>JAJHIY020000979.1:0-372500 GCA_022114975.2 Lampris megalopsis | reverse complement strand
GCATCCCCGCGACCCTGAGAGCAGGATAAGCGGTTTGGATACTGGATGGATGGATGGAAATGTAGGTGCAGTTTAGATGAAATAGAATCGCTGTGGGCTTGCTGAGATGTTCTTCATGATGAACACTGCCAGATGGACATGTCATGTTTTTAGCTGACGGGACCAAAGTGGGTATTTAGTTTAAAACCTCAGTCACATATCTTTACGGCCTCAAGTGGATGATGGTGTCAGTACTGGAGGAGTCTTTGTGAAAATAAACAGATGTTTTCCAGGTTACCTGTCGCTGTCCCCAGACACGGCCAGCAACGGGAATCTGGTTTGAGTTGAGTGACAGACAGGTCAGCAGTGGGATCCACCAGAGACCATTTAAATTATGATGGAGACAGTTCAGTCCATCAGTTTGAATTGTGATGGAGGCAGTTCAGTCCATCAGTTTGAATTGTGATGGAGACAGTTCAGTCCACCAGTTTAAATTATGATGGAGACAGTTCAGTCCATCAGTTTGAATTGTGATGGAGACAGTTCAGTCCGCCAGTTTAAACTATGATGGAGACAGTTCAGTCCACCAGTTTAAACTATGGTGGAGACAGTTCAGTCCGCCAGTTTAAATTGTGATGGAGACAGTTGAGTCCACCAGTTCAAACTGTGATGGAGACAGTTCAGTCCACCAGTTTAAACTATGATGGAGACAGTTGAGTCCACCAGTTCAAACTGTGATGGAGACAGTTCAGTCCACCAGTTTAAATTGTGATGGAGACAGTTGAGTCCACCAGTTTAGAAAAGGGTGATTTGAAGTGCTGAAGATGGTGGAGGAATATGGAATGGGTATGGATGTGGAATTCCTATGTCAAGAATCAGGGACATTTATTTGTCATTTCATTCCATGCACCTGCGCACGTGAAATGAAATGAAATACCGTTTCCCACAGCAGTGGAACACAAAAACACATATCCAAACTACCAAAAACTACAAAAACACATATATCCGATATAGATATATATATAAAATCACTGTCCAAGAGAGCGAACGCCAGGATGACTGTTGGAACTGCCGGTCTGCATGGGCTAGCAGTTAGCTTAGCCTGCCCCACTTCCACGTCCTGTCAGACTGCCCTCGGTGTTTCCTCTTTGGGTCCAGCTCCAGGCAGTTCTGTGGTCCTTGGGCCCACTGCACGCATCAGACCAGGCTCGCCCAGCCGATCCAATGCCAGCTGTCCCAGCCAGACACCTTCAACACATGTGACATCATGATGGCCGCAAAAATAGCCAATCAAAGGGCCTTTGTCTGCGTATCATAAAGAAAATCCACCAATCACTTGTTCAGATTCCAGTAGCCGCGGTTTGGTCATTTACGACAGATTAATCTGATGGAACACATGGAGGATGTGATTACAAACTGCTGACAGCGCGCCGAAGACACGTGTACTGGACTTCCTTAAACCAGACTTCAGTTCGATGTCGTAATTTCAATGATTCCTGAACCGGTGTTAAGCACAGTCATCATTAGGTAGAAAAAAGACTCTTTTCCGGGGAAAATGGCGTCCTTTGGAACAAATTCCAACAGGTCATGTTGTGTTCCATTAGCCGTTGTTCCTCACTATGAAATGGAAATAATGATATGAAGCCCAGAACTTGAGATGACTCCCCGTTGTAAAAGATAGACATCTAGTCTTGGTCAAGCTCTTACTGCGCAGCAGCGTTTCCAAGATGGCGGCCCAGGGAACTGGCTTCAGCAGAGAGACTTGGCGTTCATGGCCGGGGTCTGTCTCTCTCGCAGGCGTGTTAATAAACGCTGGCCTCAGCCCTCTGTCCCGCAGTGCTGACATTAACGTTATATTAGCCTTGACAACAGCTACCTATAAGAGTCTTTTTAAGGGCAGCGGGGGTGGTACGGCCGCCCTGCACACAGCCGGTGACCCCGGCCTGCCGTCTCGTCCATGTGAAGGCTCAGGTTGCACGGTAGCCCGTAAAGATCCGGTTTCACTGCAGGTGTTCCATCAAAGTGCTGGCTGGCCCGCATCTTGCCCGGACACCGGGCCTGTTAAATGCCCGGCTGGCTGTATAGTGCCGGCCAATCACGAGCCAGTGTGCGTGTGTCGGGGGGGGGGCTGAGGTGTCATCTAGAGAATTCAGTCAGACCCCCGCAGGGTGCTGCAGCCCACCCCACCCCCACCTCCTCTTGGTACCCTTGAGCCTGTAGGTGAAGATGTATTTATTGCAGGGCCAGAGGCTGGATGGGGGTGGAGCTTATGAAGATGAGTGCGAGTTGAAGGCCGCAGGGTTTGGCTCCTCTTCAGCACCACCGACTCACTCCTTCACATACATCCCTCCTTTTTCTCCCCTTTCTCTTTCTCTTGGCTGCTGTCTTTGTTTATTGCTCCTTTTATACCTTTCTTCTTTCTTTTATACCTTTCTTCTCTTTTAACTTTCCCTTTCTTGCTTGCATCTCGCTTTCCCTTCATCTCTTTCCTTATCTCTCTACATCCCTCCCCTTTTCTCCCTTTTCTCTTTCTCTTGGCTGCTGTCTTTGTTTATTGCTCCTTTTATACCTTTCTTCTCTTTTATCGTTCGCTTTCTTGCTCACATCTCTTTCCCTTCATCTCTTTCCTTAGCTCTCTTTTTCTCTGTCTTTCTAGTTCTTTTCATCACTTTATCTCTCTCGTTCTAGTTCTTTCCATCTCTTTATCTCTCTCGTTCTAGTTCTTTCCATCTCTTTATCTCTCTCGTTCTAATTCTTTTCATCTCTCTTCTCTCTCTCTCTCTCTCTCTCTCTCTCTCTCTCTCTCCTCTCTCTCTCTCTCTCTCTCTCTCTCTCTCTCTCTCTCTCTCTCTCTCTCTCTCTCTCTCTCTCTCTCTCTCTCTCTCTGGAGAACATGTTCAGTGCAGGTAGCCTCGCCAGCTTGATGGAAGGGACAGGTGTTTTCCATGTTATTTGTTTGCTTTCTTTCTTTGTCGTTCGAGTCTTCGAGGTTTGCGACCGGAACTGAGACCGAAACCGTCGTGGAAATGAAATTCGTGTCTCTGTGAACTTTCCTTCCTTCTTCCGGTTAGATTAATGAGGAAGAACAGAAAGGTGTTTTGTGACGCGCTGGAAAACCGAAACGCTGTAAGATGTTCAGGAAAATGTTTGTACAGATCCTGAAAACAGGATACGACGTCTTACAGTGCCGGACGATGTAAAAATATGGAAGCTGGAAGGAGGATTGGGAGTAAATGAACCCAATTGTACTTGGCAGATTACCTGTTAAGTGTTGTTATTTAATGGCGCCCTTTCTCATTGTATTACGGTACCAGCCGTATTATTGTTCTGTCTAAGGCTTTACGGTATATTCAGATGTGACGTCACCACGTTCTCTGTGTGTGCGACAGTGTGTTGTAAGCTTGTTGTAAGAGTCGGTAGCAGAGAGAGACAAGAGACTTGCAGTATTTGCCTAAATAAATATGCCTGACGTTAAAGGCTAAAGAGAAAACAGAGTCAAGCTTTGCTTATCCTCCATACACGAGAAGAAGACTGCACACCCCAGCTCAACAGCTTATGGGCCCAGGCAGAGTTGGACGCAAGCTAGCATTCCGGAAGAAGTTTAACGCAAAGTATTACACGGAACTTCTACAGGCTATGTGGACCAGCTGGGAGATAAGTGGGCGTTTATATCACAGAGTTTCTTATTCTGTGTTTATGTTCTCGGAAGAAGTTATGCGTTAGCCAATTAAGCTAACAAGTTAGCTTAGCAAAGAAAAAGTATAGCAAGCTGGTAGGCCACAGTAAAATTAGCGCGTTAGCAAAATGGCAAGCAGAGCAACAGGAGCCTTGGCACCGCAGCTTTTGTTCGACGGATCCGACGATAAGTATGACCTTTGGGAAACAAGATTCCTAGGCTGCTGACATACTCTGAAGCTAAAAGAGACTATTTTACGTGAGTCCACCGGCGCTAGCGAAGAACAGTTAGCTGAAGATAGGCAGTGGCGCCCCCAAGGGGTGGCCAGGGGTGGCCACGGCCACCCTGATACTATCCCTGGCCCCCCCGCTGGCCCCCCCAGCCACGAGTTGCATATGCAGAATATGCTTCTGATTATGCATAATATGCTTCTATCTGATATTTTACATTAGGTGCTGTTCATTTAAATCAATAATGTATATTTTTCTTAACTCTCATATTGACAGTTTTCATCTAGCCTATACAGTATACTACAACAGCATCATAGAATTCCTGAAATTCAGTCATGACTTTTGGTTTTGGTGTGCCACCCCAAGATTTCCAGTGGCCCCATTTGGCCACTCCTATGAAAAATGTCTGGGGGCGCCACTGAAGATAGGAGGAGGAATGCTGATTGCTGTGCTGAGCTAATAAGACTGATAGATGATAAAAGCCTATCGCTGATAAGACATGAAGCCGCTGATGATGGCAGGAAGGCTCTGAGAATACTGAAAGAACATTATTCCGGAAAAAGCAAGCCGCCGATAATACATTTATACACGTCGTTGACCAAGCTACGCATGGCGGACAACGAGAGTGTTACAGATGTAACCAGTTATTTTGTTGCCCAGTGCGGGATTCGATACGGGGTGTACTGCTCCACAAGGCGACATCACTAACCGCTCGGCTAAAGGGTCAGACCCGTTAGCTAGGGGGCTAACGTGTCTTATTAGAAGTTTACAGTCGTCACCCTCCCCGGAAGCGCGCCCTCGCGCTTTGTTATTCCCGCGCTCCGAAGAGACTTCTGAGGATCTGCACACTTCCGGATCCCACCGCTGCCACCAATGTAAGCGGTTATTTTCTTGCCCGGTGCGGGATTCGATACGGGGTGTACTGCTCCACAAGGCGGCATCGCTAACCGCTCGGCTAAAGGGTCAGACCCTTTAGCTAGGGGCTAACGTGTCTTATTAGTAGTTTACACCGACTACATAATAAGGGTGGAGAACCTCATTACGGCTCTGAGAGATGCAGGGGAGACCATGAGTGATGGACTGATGGTAGCCATGATACTAGGCGGGCTACCAGACTCTTGTAAGCCGCTAGCCGTCCGCATAAGACAAAACGAAGATAAGGTTACGTTCGCAGACTTTAAAAGAAGACTACGGGTCTGTGAAGATGCGGAGAAAATGACCACGTCAAGATCTACGGATAATGTGATGAAGACATGTGCGAGGCGAGGCCGAGGCCCCACCAAGACGCACGCCAGCAACAGAAGAGATGAAGACGCCAACGTGACGTGTTACAAGTGTGGATTAAAAGGGCACAGGGCAAGAAGATGTTTCCGAAAAGTGTGGCGCAGTTACTGCAAAACTAACACGCACCAAGAATCCCTGTGCAGGAAAAAAGGGGGAACAAGGTGGTATCAGAAAAGTGGCGGAGGAACGAAATAGCGACCAAGGCCATCTCTTCAAGGCCAAGCACACCAAGAACGAGAGACCACCGGACAACGTGAAGGTGAAAGGCATCATGGTGGATGCAGGAGCAACGTCCCGCATGGTGAACGACACAGGAAAGTTTAAAGGCCTCGACGACTCATTCCAGCCTGAGACCCATTCAGTGGAGTTAGCCGATGGCACCAAGTGCAGTGGAGTAGCACAAGGAAGAGGAACCGTGACGATATGTCTACTAGACAGCGCCGGACGACAGCACAGAGCACAGCTACGGGATCCACTGTGGTAGAGGCTAGGTCCCATCGATGCAGAGAACGGAAATGGAGTAGAGAACGGTCAACTGAGCATGCGCGAAATGCCTCTACCACGCCTCCACACGCCCCGCGTAGCATCCAGGATTCTAGGAAGACCCGCCCCTACTCTGCCTCTGATTAGCTAACTTTAACCCTAACCCCGCCCTCACCCTAACCTTAACCTACCCAGACAACGGAGGCAACGAGTACATGCGCATGCTCAGTTGACCGTTCTCTGCATCGACGGGAACTAGCCTCTACCGATACACTGTACATGCCTTCATGTAAGAGTCGGTAGTAGAGAGCCACGACCTGCTGTATTTGCCTACATAGATATGCCTAACGTTAAAGGCTAAAGAGAGAACCGAGTCAAGCTTTGCTTATCCTCCATACGCAAGGAGAAGATTTCGCGCCCCAGCTCAACATTACCCCACTCTTCCGAGCCCCTCTGCTGATCCGGGGAGGGCTGCAGACTACCACATGCCTCCTCCCATACATGTGGAGTCACCAGCCGCTTCTCTTCACCTGACAGTGAGGAGTTTCACCAGGGGGGCGTAGCGCGTGGGAGGATCACGCTATTCCCCCCAGTTCCCCCTCCCCCCTGAACAGGCGCCCCGACCGACCAGAGGAGGCGCTAGTGCAGCGACCAGGATACATACCCACATCCGGCTTCCCACCCACAGACACGGCCTGTTGTGTTTGTAGGGACGCCCGACCAAGCCGGAGGTAACACGGGGATTCGAACCGGGACTCCCGTGTTGGTAGGCAACGGACTAGACCACCACGCTACCCGGATTTTTTTTATCCATCTGTGGCCTTGTAACATCTTCCATCATTTATTAAAGAATACGCTGTGGCCTCCTCGTGGAGAACAGGTCCTACAGCCCCGCAGCAACCAGCCTCACAATCAAACGCACCCCAAACTCCAAACCAAAACCAGGTAATCAAGACTGGCCAGACTCGACAACCAGGCTAACACTGCGTGTTCACAACAACAATAAGTTCAAAAATGCTTCTTCTCTCCAATTTCCCTTTCCGGCCATGAAAAGTGAAGTTTTAGAAAAACGCCCTCCAACGTGGATAAAATTGGAAATGTAGGGGGCGTCCGGGTGGCCTGGTGGTCTATTCCGTTGCCTACCAACAGGATCGAATCCTCGTGTTACCCTAGCCGGATGTGGGTATGTGTCCTGGTCGCTGCACTAGCGCCTCCTCTGGTCGGTCGGGGCGCCTGTTCAGGGGGGAACTGGGGCGAATAGCGTGACCCTCCCACGTGCTACGTCCTCCTGGTGAAACTCCTCACTGTCAGGTGAAGAGAAGCGGCTGGTGACTCCACATGTATGGGAGGAGGCACGTGGTAGTCTGCAGCCCTCCCCGGATCAGCAGAGGGGGGTGGTGGGCCAGGAACAATTGGAGAGAAAAAGGGCTAAAAATAACTTTAAAAAAAAGTGATGTGACATGACTGGTATAGACGGAAAACTTCATTCCCCTCTTCACCATGAAAAGGCATTTTCATATTTGTCTGGATTAGCCTGAGTGAAGCTTTTAAAAGGGAACATTTGTGGTGAATCTTGAAAAAAAAAAGGACTAATTAAATTGGACTGGTAGTTTGATGGACGTGAGAGCGGAACATTGTGGTGGTTTATGGAGAACACTCCCGCGTGCTCTCCTGCTCCCCATTAGCACTGAAACTAAACAGCGTGACCGCTCCCTCAGCAGGCTGTGTGTGTGTGTGTGTGTCTGTGTGTGTGTGTGTGTGTGATGGGGGGGGGCTCGTAAAGGGTGATTATCCTTTATGAGTTTCTCCTCCCGGGTTCTGGTCCGGCCCGGTGGGTAGAGCCTAGCATCTGTGGATGGAAGAGGTGAAACCAGTAATGGGAGCCCCCCCCCGCCACACACACGCACACACACACACAAACTGCGTCTGAACCCTCCATAGGAAACCTTAAACACGTGTGACCCCTTTGGGTTTTTTGGTTCTGCATGTCAGCCTGTCTACACAGTCGAGCATTACCTGTTCATATTGTTTATAACGGCACGTTTCCTGTTTGTCTCCTATGTTATTTGCTCAGATTAGTAAATACACATTTTCTATTAAAGCAGACCTGGTGAAGAAGTCAGCATGAAAACTTGAACTTCACAATCTCAAAAGACATTAATTCAATTATTTGTCAAGCCACACAGAGAAACATGTGATTTAAGTGTAAACTCAATGATAGCTAGCTAGCTAGACAGACAGGCAGACAGGCAGACAGACAGTCAGACAGGCAGGCAGGCAGACAGACAGGCAGGCAGACAGACAGGCAGACAGACAGACAGGCAGGCAGACAGACAGGCAGGCAGGCAGGCAGACAGACAGGCAGACAGACAGGCAGGCAGACAGACAGACAGACAGACAGACAGACAGGCAGACAGACAGACAGACAGACAGGCAGGTATTGTTTTATTAGTCACATGACCAAGGCCAGTGGAGTTTGTTTTCGGTACACATTAAACTCTGCTGCACAATACATCCATGGACAACAACAGACACTCCACACATCATTATGAACAACACAGTTACACAATAACAAGATATAAACATATCACGCGTAACAATTAGGTGAATGGTGGTGTTTATGCCAGTGGTGTGTTAGGAGGGACTATAGGGAGGAGTTCAGAGTCCTGATGGATAGGGGGGGGGCTGTTTGTGAAGCGTTTATTCTTAGTGGACAGTGACCTGTAGCGCCTCCCTGAGGGAAGGAGCTGGAAGAGGTGATGAGCAGGATGTGAGGGGTCGGAGATGATTTTCTTTGCTCACTTTACAGTCTGGTTAGCATGTAGCGATTCAACTGAGGGCAGTGGGTTGCCTATGAATTTGGATGCCTTGTTGACAGTCCGCTGCAGTTTTTCCCCGTGTTTGACTGTCCGTGCCGCCGTACCGTACTGTAATACTATAATACTATAATACTGCAATACTGTAATACTGTAATAGAAGATGTTATGATGGACTCCACAATGGCTGAGTAAAACAGAATGAGCAGTTGATGTTTGATCCGGTAGTTTTTATGCTGCCTAAGGAAGTAAAGTCGTTGTTGAGCTTTTGCAGTGATGTGTTAATTTTAACTTCAGGTGGTTCAGGCTGATGTATGTTCCAAGGAATTTAAAATAATGGGTGGTGGTGATGAGGTCTCCGTTCATTTGTATGGGTGTTTTGGGATTCAGCATGCATTGGAAGTCAGTAATGAGTTCTTGGCTTTTGGCTGTATTAAGCAGAAGGTCGTTGTTTGTGCACCAAGTGACAGCTTGCTCTACTTCAGTGCGGTAGTAGGTTTCATCATTGTTGGAGATGAGGCCTAAAATGGTTGTGTCTTCTGCGTATTATATTATTTTCACAGAAACTGTGAAAATCACAGAAGATCCAGGGGGAGAGAACACAGCCCTGAGGAGCTCCTGTGCTGAGGGTATGAGGTTATTAACCTTCACCCTCTGTGGCCTGTTCCACAAAAAGCTCCGAATCCAGTGGCATATGGCTGTGTCAATGTTCATATCCAAGAGTATGGTAGAGTTTGAGTGGGTTGGGCGTCCGGGTGGCGTGGCAGTCTATTATGTTGCCTACCAACACGTGGCTCACCGGTTTGAATCCCCACGTTGCCTCCAGCTTGGTTGGGCGTGCCTACAGACACAATTGGCCATGTCTGCGGGTGGGAAGCTAGATGTGGGTGTGTGTCCTGGTCACAGCACTAGCGCCTCCTCTGGTCGGTCGGGGCGCCTGTCCGGAGGGGGGGCTGTGGGAAATAGCGTGATCCTCCCACACGCTATGGTCCCCCTGATGAAACTCCTCACTGTTGGGTGAAAAGAAGTGGCTGGCGACTCTACATGTATTGGAGGAGACGTGGTAGTCTGCAGCCCTCCCCGTATCGGCAGAGGGGGTGGAGCAGTGACCGGGACGGCTCAGAAGAGTGGGGTAATTGGCCGGATACAATTAGGGAGAAAAAAAGGGGGGGGGTTGAGTGGGTTGACGGAGCTGAAGGCGGAACTAAAGTTTATGAACAGGATGCATGTGTAGGTATTTGGTGATTCCAGGTGTTGCAGGGTATGGTGGAGGGCTATGCTAATTGCATCCTCAACAGACCCGTTGGTTTGATAGGCAAACTGATATGGGACCACCATTGGGGAGGTGCAGGATTTCAAGTATTACAGAGTGATGCGCTCAAATGCTTTCATGGCCACAGATGTTAGGACAACTGGTCTGAAGTCATTGAGGCAGGAGATCTTTGAGGACTTTGGCACAGGAATGATGGTAGAGAGTTTGAAGCACTGTGGGACTGTACATTGGCTTAGAGAGAATTTAAATATGGTGGACAATATCGGGGCCAATTATGCTGCACAGTGGCTCAACAAAGCAAGAGTGATGATGTCTGGCCCTGCTGCTTTTCTGATGTCCAGCTTCTTGAATGTAGCTCTCATCTCATCCTCCTGGATACAGAAGGGCGGCATTGGAGTGGGAGTAGGGGGGATGGCTGGTGGAATAGGTTTTCAAACCTGGCATAAAACTCATTTAATTTATCTGGGAGGTTATGGTCATTATCTGGAGGGGAGCAGGGGCCTTTTTTGTAATCTGTAATTTCCTCAAGGTTTTCCCATATTGACGTGGAGTTACTGGAAGAGAATTGTTGTTCCAATTTTGCTGCGTAGCTGGACTTTGCTTTTCTTATTGCAGCACGCAACTTGCACTTGGCTGCTCTGCATTGATCCCTGTTTCCGTTTTTGCACGCCCAGTTCTTGTCTTTGTGTAGGAGGTGTGTGTATTGACACACAATGTCGCTGTTTTGGTAGGGATGCACATTTCCTCACAGAACTTGATGTATGACGTCACTGTGTCAGTGAGTTCATTGAGGGAGTGGCAGAGATGAAGATGATAAGATTTTCATCGGGAGTGATGAAGAAGGACAGGATTAGGAACGAGTATATTAGAGGGACAGCTCAGGTTGGACGGTTTGGAGACAAAGCAGGAGAGACAAGATTGATACGGCTTGGACATGTGTAGAGGAGAGATGCTGGGTATATTGGGAGAAGGATGCTGACTGTAAGTGACCGCAACCCTAATGTCGTTTTTTTTTTTTACTTACGGGTACTTTTAATCTGAGATAGCGTTGCATATGTATCGGGGCTTTTATTTTGAAGAATGTTTTCCTTGCCGTCCGACTAGCGGAAGTTCACGTTGGCTCAAGATGAAAGCGGGTGAAGGCGTGTGCATGTGAGGTCACAATATGAGAAGGATCGTAGTGTTCAATGCAGAACTCGAGAATTAGCCTAAAGGTGTATG
Organism: Lampris megalopsis; assembly: GCA_022114975.2. Taxonomy (NCBI): domain Eukaryota; kingdom Metazoa; phylum Chordata; class Actinopteri; order Lampriformes; family Lampridae; genus Lampris; species Lampris megalopsis. The sequence continues at coordinate 361,538 of JAJHIY020000979.1, read as the reverse complement.
ATTACTGAACAACAATTGATTCGAAACTATCGATCAGCAGTTTAAAACTTTTGAGACCAGAAGACTGTTAGAGATGAAGAGCAAGTTGCAGAGTTTCTGGCAAGTTGCTAGCTGTTCCAAGACGTGTCTCAAGATGGCGCTCTAAGATTTTCCTAGGCCCTTGATAAGCGGAGCGAGGTACTACGTCATTACGTTGTGTAGCCTGCTATTGCTCATGTGTTTTCTTTTATAGTACAATCCTCTAAATATGTATTATTTTGTGAAGCTATGAAGTAGTTAGCATAATTGTGTTGTGACTGTCATTCTATTCTTTATAGTGTAAACTACTAATAAGACACGTTAGCCCCTAGCTAACGGGTCTGACCCTTTAGTCGAGCGGTTAGTGATGTCGCCTTGTGGCGCAGTACACCCCGTATCGAATCCCGCACCGGGCAACAAAATAACCGGTTACAATAGTTTTCACGGTGCTCGACAAGAATGTACCTGTGTGGTGTTTGAAGCGATAAATGCCCCCGGTGAGACTCTCCACGTTTCGTCTTTATTGAAAGTATCGAGGGCAGCTACACTGGCTATGGAGCTGCCAGGGGAGAGGAAAAGAGGAAGGCCAAAGAGGAGGTTTATGGACGTGGTGAGGGAGGACATGCTGGTGTGACGGAGGAAGATGCAGAGGACAGGAAGAAATGGAAACGGATGATCCGCTGTGGCGCCCCCTAACGGGAGCAGCCGAAAGTAATGGTGGATATTGAAATTCATATCCGTAATGATGTTAAGCATACAAGTTTTTTGTTTAAAGATACTGTTGATCACTGAGAATAAGTGATAGGTTAAGAATGAGCGACTTAACTGAAAAAAGAAAAGATGTAACAATAGTGTAACCTATTTTTCTGGACTTGCCCGTTAGTGATTTTAAGTTCCTGTTATAAGCTGTTGCCACAGTATATGCCTTGAGCTCTTATTTTGAAGGCTGAAGAGAGCGGAAGTGCTGTACGTGGTGTTGTTGCTGTGGAGTTCTGTTGGGGGAAGAATCCAAATAAAGTGGTTCTCGTGTGAAAGTGGAGCCTCCGTATTTGTTATTTTATAGTTTCATACAGTATAGGCGACATCTAAAACCCTCGGTTACAATAGTATTGTTGTTCCTAGCTTGTTGTTCCGGGGACCAATTTGAGTGTGACACACTACGAGAGTAAGCAGGCTAGAGCCGGATGTAACGTGTAGTCTGTTTATGTGAATAAAGACATAAGTAAGCAAGTTCCACGTGCTTTAACCGTCCCTTCTGTATCGTTTTAAGAAGAACAGAACAGAATGAAACAGCGCCGCGGTTGGTCGTCTTTCGTCCGAGACGGCCCAAATTCGCAGTGTTGCGGCCTTTTCGCCACACCGGCAGTCCCGACCTTTACTTTGTGGCTTACGTGAATGCGACGCGAGCGAGCGTGAGCGACAAAATCAGTTTGATGGTTTTATTTTCTACCTACCGTGTCGAGCTGAACTTTTGTCGGACGCCCTGTGACTAGCTACTTCCGGCCGCCTCCGTTGGAAAGTTGCTTTGTCGGACACCCTGTGACTAGCTATTTCCGGCCTCCCCCATTGGAAAGCTTTTTTGTCAGACGCCCTGTTACTAGCTACTTCCGACCACCCCCGTTGGAAAGCTTTTTTGTCAGACGCCCTGTTACTAGCTACTTCCGACCACCCCCGTTGGAAAGCTTTTTTGTCAGACACCCTGTTACTAGCTACTTCCGGCCGCCTCCGTTGGAAAGCTTTTTTGTCAGACGCCCTGTTACTAGCTACTTCCGGCCGCCTCCGCTGGAAATTTTTTTTGTCGGACGCCCTCTGACTAGCTACTTCCGACCACCCCCATTGGAAAGCTTTTTTGTCGGACGCCCTGTAACTAGCTACTTCCGGCCGCCCCCATTGGAAAGCTTTTTTGTCAGACGCCCTGTTACTAGCTACTTCCGACCACCCTCATTGGAAAGCTTTTTTGTCGGACGCCCTGTAACTAGCTACTTCCGGCCGCCCCCATTGGAAAGCTTTTTTGTCAGACGCCCTGTTACTAGCTACTTCCGACCACCCTCACTGGAAAGCTTTTTTGTCGGACGCCCTGTTACTAGCTACTTCCGGCCACCCCCGTTGGAAAGCTTTTTTGTCGGACGCCCTGTTACTAGCTACTTCCGGCCGCCTCCGTTGGAAAGCTTTTTTGTCAGAGGCCCTGTTACTAGCTACTTCCGGCCGCCTCCGTTGGAAAGCTTTTTTGTCAGACGCCCTGTTACTAGCTACTTCCGGCCGCCTCCGTTGGAAAGCTTTTTTGTCAGACGCCCTGTTACTAGCTACTTCCGGCCGCCTCCGTTGGGAAGCTTTTTTGTCGGACGCCCTGTACTAGCTACTTCCGGCCGCCTCCGTTGGGAAGCTTTTTTTGTCGGACGCCCTGTACTAGCTACTTCCGGCCGCCCCCGTTGGGAAGCGTCGTGTCGTGGACGAGGAGCCGCTCGTTCGTGTTGCTGAGATGAGGAGGTGTCTCCGGGTTCCTTCTCATTTCACAACAGGAACCTTTAACACGGTTGCAGCTGGCTGGCGGGAGATCGCCAGGGAAGTGGAAGTTTCCGGTAAGACTTCTTTTTGTGCGTTTTCTGTCGGGATTCTTAGCAGAGCTTGCGAGCTAGTTACTATTGGGTATATTGTATGTAAATATCACAATATAAAACGTGTTTTTGTAACCCCCTGTCATATTACAGTAGTTCATTTACATTTATTGGTACTTCTGCCTAATTCGGTACTGTCACTTTAAGAGACCGTGGTCCTACGTCAGGCTTGTGGGCGGTACTCTTCCGCATTACGTTCTATATGTGAGCTGGCAGGTCACCAGTCGTTACCGTGATGGCAAGCCTGAGCGTTTTTATTTCTTATATTAGGTAAGCATGTGTAAACCTACCAGTACCGTGTGTAACATATGTTGTGTTGAATATCTTAAGTACCCTGAAAAGTAAAAGTTTAAATGTCTTGGTCCATAGATATATTTGCAACGTTGACGTGACTAGCCTATGGTTGCTAGCCTTCACCGCACTATTTGTAGCTAGCTAGCGTTAGCCACAGCATGGGAATGTAAGTCTTTGCTATACTGTGGTTTTAGTATCTTCTAGAGGTGGATGTATTTCGGGAATGTTTACAAATGTTCACATTAGGTTTGTTTCGTTTTGTTCTGTGAGTAGAAAATATTGTAGGTGGTAATTTTCTTAACGTTAATTTCAGTCGTAGTGTGTATTTTGCAATAGCAGTTAAACTTGTACTCTTCTGCATTACATTCTATGCAGCTGGCAGGTCACCAGTCGTTACCATGGTTACAAGCCTGAACATTTTTATTTCTTATATTAGCGAACTGGTGTTTGGACACGGCCCACAACCTAGCCATTAAGGTTGCGTCTTCCCGCTAGTCCACTTGGGGACCGGATGTGGTCAGCAGATTCATCCGTCCTAAATCGTCCATCATTGACTGCGTAGCGCCTCCTGTTGGCGAACTCGATGAACTGTGAGCCAGGAAACACTTAACGGATTTATTCAAGTAAGACTGTTCCAGTAGCCATTCACTTCCTGGTTTATTCAAGTACAACTTCCAGTTAAGGGCCCCAACGAGATATCTCCTTTTGTTTATTATTTTGTTTATTTGGGTGTTGAGCACAACAGGGGTATTGCAGCGCTGCAACTTATCAGTGTTTAATTCGTACTTGTATTTTGCATGTGTATATACATATATATATATATATATATATTTGTATTTGCAAACCTTCATATGAATATTGGTTCATACTGTTATTACCTATCTACATCTATCTAAAGTATAATTCCATGCAACTCTACTCACCTTGTGCCTCGTCCAGATTATTCACACACAGTCAACTCATACTAACTATACCTGACCTTGAGGTAAAATTTTATCCTTATTAAAGAAGGGTTACATTTTCTTTTTAAAAAGTACAAACGTAGGAAGATGGCAAGTGCTCACCCACCTTTTCACTTGTGTGGTAACGTCTCCAGTCTGGTTTCGAGCGCACAGCTGACCGGTAACGTGGTTTGTTTCCTTGACAGTTTAAGTGAGTTTCAGTGTTGCTGTTAGGACATGGCATTAACCCTCGTGTTGTCCACACGTTGTGTGTACTGCCCTTGTCTTACGAGTCATTTATGACCCGCCTTCATTAAACCGCTAAATTAAAGCAACTTAATTTAATTTTAAACCCCAAATCTATTCTGCAGGAAGAAACAAGCTGTCATTCATCACCACCTGTGTGACTATCTTGGTTCTCCCTCTTCACCGTGCAGAAAGACTGCACTTAACCCCTGGACACCACTCGTTTTTATGGGGTCACATGACCCACACATGTCTTAGTGTCACACATGCCCCTAAGACAGTCTTAGTACCCTAGTGGTGTACAGCTTTCATGGAAACATGAACAAAAACAACATTTCACTTTTTCTAATGTTGGGGTCACTCAAGGAAAAGTCATCACATTTCAGGCTGACAAAACATCATTTAGGGTCTTTTCTCTGCTGTTCAACACTGTTATGGGCCTTTTGCCCCGTAAGACAACAGACGGGTTATGTTAACCTGACATGAACAACCCTTCTGTTAAGTCTGCCGACCACTCAAAGTGCTTTACAGTCTAGCCGTGCCTCACATGCATCCATTGAATGATCTGAATGAATGATGATTTATTTCAAACATGCAGGATAAGCGGTTAAGATAATGGCTGGATGGATGTCAATCAGCAGGATATAATGTACAGATAATCCATTACCAGTAATCTGAAGTGATCAACAAATCCACACATCAAACTCGGCGAACTAATCTCCATATACATCAGATTATTTGTTGGATGTTGGAAAAGGAGTAGGAGAAAGGATACACTTATTTTTTCCTACCACCTACTCTTAGGTTAATTCAGCTACTATACATTACAATAAGAAAAAAAAATCTAACAAAAAAATATGACGATAAAAAAATATATATAAGTAACAACCCAGATACCACTCAGTGTCATATGAAGAAAAATGGAAAAAAATGTAATTAGGAATGTTTGGAGATAAGTAAAACTTCTCTTCATCGTCCCTATATCTCTTGATAATCAGACCCGTGTACTTCTTCTTGAACTGTGTAATGTTTGTACTGTGTTTGAGTTCCATGTTCAGACTGTTCCACAGTTTTACCCCACAGATGGAAATGCCCACGCTCTTCAAAGTTGTTCCAACACAACATTTCTTGAAGTTTAATTTCCTTCTCAAATTATATTCCTCTTCTCTATCTGAGAGTATTTTGTGTATGTTACTGGGTAGTAGAGTGTTTCTTGATGTGAACACTATTTGTGCTGTGTTAAATTCTACTAAATCCCTGAACTTCAAGACACTTGACTTTAAAAACAGCTTGTTGGTGTGTTCAGATATCCTACATTATTAACTGTCCTTATGGCTCCTTATTGTAGTATACATCATGGTTGTAGGGTGGTGTTATAATATACATACTGGAATGGTTGTAGGGTGGTGTTGTAGAATACATCATGGTTGTAGGGCGGTATTGTAGTATACATCATGGTTGTAGGGTGGTGCTGTAGTATACATCATGGTTGTAGGGTGGTGTAATATACATCATGGTTGTAGGTTGGTGTTGTAGTATACATCATGGTTGTAGTGTGCTGTTGTAGGTGTTATCCCATACCTCCACACAGTAGATCAGATATGCTAAAATAAATAAACAATACAGAGTGTGCAATGGTTTATGATCCACAATGTGACTTGCTTTTCCCATGATGCAGTGCTCCTTGCCAACTTTGCTCACACACATTATGTGAGGTTTCCAGCAGATTGTGTGGTCTAGTATCACACCTAGACATTTATTTTCATATACTCATTCTAGTAGGATATTGTCTATCACTACTTTTACTTTGGAAATTATTAAGTGATTTCCAAACAACATGAACTTTGTTTTGTCCAGATTTAAGGGTAATTTGTTTTTGTCAAACCACCGTTCTAATTTTCCCATTTGTATTGTGGTCACCTCCAAAAGCTGCTGTAAATTCTTGCCACTGCAAAATATATTCGTGTCATCAGTAAATAAAACAAATTTCAAAATTTTTGATATCTTGCATATATGATTTAAGTACAGAATGAACAGTTTTGGACCTAAAAGCGACCCCTGGGGTACACCACAAGTAATATCCATGCATGACGATTTATGTTCACCTATCACGACAAACTGCTGCCTGTTACTTAAATAGCTTCTTAGCCAATTCTGAACCACACCTTTCCAATTTATCTATTAATCTGTTGTGATCAATAGAGTCAAAGGCTTTTTTTTAAGTCTGTAAATATTCCCACTGCAAACCTTTTTTGGTCTATGCAGTTAGTTATTTCTTCAATTAATTCAATGAGTGCCAGAGATGTGGATCTGTTTGGTTGAAACCCGTACTGGTTATCGGTCAACAGATTGTACTTCTCAATGAATTTATTTAGTCTAACAGCAAATAGTTTTTCCAATATTTTGGAGAATTGTGTGACAATAAATAAGTGACCTTAAAAAATACGAGATTGCAAAATAAGATTTTCATTGAGCCGAATCTTTAAATTCTGGCGATTAGAAAATGTTCTCAGTTTGAAAAAATAAACGCAAGTCATGCTAATGTAGTGGTAGTGCTCGAAGTGTGCTGCTACTCACCAGTACACAATACCGACACGTCTGTATTTTACTCGTTGATGTTCCATGACTTTTTCTTGCACACCGGCACTTCTCACAAGCTGCCGGTAGTCTTTTCTGCCTTCTCCATATCAGGATCTCTGGGCGATTCATAATGGCCCTAAATAAATTGCATTACCCAGAGGGCACTTGGGACTTCATGTGACGTCACCTGTTCCCATTCTCACCTGCCCGCTTGTCTCTGGAGATGCAGAGGTGCTTAGTTTGTTGTCATCATCGTCATGAGTTCCATAACCTATGGAGGTCGTAGGATCACAGCTGTTGCCTCAACAAGTTTCGGTTGAGCCATCATTGTGTTTCAGTAGGGGGGGTACCTGGTGGTCCCTGTCTCCTCTCCAGGTATGGATGGCTGTTGGTTCACAGAGGAACTCATCCGCCCTTTGACAGGTTTTGTTTTTAGTCCTGCTGGGTGTCCACGTACCCTCCTCACAACAACCCAAGGGTTGAAGTGGGGGTGCCAGTTTTGTCGCCGACGGCCCAATGGTTGCAGTTTAACGTTGTACCCAGGACGAGGTTGTGTTGCTTAGTTTGTGTGACGCGCTAAAAGTAGAGAGAAGGGAAAGTATCGGATTTTAACAGGATTACAAGGAACTAGGGGCCTTATGATTTCATTGCACTACACACTAAAGCTATAGTGTTCTGACCCCAGCTAGGTGTTACGTCACTGTACTGAATACATGCTCTTTTGATTATTAACTGGGTGAGAGATGCACACAAAAAACTCAACTTAGAACAAGATTCCTTCCTGCTCTCTATAACTGCATGAGAACTGAAGACGACAGAACTGTCCGTGCTTTGTTATGACGTTAGGTCTTACAGTGCTGCCCTCTATTGGTTGTTTTAGGTACTGTTAGTTTCACCAGCTGAGAGTCCGTTTTGTTTATCTTCCGTTTGGCTCGTTCTGAAGCGGCAAGCAGTGTGTGTGAAATGCGGTCTGTTTTTCTTCTTTTGAACCTTGGAGTAGATATGTCTGTGAGTATCAGCACTTACATGTTAGATCCGAAACATGATTTTGTAAGTTAAGTTGCATATTACTAGAAGACGTTTCTTGTTGTCTTGGTGTTGCTAGCTAACCTATTTTAGCTAACTCAGAAGCTCATTCAAGCTGACAGCTCCCTAGCTAGCATCTGACTAACTGAAATACGTTCTCATGTTTGCTAAGTTCTTATGCTAGTTTATTGTTTGGTTATCTATGTCTGGATAACGCTAAAGAAATGCATGTTACTGTTAATTGTGACGTGTTATATTTCATGCTAAAAAGCAATTTCACGTAAGCTGTATGTGTTTAGTAATCTGTACCCCTTTGTTTGTATTTTCAGTTTTACGATGTTGAAACCAGTAAAGCCACACTCTGTTGAAGACGGGTTTATTGAGGATTCTTTTTGTTAGCTATCTGTCTAGCCTTGCTCAGACGCAATTGCGAGGACAGAATATTATAGTCAAATATTTTTTACTCTATAACTGAAATGGTTGTCCGTATCTCGGGGCAGCACGGTGGCCCACTGTTGCCTCACAGCAAGAAGGTCTTGGGTTCGAACCCCGGGCCGTCCCAGGTCCTTTCTGTGTGGAGTTTGCATGTTCTCCCCATGTCTGTGTGGGTTCCACCCGGGTGCTCTGGTTTCCTCCCACCATCAAAAAGACATGCATGTTAGGGTTAATGCTCCTGTCTGTGCCCCTGACCAAGGCAAATGGAAAGAAGAACTGGCGTTGGTCCCCGGGTGCTGCAGCAGGTTACTGCACCTATACAATAGGATGGTTACATGCAGAGACATATTCACTGTAAGAATAAAATGTCGAATACAGTGGTGGCTTCATATCTTATTCAGTGTAGAAATTCAGAATGTAATAATGATCTGCTGATACTGGCCGATACACCTGCCAACATGTGAGTAGGGGGGAAACCTCCGTAGCTGAATGCCTACAGCTCATACCACATGATCACAAGCACCGGTTAGATTCCAGCTGGTGACCTTTGCTGCATGTCATAACCAATAGAAGTTGAATGGGAGTAGAATGGACATTGAACTGTTTTCTGCGGTCATTTGAGTAGTTCTAAAGAAAAGTGCGATTATTGTTAGTTGTTTTGGTGACAACACATGCCAGTGGGGCCGCAGATGTTAGTACTACTCCACTGCTCGTTTGGTCTTTAGTGCAAAGCATCACCTGGGTGAGTCCACGACTTTAAAAAAAAAAAGTCTGCAACTTGCCACAAGTCTGTTTATACAGAAGTTAGCCCGCTAAAACGGTCCCAGTTCTTTGCAATGGCAGCTGTTCAAATAAAAATGGCCGCCGCTCAGACCATCCTGCTATGTTGATTCGATGTCCGTTCTACTCTCATTCAGTTTCTATGGTCGTATCCCTCTGTCTCCCTTACTTCCTGTCTACCTCCCCACTGCCATTGTCTAAAAAAAAAGCAAATAAGGGCAGTACTGGCACTTATTTTTTTTTCCCTTGAAGCACTGTGTAATGGTGATGATGCGGAGGTCTTTGATGAGGTGCTGTCTGTTTTTCCTATTCATTCTCCACCTTTCCTGTCATCTGTCTCTGCTTTGACCCAATCTACCCCTGAAACTGAAAATTATCCACAGGGCTGCTGCAGGCGCAGCCAGAATGGGATTTGAGCTTTTTCTTTCTTTGGGTCTCAAATGAGAAAGGGAGAGGAAATCATAAGGGAAGGTTGCGAAATCTGTCTGTTTTATGGAGCGTTGTTGGGAGGGAGGATGGCTCCTGATGGGGTGAGTGTTTCTTGAAATCGCCCACAAAAGAACTTGGAAGCTCAGCCCGTCGCCTTTGGCAGGATATAGGTGTCTATCGCTAGTATCCGAGACGCCGTGGCAAAAACAACGCCGCTGGAATCTGACAAACCATCTGCTGCAAGAAAAACAGACCCTAACTCAGCCTGGTGGCTAACCAGAGGGGTGTGTGTGTGTGTGTGTGTGTGTGTGTTGTGTGTGTGTGTGTGTGTGTGTGTGTGTGTGTGTGTGTGTGTTTGTGTGTTGTTTGGGGCCGGCCTGAGGAAAACACACTCTGACAGGCGGTGGTATGACGATGATGTTTCTGAGATAAGATGGAGGGCCGGGGGCTCGGATGAAATGGTGGCCGCTAGCATTGTCCATTCTCTGCCTTTCTTATGACGAATCCCACAAGCATGGGTGCTTGGCAGCCCAAAGTGGGCCGCTCTTGTGCTTATACAGGGTTCCCTACGCACGAGGAGCCAAATAGGAGCCTTAAAGAAGAAGCAAGATGTAATTCAGCTTTTTTCTGCTCATTGGAGGCCTGTGATAGCTGCGGTGGCATGGATTTGTATCCCGGCTACCCTGAAAGGCCCGCTGAATTGGATGAAGCTTTAAAGTGAAGCAAGAAAGCTCTGGAAAATCGGCCCTCAAAGGCACATTTCAACTGGAAAGCCTTTCTTTTAAGCTGTCACTCCTTGGTCGTTGACAATCCTATTATGGCACCAACTTATTGTAATTAAGAGGGCGAGGAGATATACGGGCGAAAACACGTTCATCAGACCGTCCAGACAGAGAGGACTCTGTCGCCGTGTTGTTTACCAAAGGCAAACAGTGCCAAGGGGCCAGATCGCCCAATTTACTTTGACATTTAAGTGATGTTAACATTATCCAATTGCCATTATACCTCTCTCTCTCTCTCTCTCTCTCTGTCACTTTACTCACAGGCAGCTATTTAGAGGGAAGTGATGGTAAATAGGTTTTATGGGGTTTTTTTTTTCTCCTCTCCCAGTTTGGAGGGTCAGAAAAATGGAGCCTTCAAAAGAAAATCCTTAAGAGGTAACGATCCTCCACCTCATCAGCCGTCCTGCCGGATTCCAAAGACGTCATGCGCAGAAATTGTGCCCAAAGCTCGATGAAAAGCAGCTCGGAAAGTGGATTGTGCGCGCCTGCTCCATATGCCGCTATTTATTTGCCAGATAATAAGAGGATTGCTTCCCTTTTTCTTTTCTGTGCGCCGGAGAGGGAGCGGCTGCCATTGTGCGATCCGAGAGAAGTCTTCAAATTTGGGAGCTGATGACAGCGGTACAAAGACTCTCTGTGCATTGTGGGTAAGGGAGGCTCAGATGTGGCTGTGATGTTACAGCCTGCTGCCGTCCCAGGGGTGGGGAGCACTGTTTGACCTTTGAACCTGTTTGCTGACAAACCCCAATGGGTTTTTTTTTGTTCCGTGTAATGTCATGGTGAGTTGTAGGAACATACCAAACAAACACAGCATTACTAGGTCTCATAAGAAGACAGGACCTCGCCCTGCTCTGTGTGTCTCTGTGATGTTCATCTATTTAACCCTTTATTCTACTTATCTTGTCCTGCTCTACTGTTATAACACACTACTAATAACTCTGTTTATAGCACGCTACTACTAACTACTGTTTATAGCACTAATAACTATGGTTTATAACACACTAATAACTACTGTTTATAACACACTACTTATAACTAGTGTTTATAACATGCTACTAATAACTACTGTTTATAACACACTACTAATAACTACTGTTTATAACGCTAGTTATGCTATCTATCTATCTATCTATCTATCTATCTATCTATCTATCTATCTATCTATCTATCTATCTATCTATATCGGCCTGTCTGTCTATCTATTTATCTAAATATCTATCTGTCTAGCAGTTATTCCTATCATCGAACATATTATTCGCCAAGTTGTATTTCACTGCCATGTCGTAGGCCTACTATCATGCCATGGTCATATGTGAAATGCGTGGTCACCATGCCGTGGTCGCATGCGAAATGCGTGGAAAGACAGTAGCCAATAGCTTTGAATTCATCAAACCACAACTATTTTTGGTTATGATTCAAACTCCAAATGTTAAAAAATGTGTTCAGAAAGGGCATGTCAGTCTCTCTTTAAAGACACCAGAAGTGGGAAGGCACCAGGACAAGATGGCATCCTATCAGACATCCTGCAGCATGGCGGCTCAATACTTAAGTCAGAGCTACTAAAGCTCTATAATGCCTGCTGGCAGAACCTATGCCTTCCTCAAGACTTCAAAGATGCTTTGGTTGTGACCATCTACAAGAAGAAGGGTGAACGAAGCGATTGTGGAAACCACTGTAGGATGTCACTTCTGTCAACTGCTGGAAAGGTCCTGGCTAAGATCATACTGAACCGGATAAGAAGAAGAAGTGTTGCCTGAAGATCCACCACAGACATGATCTTCACCCTGAGACAACTCCAAGCGAAAGCGACCAAACAGCACCAGCCGCTTTACATTATTTTTGTGGACTTTTCAAAAGTGTTTGACACTGTTGATAGAGAGACACTGTGGAGAGTGCTAGAGACTTATGGCTGCCACCAGAAACTGATCAGCATCATCAGACTTTTCCACAATGATATGACAGGGAAAGTATCAGTTGGAGGAGACGTCGGTGACGCTTTCAACACCAAGAATGGCGTGAAGCAGGGATGTGTGCTTGCACTGACTCTATTCACGTTATATCTCGCTGCAGTCCTAAAAACAATGTCAGCCAACTTGACAGGCTGCTTGCACATCAGGACCCGAACAGATGGAAACAGTCTGTTTCCATCTTGTCTCTGACAATCTTGCGAGACTTAAGGTGTCTACCAAAACAAGAGAACTTTGTGTTCGAGAGCTTCTCTATGCAGATGACTCAGCTCTGGTTGCCAGTGATCCTGGAGAAATGCAGGAAATAGTAGACCGCTTCTCTTCAGTGGCTACCCTCTTTGGACTGAAGATCAACGTCTCCAGAACAGAGCCTCTGTACCAGCCTCCCCCTCAGAAATTCCCCGAAGAAGGTCAGCCCAGTATTTTGGTTAATGGAGCAACTCCGAAGACCACTGAGTGCTTTACTTATCTGGGCAGTGCTGTGACAGATACAAACTATTCTGACTTAGAAGTGGACAGAAGGATCCAAGCAGCCACAAAAGCCTTTGGTGCCCTCCATAAATGATTTTGGTCCCACCATGACATCAGGCTGACAACAAAGATCAAGGTCTACAACACAACTGTTCTCCCATCTCTACTATACTCCACTGAATGCATGACCCTGTATCGCAAGCACATCAAGAAGCTCACCAGCGTACAGCTTCATCATCTGCGAAAGCTGCTGCGAATCAGACGGGAAGACAAGTTGCCTAATGTGGAAGTACTGAGACGTCCTGCTACTGTCAGTGTTGAAGCCCAAATAACAGCCTCCCATCTTAGATGGGCCGGCCACGTGAGAAGAACGCCAGACAACTGCCTACCAAAAGAGGTTTTCTACGGGGAGCTGTGCCAGGGGAAAAGGAAGCAGGGAGGCCAGAAGCTACACTTCAAAGATGTGCTCAAGCGCCACATGAAGATCTGAGGCATAGATGACTCCAGCTGGGAGACGGTGGCCCTGGACAGACAGAGATGGCGCTCCGCAGTAAGGCAATCAAGAACAGCTGTTGAACAAAAGCGACAAGAAGCCTATGATAAGGCCCACCATGCAAGACACAACAGACCGACTCAAACAACATTCGTCTGTGACAAATGTGGACGATATTGTCGCTCTCATGTGGCCTGATGGCCCACAGACGTGCTTGCCGAGCTTAAACTGCATCACAGTCATCATCGTTTCGATGGCCTGCCGAAGAAGAAGATAACACACTACTAATAACTGCTGTTTATAGCACACGAGTAATAACGACTGTTTTTAACACTACTACTTACTGTTTATAGCACCCTAGTAATAACTACTGTTTATGGCACACTAGTAATAACTACTGTTTATAACACTAGTAATAACTACTGTTTATAGCACACTAGTAATAACTACTGTTTATAGCACCCTAGTAATAACTACTGTTTATAGCACACTAGTAATAACTACTGTTTATAACATGCTGGAGGTGCTGATCAGGTGAATGGACTGAGCCACCAGAGACCTCATCACCCCCTTTCTGGGACAGCTGTGCTGCTGAGTCATCACTCAGCAGCTGAGATTGTGTCTGTAAGGGCTTCTTCAAACTTGTCTCTCAAACACTCACACACAGACACACACACAGACACAGACACACACACACACACACACACAGGTAGGATTTCAAACAGAGGATGTGGGTTTCCATGGTTGGCTGACCATTAGACTCCCACACACCTTTTGACAAATCTGTCACACACACACACACACACACACACACACACACACACACACACACACACGGGTTATCTAAGTTATATGCAGGCTTGTTGCCTGGTCTCCCCCCGGGCCTGTGGTGTGGGCCCATTGATTCACACTTGCTGTCAATTGGGCCGGCTAGCTTAATGTACAGCTCTTGTGTGTGTGTGTGTGTGTGTGTGTGTGTGTGTGTGTGTGTGTGTGTGTGTGTGTGTGTGTGTAGAAGGGTCTGTAATGAATTGGTGTTAATGAGCTGCTAACTCTATTACAGACCACAGTGCCATGTTAACACCCTGCTGTCAGGCTCTTAAGACTACACACACACACACACACACACACACACACACACACAGGTGTCATCACTAGAAGGCGTGTTGTACATGTGCTCTCAGAAATAAATACAAGTCCCAGCATATGTACATAGATGTGTGTTCGCATGTCCTGCCCTGTTTGATCACACACACACACACACACACACACACACACACACCCCAGAACTCCCAGCACGTGTCTTCTGTCAGTCAGCCCCTCAGTCTCGGGCTTCAGCGGCCCGGTGCTTTGTGGGAGTAGATCTTCCATGGGCAGATATGTAGTTGTGTATGGAGTACACACAGCCTGTGTGTAGAACACATCAGAGTTGTGTGTTTCTATCTGCCTGAAGTACAAAACACTTTATCACATCAGGTTGTAGTACATAATGTCAGGTACAGTGTAGTGATAAAAATATGAATGCTTTGTGTAATGAACTGTGGTACTCTGTTGTGGTACTGTTGTCACACACACACACACACACACACACACACGTTGCCTGCTGCCTGTGAGGATCCAGGTTTATTAAAAGGGGGCTCTCTGTGTTGTTTGACTGAGGGTGTTTGAGAGATTGTGTGGTTGTGTGTCGGTGTGGACACGCATCTGACACACACACACTTGTGTGAGTTTGAATATGCTGTGTGTGTGTGTATGTGTATGTTTATATACATCGCAGTGTCGTGTTTGTGTGTGTGTGTTCCTGTGTCGTGTGCGTTCCTGTATTATGTATGTTTGGCTGTGTGTGTTCCTGTATCGTGTGTGTGTGTGTGTGTAGGTGAGCTTTCCTGTGCTGTGAGCGCTATCAGTGTGTGAGTGTCATTACCTTGAGCCTGGTGGAGGTAGAGTGGAGGTAGAGTTGGGGGTAGAGGTGGAGGCAGAGTTGGTGGTAGAGTGGAGGTAAAGTTGGAGGTATAGGTGGAGGTAGAGTGGCGGTAGAGTTTGAGGTAGAGTGGAGGTATAGGTGGAGGTAGAGTTTGAGGTAGAGTGGAGGTAAAGTTGGAGGTATAGGTGGAGGTAGAGTGGCGGTAGAGTGGAGGTAGAGTTGGAGGTATAGGTGGAGGTAGAGTTTGAGGTAGAGTGGAGGTAGAGTTGGAGGTATAGGTGGAGGTAGAGTGGCGGTAGAGTGGAGGAAGAGTGGTTAATGGAAGATTCTGTGGCATGATGTCATAAACTTCACTGCACGTTCAGGAGGAAGAAACATGGCCGCTAGGGAGCCGCTTTAACTGCCGCTGCCGGAGCTTTACAGCAAGCAGCTGGTCCAGGTGTTAGCCTCATCCTACACTCACACACACACACACACACACACACACACACACACACACACACACACACACACACACACACACACACACGTGTTCGCCTCATTAAGTCCAGCCCTAACAGGATGAGCTTTTTAAGTGGTTTAAGCATTTGAATGTGTTCATAGCTGCAGTCGGTGTGAACACATGCTAAACCATTAGCTTTCCCAGAGGCGGGACGGAGATAGCCGGGGTCGGCTGTGGAGACGCTGGCTGTTCTGTCATTGGTGGCAGGTGTGGGAAGATCGTGGCGTGAACTTAAGTTTGTGGCGGCCTCACCCAGTCCCGTCTACGCAGTGTCTCTGTCCACGTCTGCGTCTAAGTTTGTGTCTTTGTTTGATGGCTGGGAGAGCTGGAGCTGGATTGGCTGGGAGAGCTTGGTCTGCGCGTCCTGTGGGCCCAGGGACCACGGCTCTGCCCGGAGCTGCAACCGAAGAGGAACACTGAGGGCGGTCTGACAGGATGCAGAACCGGGGCAGGCTAAGCTAACTGCTAGCCCATGCAGACTGGCAGTTCTGATGGTCATCCTGGCTGGCGTTCATTCTCCTGGACAGTGATTTATTTTTTTTGATGGATATATGTTTTGTAGTTCATTCATTCATCTTCTCCGGGGTCGGGTCGTGGTGGCAGCAAGCTAAGTAGGGCACTCCAGACATCCCTCTCCCCAGCAACGCCCTCTTGCTCCTCCTGGGGGATCCCCAGGCCTTCCCAGGCCAGATTGGACATGTAGTCCCTCCAGCGAGTTCTGGGTCTACCCCGGGGTCTTCTCCCCGTTGGACGTGCCCGGTAAACCTCCAAATGAAGGCGCCCAGGAGGCATCCTGATCAGATGCCCGAACCACCTCAACTGGCTCCTTTCAACACGAAAGAGCAGCGGCTCTACTCTGAGCTCCCTCCGGATGTGCGTTTTGTAGGTTGTTTTTTTTGGTAGTTTGGACATGTGTGTTCTTGTAGTTTGGATGTGTGCTCTTGCAGTGGGGATGTGTGTTCTTGTAGTTTGGATGTGTGTTCTTGTAGTTTGGATGTGTGTTCTTGTAGTTTGGACATGTGTGTTCTTGCAGTGGGGATGTGTGTTCTTGCAGTGGGGATGTGTGTTCTTGCAGTGTGGATGCGTGTTCTTGCAGTGGGGATGTGTGTTCTTGTAGTGTGGATGTGTGTGTTCTTGCAGTCTGGATGTGTCTGTGTTCTTGTAGTGTGGATGTGTGTTGTAGTGTGGATGTGTGCTCTTGTAGTTTGGATGTGTTCTTGTAGTGTGGATGTGTGTGTTCTTGTGTGGATGTGTGTTCTTGTAGTTTGGCTGTGTGTTCTTGTGTGGATGTGTGTTTTTGTAGTGTGGATGTGTGCTCTTGTAGTTTGGATGTGTTCTTGTAGTGTGGATGTGTGTGTTCTTGTGTGGATGTGTGTTCTTGTAGTTTGGCTGTGTGTTCTTGTGTGGATGTGTGTTTTTGTAGTGTGGATGTGTGTTCTTGCAGTCTGGATGTGTGTGCTTGTAGTGTGGATGTGTGTTCTTGCAGTGTGGATGTGTGTGCTTGTAGTGTGGATGCGTGTTCTTGCAGTGTGGATGTGTGTGCTTGTAGTGTGGATGCGTGTTCTTGTAGTGTGGATGTGTGTTCTTGTAGTGTGGATGTGTGTGTTCTTGTAGTTTGGCTGTGTGTTCTTGTGTGGATTTGTGTTTTTGTAGTGTGGATGTGTGTTCTTGCAGCGTGGATGTGTGTGCTTGTAGTGTGGATGTGTGTTCTTGCAGTGTGGATGTGTGCTCCTGCAGTGTGGATGTGTGTTCTTGCAGTGTGGATGTGTGTTCTTGCAGTGTGGATGTGTGTTCTTGCAGTGTGGATGTGTGTTCTTGCAGTGTGGATGTGTGTGCTTGTAGTGTGGATGTGTGTGCTTGTAGTTTGGATGTGTGTTCTTGTCTTAGTGTTGGAATCGATACCTTGTTATGTGTCATGTGTGCAGCTGCATGGAATCAAATGACAAATGTTCCTGGATTCTGAGGCTGTAAACTTCCCGGGAGGACGTCCGGCGTGCTGTGGCCTCCTCCTCCCTGCTGCGGCGTTCTGTGGCTGCCTCCTCCCTGCTGCGGCGTTCTGTGGCCTCCTCCTCCCTGCTGCGGCGTTCTGTGGCCTCCTCCTCCCTGCTGCGGCGTTCTGTGGCTGCCTCCTCCCTGCTGCCAGCCGGCGTGCTGTGGCCTCCTCCTCCCTGTTGCCAGCCGGCGTGCTGTGGCCTCCTCCTCCCTGTTGCCAGCCGGCGTGCTGTGGCCTCCTCCTCCCTGTTGCCAGCCGGCGTGTTGTGGCCTCCTCCTCCCTGCTGCCAGCCAGCGTCTTAGGCAGCTGCTCACATCTCCACGGCCGCGCTTGTGTTGCTGTGGGAAAAGTGGCCTTTTTGCCATGTGCTCCTCCTCTTCCTCCTCTTCCTGTCTCGCTGCAGCTGGCGGCAGGACAGCATCGCGGGCAGCGGTGGTGTTGTAACTGGGTGGTGTTGGAAGCATAGTTGTGGTGTGAGGATGTCCACACCCCGGATTCCCCGGGTGATGGGAAGGGAGGAGGGAGGAGGTGTCAGACAGTTTAAATAAACCCGTGATGAAGAACATCCCGTGGAGTCGCCCTGCGACGAAGAGCACGCGGGGCAACAACGGTTATCCACGTATCAGCACCGCTTGTCAGCACAGCCAATGAGCACCCAGCACGGTGGACGCTGAGGGCCCGTGTGTGTAAGAGTGTGTTGATGTGATGCGAGTGTGTGTGTGTGTATGAGAGTGTGTTGATGTGATGCGAGTGTGTGTGTGTGTGTATGAGAGTGTGTGTGTGTGTGTGTGTGTGTAAGAGTGTGTTGATGTGATGTGAGCTTGTGTGTGTGTATGAGAGTGTGTGTGTGTGTGTAAGTGTGTGTAAGTGTGTTGATGTGATGTGAGTGTGTGTGTGTGTGTGTGTGTAAAAGTGTGTTTATGTGATGTGTGTGTATGAGTGTGTGTGTGTGTAAGAGTAGGGATGCCCCCCGAAACCCGGTTCTAAACCGGAACCGGTTCTAAATTAGTAAAAACCGGAGCATTTTTAAGATCCGACGTTTTCGGTTCTGCTATCAGTAGTCGGTAGGTACTCGAGAAATCATAGAGTGAGATTTATATTGTGGCAATTGTGTTTTTCGAGGAATTTAAACGTCGCGAACATAATCTTGTTCGCCGTTTTCTCCATCTCTCTGTCTCTCTCTCTTACTGCGCGAGGGGCGGGGCTGTGCTGTGCTCCACACACTCGCTCACACATGCACACACAGCTCTGCTCAAGGGCTCATCATGGCGGAGAGAACTAAACGCTCAAAAGTTTGGGTATATTTTTCAAAAGTCGATGACAACAACGCTCGTTGCCACAAGTGCAACAAATCATTTGCCAGTAAGGGTGGCAATACAAGCAATCTGTCGAAACATCTTTTGTCAAAACATGGTATTAATCTGCAGAAATGCGGCGTTTTCCACTGCTTTGCTCGTAGTGTTCCATCCACGTCCACTGCAGGTAAGCCGTATGAGCCATAGATACGGAGCTAGCTAGGCTAATAACCAATTATTACGAATAGGCCAATAAATAAAATATACTTGCTTAGCTAATTGTTTAGCTACAAATATATAAGCCATAGATACGGAGTTAGCTAGGCTAATAACGAATTATTACGAATAGGCCAATAAATAAAATGTAATTGCTTAGCTAATTGTTTAGCTACAAATATATATAAGTCATAGATACGGAGTTAGCTAGGCTAATAACGAATTATTACGAATAGGCCAATAAATAAAATATAATTGCTTAGCTAATTGTTTAGCTACAAATATATATAAGCCATAGATACGGAGTTAACTAGGCTAATAACGAATTATTACGAATAGGCCAATAAATAAAATATAATTGCTTAGCTAATTGTTTAGCTACAAATATATAAGCCATAGATACGGAGTTAGCTAGGCTAATAACCAATTATTACGAATAGGCCAATAAATAAAATATAACTGCTTAGCTCATTGTTTAGCTACAAATATATAAGCCATAGATACGGAGTTAGCTAGACTAATAGCCGGGGACACTGTAAGTCAGGAGAGATCACGACTCCTGCCGGAGAAGGCAGATATGTTGATTTTTCTGCAGAAGAACTGTTAGGATAATGTTCTAGGTTCTTGTTTGTTTGAACTTCCGTCAGCCTTTTGCTGTAAAAATTTATTTTTAATATATATATTTTTTTATCTTTATCTACTTTTATTTTTTATCTTATTTGTTGTTGTTGAATGTTGATTATAAAGTCTATAATTCAGACGCATTTAAAACATTGCTGCTGCTGTTGCTGCTGAATAAATAATATTTGTTTATATTTATATAAAGTTATATAATAGAAAGATAAAGCAATGTCGATTCTGTTCTTAATTAAGTGTCTTTTTTTCTTGCATAATAATCAAAAAGAACCGATAAGAGTATCGATAAAGTACCAAACCGATAAGCAGTACCGATAAGAGTAGTAGTATCGATAAAATCCTAACGATACCCATCCCTATGTAAAAGTGTGTTGATGTGATGTGTGTGTGTATGAGAGAGTGTGTGTGTGTGTGTGTGTGTGTGTGTAAGAGTGTGTGTGTGTGTGTGTGTGTGTGTGTGTGTGTGTGTGTAAGAGTGTGTTTATGTGATGTGTGTGTGTGTGTGTCAGTGGGGGGGGGGTCACTGCTGTAATAATTGTAATTTGACCATAAGAAGCTTTGAAAGAGAACCAAGGAGGATGGTGGGACGGGGTGGAAATGTGGGGCGCCACGGGGGAGAGAAGACTAGAGATTATCAGATTGGGAACCCCCCCTCATACACCCCCCCACACACACACACACACACACACCAAGGCTGTCATTGGCTTCAGATCAGCCATATGTAATGGTGCTGGGCTCTCCTGGGCCCTGGGTTAGCTGACAAGGGTGTCCTCTGCTCTCTCTCTCTCTCTGCTCTGTCTCTCGCTCTCTGCTCTCTGCTCTCTCTCTCTCTCTCTCTCTCTCTCTCTCTGTCGCTCTCAGTCTCTCTCTCTCGCTCTATAGCTCTCAGTCTCTCTCTGCTCTCTCTCAATTCAGTTCAATATGTGCTTTATTGGGATGACATGCGTTTGTGTACATATTGCCAAAGCATGTAAAACAACAACAACACAACAATGATTATAATAATAACAGCAACAACAACAATGATTATAATAATAACAGCAACAGCAACAATGATTATGATATCAAACAACAGTAGCAATAGGTGCCGTCCCCCACTGTCTCTCAGGTGGTGGCAGGATAATATAGCTCTTGCTGCAATGCTCGCCGCTGGCCCCCCTCCCAGGACCACCCACAGCTTACCTGCGTCGTCCATGTCCTGCTACTCTGGAGTCACATGTTCCAGCTCCTGGACAAAAGCCTGTCGCTGTTTTTCACATGTGTCACATTTAAGGAGGAAGTGCCCCTCTGTCTCCGCCTCACCTGTCATGCTCTGACCACATGATCGTTGCTCTTTTGGCAACCACGTCTTTTTGTGTCTCCCCTTTTCAATGGCGAGACTGTGGTCACTGAGCCTGTATTTGGAGAGGATCTGTCATTGCTTCCTGTCTCTGACATTTAAGAGGTATTCTTCCAGATCATAGTTTGTTTTTAGGGCCCGATAGACTTCTAGTTTGTTTTGAGTTTTGATTTCAGCGTTCCAATGTTTCACATAATTGTTCTTGCTTTGTTTTATAGCTGATTTATCCTCATGTTTGTTTGGGATGCAGTGCTGGCCTGAGGATGGTTGGTCGTAGTATTTGTTACAGGGTTAATGAGTCTCCGAGCCAGCTGCTTCAGGGGACTCTTTTCGGGGTTCAGTTCTTGGGTTTTCAGAGCTTTAAAGTGCAGTGTATTTGTTGGGCTTGTATTTAAGTGCATCCAGAAATTTAGAGATCTTTTTTGTACATTTATTAATAATGGAAACCGGCCTAATTCTGCCCTACATGCGTTGTTTGGTGTTTTCCTTTGTATTTTCAGAATCATTCTACAGAATTCAGCATGTAGGGTTTCTGCTGGATGCTTGTCCCATCTAGTGTAGCTGGAAAGACTGAGTGGACCCCATACCTCACTTCCATATAGTGCAATGGGCAGAATTACACTATCAAACAGTTTGCACCAGATGGAGATTGGTATATCAATGTTAAAGAATTTATTTTTAATTGCATATAGAGCTCTGCCAGCTTTTTGTTTTAGGTTATTCACTGCCCTACTGAAACTCCCTGATGCTGTAATAATTAGACCCAGGTAAGTATACTGTATCGTATGCTCTAAGGTGATGCTACCTAGAGTCAACTGGTATCTATTTCCCTCACATCTGGGCTTCTTCTGGAAGATCATTACTTTTGTCTTTGTGTGTCTTTGTGTACTTTTGTCTCTCTCTCTGTCGCTCTCTGTCTCTGTCGCTCACTCTCTCTCTCTGTCTCTCTCTGCTCTGTATCTCTCTTTGTCGCTCTGTCGCTCTGTCTCTCTCTGCTCTCTCTCTGTCGCTCTCTGTCTCTCTCTGCTCTCTCTCTCTGCTCTGTCTCTCTCTGTCTCTCTCTGCTCTGTCTCTGTCTCTCTCTCTGCCGCTCTCTCCGTCGCTCTCTCTCTGCTCTGTCTCTCTCTGTCTCTCTCTGTTGCTCTCTCTCAGTCTCTCTCTGCTCTCTCTCTGTCGCTCTGTCTCTCTCTCTCTCTCAGTCTCTCTCTGCTCTGTATCTCTTTGTCGCTCTCTCTCTGCTCTGTCTCTCTCTCAGTCTCTCTCTGCTCTGTCTCTGTCTCTCTCTCTGCCGCTCTCTCTGTCGCTCTCTCTCTGCTCTGTCTCTCTCTCGGTCTCTCTCTGCTCTGTCGCTCTCTCTCAGTCTCTCTCTGCTCTGTCTCTCTGTCGCTCTCTCTCTGCTCTTTCTCTGTCTCTCGCTCGTCTCTCTCTGCTCTGTCTCTCGGTCTCTCTCTGCTCTGTCTCTGTCTCTCGCTCGTCTCTCTCTGCTCTGTCTCTGTCTCTCGGTCTCTCTCTGCTCTGTCTCTGTCTCTCTGTCGCTCTCTCTCTCAGTCTCTCTCTGTCTCTGTCTCTCGCTCTGTCTCTCTCTGCTCTGTCTCTCTCTGCTCTGTCTCTGTCTCTGTCTCTCTGTTGCTCTCTCTCTCTGCTCTCGCTCTGTCTCTCTATCAGTCTCTCTCTGCTCTGTCTCTCTCTCTCTGTCGCTCTCTCTCTCAGTCTCGCTCTGTCTCTGTCGCTCTCTCTCTGCTCTGTCTCTGTCTCTCGCTCTCTCTCTGTCACTCTCTGATCTGTCTCTGTCTCTCTCTCTCTGTGTCTCTCTCTGTGTCTCTTTCTCTGCCCCCCCCCCCCGGTCGCCTAATGAACATTACACACCGGGTCACTGACAGACTAAAGCCGCCCTCCTCTTAAAAGGAAATTGCCACTGCTTTTAAGAGGGTTTTCTTTTTTTTAAGAGGGTTTTCTTTTTTTCAAGACGGTTTTCTTTCTTTTTTTTAAGAGGGTTTTCCTTAAACAAGCCTTTCAGTTTTCCAAGCATCCATTCTGTCCTGCATGGAACAACAGCAGCCTCCCTCCCTGTGTCTGTGTGTGTGTGTGTGTGTGTGTGTGTGTGTGTGTGTGTGTGTGTGTGTGACAGATTTGTCAAAAGGTGTGTGGGAGTCTAATGGTCAGCCAACCATGGAAACCCACATCCTCTGTTCCGTCCATACAGCGGCCTGGACGCCGTCCCGTCCATACAGCAGCCTGGACGCTGTCCCGTCCATACAGCCAGGACGCCCTCCCGTCCATACAGCAGCCTGGACGCCCTCCCGTCCATACAGCCAGGACGCCCTCCCGTCCATACAGCAGCCTGGACGCTGTCCCGTCCATACAGCCAGGATGCTGTCCCGTCCATACAGCCAGGACGCCCTCCCGTCCATACAGCCAGGACGCCCTCCCGTCCATATAGCAGCCAGGACGCCCTCCCATCCATACAGCCAGGACGCCCTCCCATCCATACAGCCAGGACGCCGTCCCGTCCATACAGCCAGGACGCTGTCCCGTCCATACAGCCAGGACGCCCTCCCGTCCATACAGCCTGGACGCTGTCCCGTCCATACAGCCAGGATGCTGTCCCGTCCATACAGCCAGGATGCTGTCCCGTCCATACAGCCAGGACGCCCTCCCGTCCATACAGCCAGGACGCCCTCCCGTCCATATAGCAGCCAGGACGCCCTCCCATCCATACAGCCAGGACGCCCTCCCATCCATACAGCCAGGACGCTGTCCCGTCCATACAGCCAGGATGCTGTCCCGTCCATACAGCCAGGATGCTGTCCCGTCCATACAGCCAGGACGCCCTCCCGTCCATATAGCAGCCAGGACGCCCTCCCATCCATACAGCCAGGACGCCCTCCCATCCATACAGCCAGGACGCTGTCCCGTCCATACAGCCAGGACGCCCTCCCATCCATACAGCCAGGACGCTGTCCCGTCCATACAGCCAGGACGCCCTCCCGTCCATACAGCCAGGACGCCGTCCCGTCCATACAACCTGGACGCCGCCCCGTCCATTGAGCCAGGACGCTGTCCCGTCCATACAGCCAGGACGCTGTCCCGTCCATACAACCTGGACGCCGCCCCATCCATACAGCCAGGACGCCGTCCCGTCCATACGGCCTGGCTGCTCATGTGGTCCTGTGGACTCTGGCAGGATGAAGGACAGTCTAAGCTACGTCACCATACGCCTGCTGCCTGCCTGTTGTGTGTGTGTGTGCGGTCCTCTTCCAGACAAGCGGGGACATGACAGTCCCTCCCTGCGTGTCCTCTCCAACCGCGTCCCACCCGATACTGTTAATGACAAGCACCTGGAGTCCCACAAGCTCCCAGTTAGGCCCAATTGGCGGTAACTGGTAAATTGGTGCGGGCGGGAGTCGCCGGCGGGCGAGTGAAAGACTCCTTTCACACGAGGGCGAGGGCGAGCGTGCGGAGATGAAGAGAGCCTTTATCCTGCCGGCGTGTTCACATGAGACAGACCACACGCCTCCGGGAGGAGGACACCATCTCCCCCCAGACACCCATGAGAATCCAATACCCTCCCACGCGTCTGGCCGTGTGTGTGGCCGACAGACACACACACACACACATCTGTGCTCGGCCCCTTGTGTAACATCCACCCTTTGCTCTTCCGGTCACAGACCCCCCCCCCCCGCCAACGCTGATGCATCTCTTCCCCTCGACTTGTCCGACAATAATCTGTTTCACCCCGCCGGCGCAGCGGGCCACTGGGAGCGGGCCCTTGATGCTTTCTCCTCATCGCTGGCCCCGGCACGCCAGTGACACAAGATGGCGCCCCCCGGCACCCAGGCGTGCAGTTCAGCCAGCGCTGAATAAAGACCGGGGAACCAAATCCCCTCGCCGGCACAGCGACTCAACACTGGGGCCTTTCCAGTTTGGCTGACCACAAGGGAAAGGGTCGTTTCTCCGCCTGGGCGGGCTCGCCGTCCATCCATCCATCCATCCATCCATCCATCCATCCACCCATCTCTCCGCTCATCCATCTCCATCACTCTGTCCCCCACAGATGTTGACGCTGCTTGTTGCGGGTTAAGATGTGGTCTAAAGACCACGCCCCCCCCGGTGTCCTCTCCGTCATCAGGTTTTCCCTCTCTTAGTCTCACGCAGAAGAAAGAGAGAGAGCCGTGAGAGACCCCCGGATGGCGGCCCAAGCTCCAGGGGGTCTTTCTGCCCAGAGAGACCCAGCCAAAGGACCTCATTGTGAGGAGCAGCAGGCAGCCGCCGAGGGCCCGAGCCCCTCTCCAGAAGAGGGGGAGGGGGTCAAAGGTCAACGCCCCACCCCTGGGCTGCTCCATACCTGCCCCGTCGTCCCCTGTCCTGCCGGGCCCTCCAGTCCCGGAGAGGGACGGGCACGATGGAAACCAGGTAAAGAGCCTCTTAACATTGAGCGCTAGCAGAGCGGAGAGGCTGATTCCGCCCACGCTCCACTTCTGCGTGAACAGATAATTCGCTTAACGGGCCTGTGGGCGCCGTAGCGAACACACAGGTCAGCGCCGGCCTGCGACCACCTCTCAGCACTTCACCCGATAAAAATCTTACGGCTTGGCGGAAAAAACACAACCGTCTGATGGCATCTCGGCTTTCTCGGCCATGTTGATACGGGCTGCAGTCAGAAGGTGTGTGGGCACGTTGCTGTGAGTGTGTGTCTGTTGTGTGTTGTGTGGGAAAGATGGAGAGAGAGATTGTGAGGGAGGGGTATGTGTAGGAGAAGTTGTATGGGTGGATAAGGGTGTGTGTGTGTGTGTGTGTGCGGTTCAGCAGAGGACAGGATGGTGAAACGGCGTGTCCAACATTACAGTTTGCACTAGTCCAGAACCTTCCCCCCCGCCTCCTTATCGCAACACATCTGCGCCTCCAGGGAGCGCCTCCACGCACCGTCAGCAGGACGAGCATGCACAGCACATGCCCTCGCACAGCCGCCGCGGGTCAGCGCCAGTCACACATGACATCATGCACACCGCAACCTTCGTCCGAGGTGGGACAGTCTGTAACTCACGTCAGTCATGTTTGTTTGGCTTTCTTCTGTTAGAGATCTGCAGTCTGGTACACATCTTCATCACTTTGTTACATACTTTAATCACGTTGTTACACACTTTCATCACTTTGTTACACACTTTCATCACTTTGTTACACACTTTCATCACTTTGTTACACACTTTAATCACGTTGTTACACACTTTCATCACTTTGTTACACACTTTCATCACTTTGTTACATACTTTAATCACTTTGTTACACACTTTCATCACTTTGTTACACACTTTCATCACTTTGTTACACACTTTAATCACGTTGTTACACACTTTCATCACTTTGTTACACACTTTCATCACTTTGTTACACACTTTCATTACTTTGTTACACACTTTCATCACTTTGTTACATACTTTCATTACTTTGTTACACACTTTAATCACGTTGTTACACACTTTCATCACTTTGTTACACACTTTCATCAATTTGTTACACACTTTCATCACTTTGTTACATACTTTAATCACGTTGTTACACACTTTCATCACTTTGTTACACACTTTCATCACTTTGTTATACATCTTCATCACTTTGTTACACACTTTAATCACGTTGTTACACACTTTCATCACTTTGTTACACACTTTAATCACTTTGTTACACACTTTCATCACGTTGTTACACACTTTCATCAATTTGTTACACACTTTCATCACTTTGTTACACTTTCATCACTTTGTTACATACTTTAATCACGTTGTTACACACTTTCATCACTTTGTTACACACTTTCATCACTTTGTTACATACTTTCATCACTTTGTTACACACTTTAATCACGTTACAAACTTTCATCACTTTGTTACACACTTTCATCAATTTGTTACACACTTTCATCACCTTGTTACACACTTTCATCACCTTGATACACACTTTCATCACTTTGTTACACACTTTCATCACCTTGTTACACACTTTCATCACCTTGTTACACACTTTCATCACCTTGATACACACTTTGTTACACACTTTCATCACCTTGATACACACTTGCATCACTTTGTTACACACTTTCATCAATTTGTTACACACTTTCATCTCTTTGTTAACAGTGTTACAATCATTATCGTTAAGGCAGTAACCGGGATTATAAGAGATTATTACTGTTAATTGTGTTATTGCCCCCCCCCTTCTCTCCCCAATTGTACTTGGCCAATTACCCCACTGTCCCGAGCCGTCCCGGTCGCTGCTCCACCTCCTCTGCTGATCTGGGGAGGGCTGCAGACTACCACGTCTCCTCCCATACATGTGGAGCCGCCAGCCGTTTCTTTTCACCTGACAGTGAGGAGTTTCACCAGAGGGACGTAGCATGTGGGAGGATCACGCTATTCCCCCCAGTTCCCCCTCCCCCCCTGAACAGGCGCCCCGACCAACCAGAGGAGGCGCTAGTGCAGCGACCAGGACACATACCGACAGCCGGGTTCCCACCGCAGACACGGCCAATTGTGTCTGTAGGGACGCCCGACCAAGCTGGAGGTAATACGGGGATTCGAACCGACGATCCCCGTGTTGGTAGGCAACAGAATAAACCACCTGGACGCCCCTTTGTTGTTGTTCTTATTTGAGGCTTCATAGTCATTTGTTTCTCTCACGAGCACTTTTTAACATTGTGAACAGTGGATATCTCCTATATACATTCTATCTGTCTGTCTGTCAGTCAGTCAGTCAGTCAGCCATCACTACACCCCTGATTCATGACTGGGGCTTTAGTATTTCTTGTCTTGATTCCTGGATTGTTTCCTCATTTTCTGTTTCTAACCAATTCAAACTTTTCACTTGTCATGTTGGATTGATGATGATCTCCTCACGTCCAGCTGAGAGAGAGAGAGGAGAGAGAGCAGAGGGAGGAGAGGGAGAGAGGAGAGGGAGGAGAGAGAGGAGGGAGAGCAGAGGAGAGGAAGAGAGAGGAGAGAGAATAGGGAGAGAGAGGAGAGAGAATAGGGAGAGAGAGGAGAGAGACCAGAGAGAGTGAGAGAGATGTTTATGACGGTGGATTGGTGCTGTCAGCTGTGATGTATGAGTGTGAAGTTTAATCTCTGACCTCAAAGTAACAGTAGATTAACCCTTCGCAGGCGGGACAAATGAACCCTGACACCCACTACCACACACACACACACACACAGAGCTGCAGGGGGTCGCCGCTCCTTTCTGTCCCCGAATGTCACATTGTGTTCCCAGTGTTGAATAATGTCCCTCCTCTATTGCGTGGCCCTCATTTTCACCCCCATAAGATCTCCAGGAGCCACAGCGTGACCTCAATGGAGTCCGGCGGGGCATCCACCGTGGGCTGCAGGTACCTGTGATGACCGCCTGGCAGGCTGAGCCCTGGGCCCCACTGCTAGAAATGTGTCGTCTCCCCTCGGGGAGTCTTTCTGGGGGTGTCAGGCGCGGGGCCCCTGAACACAGATTTGTGGATATGATAACTTGATTAGGGCCCAGAGGTGGATGGCGGAGGGCCAGTCAGCAGGCCCTGACTGCTCTCCTTAACCTCTCCTGGGGAGGCGGTAATTAACGATAGCAAGCAGTTAGTTAATTAATAGTCCAGCTAGCAAACAGCCTGCAGTTCACTCTCACTCCTCCGCACACGTTACCAACCAGGAAGTCTTCTGCAGTCACAAACTGAGTCGACTGAGAGGCAGGCCTCCACTGAGAGGCCTCCACCGAGAGGCCTCCACCGAGCACAGCACATTCAGCTCCTGGCATCTTTTAGAATCCATATTGATGTCTAAAGCTGCAATCCGCGACCTTTCTCCATCAACAAGTGTTTATTTTCTCCATCTGAAAGGTGGTGGTGGTGGTGTTGGACAGACAGTCAGTCTTCTAGAGGAACAGTGGTGTGATATAGAGGATGTAGGAGGCAGAGAGAAACAGAGACCGGTTGACTCTGATGTTCTGGGACTACAAAGTGTAGCAGGACTACAAATCAGGTGTAGCAGCCATTATGGCTGGTGTGCCGTCAGCTCAGCAGTAAACAGCTCCACCCTTCAGAGAGACGGGGATGGACGCCAGACACACAGCGGCGATGTGGACAAGTGGATGAAGAATCTCTCCGACAGACAAGTCACCCGGCCGGAGAAAGCCCTCCTTGCTAAGGGGCTGAGTTTTGCCGTCACGCCGGGGGAAATCCCGCTAGTGGAACTGATCGCAGCCGCGGAATCAGCGATCTGACAAAACAACATGGCGGACCCGGAAGCGGAGCAACTGCGGGCGAAGGTTTCAGGCTGCCTCAGCAATGCGAAGGCGCCACCTTCCGACATCAGCAGGGATGTCAGTAAGGACAGCAACGTCACCATCCCGCCGGCGGACAAAGGCAGAAGCACTGTTGTGTTAAACCACGCAGACTGTCAGGAGAAAGTTATGACGCGACTTAGCGACATGACTGCTTATGAGCCCCTGAAACCAGATCCAACGCCCGTAAAGACTGCAGCGCCTCGGTGGTAGTCATGGTGCGTCTGTAACCAGACATGTTGGACACGTCAAGTTTAGACTAGTTCTCTGCACTGGAGGGCGCTAGTGTGCTTCTAGGACAGAGCAGCGAACTTTACGAAGGAAATGACGCGACAACATACGTCATAAATACTGACATGACGCACACCATCACGCTCGGTCATTTTGACCGCCCATGGTCGTTTTACGTAGATCTTATCATAACTTTTTGTGCAATTGATCTAAAATTCATTTTAATACAAATATATGCAATTTTAGGGTCACTCAGGGACCGGGAGTCTTTATAATAATAGTTATATATATATATATTATATAATAATAGTTTGTATAGCGCTTCTCATCTGCAGAGACATCTGGCAGCGCGTCCCAGGTAGAAAATATATCATTAGCATGGTGGCGCGGTGGCCTCACAGCAAGAGGGTCCTGGGTTCGAGCCCCGGGGTAGTCCAGCCTTGGGGGTCGTCCTGTGTGTGGAGTTTGCATGGTCTCCCCGTGTCTGCGTGTTGACTGTCTTTCGAGGGCAAACCTTTCATTCACATAGCGCCATTACCAAGTTATTACGCTTTGAAAATCCAGAACGGTGGATCGTTCTGGGGGGGGGGTCGTTCTGGGGGTGGTGGGTTTCAGCTTGACTGCGCTTTGTTTCCCGTGTAGAAGTTTTGCCGCCGGTCCTGCTAAACGCCCCCCGTCTGCATTTCGTCGCCGTGCAGCCAAGAGGAAATAATCCGCAGGACTCGTCTTCATCCGGGTCTCTTACACATTACTCCCTTAACGTTCAGCTCGTGCCCTCACAGCTGAAGGGCTTCACTTATTCTCTGACATGACATGACATTTCACTGTGAAACCAGGCCGTTATCGCCCCGCCTCTACATAGTTACATAGTTGCTTGTTTTTACGCAAAATGCGTCAGACCTGACTGAGCTCGTGTGACGTTTATGACGTTTCTCTTCTGAAGCTGGTGGCTTGACGTCTTTAAGAAGGGTGACGGGCGGGAGGCGACGCGCGTGGCGGGAAGTCATGGTGCCCACTTCCGGCGCGCTGAACACGAACGTGGCGTTTTTACACGTTTCCTTTGCGGTGAGCGTCATTTTCTGTCTGCGAGGAACCGATCATGTCGTTCGCTAAATGAATAGAAAGATGACACAATGTCGCTTTGAGAGGGACGGGGAGGGGGGAGGAGGGGGGGGTGAGAGAGAGAGACATTTACCGCTTGGCCGGCTCAGAGGCTTCATGTGAAGAGCACTTCCCGGCGGCCCAAGTGTGAATGAGTCTTTTCTGCGAGACGGCGAGGTGGCCCCGGAGCCCAACAGAAGCATCAGTGTGATGCGGCCCAGCGTCGCATCTTGTCAAGGATCCCAGAATTCCCATGCCAGTGCCCTCCGGGAGCGTGCACGTGCACAGATCCCCTTTGCCGTGCCCGCTTCCCGGCTGTCCGCGGGCCTCGCTGCTCCGAGCGTCTGTGATCTGCACGCTGTCAGACCGGGAAGCGGTGACGTCCGTTGCGGTTTGTTTTGTTCCCGACAGTCAGTGCGGCAATCAAGTCAGCCACGCTCACATCCCGAAGCCACAGACGCGCGGCGACTACGCCACAGACTGAGGGATTTGGCTCGGAGATGGAGCGCACATCCGTTTTCTGTTCATTTCCCGTCGTCCCCGAGGCCAAAGCCAAGGGACCGAGGCCTGCGTGACGTTTGGGAACGCATTGACTAGTGAACGGCGTCGTGGACGTCACCCATATTCTGACCGCCGCTGATTTCTGGAGTGTGCGGCGGTGTTTGTCATGTGACCGATGATGTTTGGACCACCGTGGGTTTGCAGTACTGACGACCTGGGCTTCATTCAAGCAGAGAGAGAGAGAGAGAGAAAAAAAGGAGGACAGCGCCATCTAGTGCACCAAGTCAGCACATGGTTCACCTCTGGAAAGCAGATGTTATCCAATCCTGCCATCTAGTGGCTGGTCTCTGAAACAGTTTTAACTGGGTGGATGGAGTTAAAACTGATTGGATAATTAATAATAAATTGCATAATTATCCAAATTGCTCTCAGGGTCACGGGGATGCTGCAGCCTATCCCAGCAGTCATTGGGTGGCAGGCGGGGAGACACCCTGGACAGGCCGCGCCAGGCCATCATACAGGGCCGACACACACACACATTCACACACCTAGGGACAATTCAGTACGGCCGAGTCGCCTGACCTACATGTCTTTGGACCGTGGGAGGAAATCGGAGCCCCCGGAGGAAACCCACGCAGACACGGGGACAACATGCAAACTCCACACAGAGGACGACCCGGGACGGCCCCCAAGGTTGGACTACCCCGGGGCTCAAACCCAAGACTTTCTTACTGTGAGGCGACCGCGCTAACAACTGCGCCACCGTGCCCAAAACATGAGAAAGTAACACTAATCGTTCTATTAAAGGCAGAAATGATTCTTTTAACTCATTCCTGGAAAACGTGTAGATGCGTTTGTGGTCTTGGCTGGTGGCTTTTGTGAAATCTGCTGCTGCTGTAAAACTGAAGAAATCACGACTGTTACAGTAAATACGCAATAGCCAAAATGTGCAACAACCTACTCTTAACTTGTGGTTAGGGTTTACTTTTTTGGGGGGGGGGGATTTTCCTCCCCCTTTTCTTCCCAATTGTATCCGGTTAATTACCCCACTCTTCCGAGACGTTCCGGTTGCTGCTCCACCCACTCTGCTGATCCGGGGAGGGCTGCAGACTACCACGTGTCTCAGCCGCTTCTTTTCACCTGACAGTGAGGAGTTTCACCAGGGAGACGTAGCGCGTGGGAGGATCACGCTATTCGCCCCAGTTCCCCCTCCCCCCTGAACAGGCGCCCCGACCGACCAGAGGAGGCGCTAGTGCAGCAACCAGGACACATACCCACATCCGGCTTCCCACCCGCAGACACGGCCAATTGTGTCTGTAGGGACGCCTGACCAAGCCGGGGGTAACATGGGGATTCGAACCGGAGATCGAAGGCAACGGAATAGACCGCCACGCCACCCGGACGCCCATGGTTACGCTTTATTCTAACCTTTGCATTAATCAATGTAAAATAACACAGGCGGCGACTGATACCAGTCTGTAAATCATGAGATATCCTTCATGCGTAACGTAGGAACCACCTGCAAGCTGCCCTGTTCCACCGCCCCACTTCACAAGGCCACACTGTTCTCAGAATACCTGGTACCTGTTTCAAGTGTTGCTCAACGTCAGATGTCTTGCTAGTCTCTTATGTCATGTCCCTTTTCATGGAGACTGGTAGGATTTTAAAGGGACATGTTAAATTGTGCATCAGCAGAGGTTACCAAAGTACCAAGTGGTCTATAAGACCTACATTTTCTATATAACCTATGGATGTTGTATGGATAACAACCCTTTCCCGTAAGTAGTACTAGTACTAGCAGTAGTAGTAGTAGTATTTTGCTCCATCGTGCCGACTTTCCTCACTGAACACATCCCAATCCTTTCTGTTAAGTCCAGTGTCTTAGCTTGTTTAATGATAAACTTTTGGTTCAGATTTTGTCACAGATTTGAAACGGTGATGACAATTACACACTTTGACTACTACTATTACTACTACTTTCTGCTGCTCCCGTTAGGGGGCGCCACAGTGGATCATCCGTCTCCATCTCTTCCTGTCCTCTGCATACTTTCTCTGTCACACCAGCCACTTGCATGTCCTCCCTCACCACATCCATAAACCTCCTCTTTGGTCTTCCTCTTCTCCTCTTCCTTGGCAGCTCCATATTCAGCATCCTTCTCCCAGTATACCCAGCATCTCTCCTCCACACATGTCCAAACCATCTCAATCTTGTCTCTCTTGCTTTGTCTCCAAACCGTCCAACCTGAGCTGCCCCTCTAATATACTCGTTCCTAATCCTGTCCTTCTTCGTCACTCCCAATGAAAATCTTATCATCTTCAGCTCTGCCACCTCCAGCTCCACCTCCTGTTGTTTCATCAGTGCCACTGTCTCCAAACCATACAACATAGCTGGTCTCACTACCATCTTGTAAACCTTCCCTTTAACTCTTGCTGGTACCCTTCTGTCACAAATCTCTCCTGACACTCTTCTCCACCCACTCCACCCTGCCTGCACTCTCTTCTTCACCTCTCCTCCTTGCATCCTGACCATTCCACTGTCCTCCCTCTCATTCGTGCATAGGTATTCCATCTTGCTCCTACTGACTTTCACGCCTCTTCTCTCCAGTGCATACCTCCACCTCTCCAGGCTCTCAACCTGCACCCTAGTGTCACTACAGATCACAATGCCATCCACAAACATCATCATCCACGGAGACTCCTGCCTAATCTCGTCAGTCAACCTGTCCATCACCATTGCAAACAAGAAAGGGCTCAGAGCCGATCCTTGATGTAATCCCACCTCCACCTCACCACTGTCACGCTTCCCGCATACATATCCTGCACCACTCCTACATACTTCTCTGCCACTCCCCACTTCCTCATACAATACCACACCTCCTCTCTCAGCACCCTGTCATATGCTTTCTCTAAATCTACAAGTACACATGTAACTCCTTCAGACCTTCTCTATACTTTTCAATCAACATTCTTAAAGCAAACATCACATCTGCTCTTTCGTGGCATGAAACCATACTGCTGCTGCTGATCGTCACCTCTCCTCTTAACCTAGCTTCTATTACTCTTTCCCATATCTTCATGCTGTGGCTGATCAACTTTATACCTCTGTAGTTGATACAGTTCTGCACATCGCCCTTGTTCTTGAAGATCGGTACCAGTATGCTTCTTCTCCGCTCCTCGGGCATCCTCTCGCTTTCCAAGATTGTGTTAAACAATCTAGTTAAAAACCCCACTGCCATCTCTCCTCTGTATAATTTCCTGCACTTCCTCATTCCACCACCAAGTGTCCTTGTCTTCCTTCCTCTGTCCAGATGACACACAAAGTACCTTCCAAGCTGTCTCCCTCACCATTTCTGCAGTGGTTGCCCAGCCATCTGGCAACTCTTCACTACCACCCAGTGTCTGTCTTAACTCCTGCCTAAACTCCACACAACAGTCTTCCTTCTTCAACTTCCACCATTTGATCTTCGGCTCTGCCTTCACTCTCGTCCTCTTCTTGGTCTCCAGTCATCCTACAGACCACCATCCAATTACACACGTTGACTAACTATACTAGAAATGACACCCGGTCTTACTGTTCAGTACTCCCATGTTGGAGAGATGCTCATCTGCTAACTGCTGGCTGCTGTGAGCTCCTGTGGATAAAGGTCACTGTCACTTGAGAAAATATCAAGTGTTACAGGGCCATTTCCCTGAGATATCCTTTTTCATTTAATGCTTATTTACACATTAGTTACCAACATGTAGGTAATATCTTTCTCAAAAGAAACTTTAAATTATACTAAACCAGCATATAAAGTAGCACACTAACTAGTCAGTAACAGTAATTTATCTGCTAATTTCTGACTCTGCTTAGTCTGTGGACATGTCCGCCTCCTCCCACTCTCTGGTTTAGGTCAGGTGGGGGTTACCTGGGTGTGGTCAAGATGGATGCAACTGTCCTGTGTATAATCTTTTACACACGGACAGGTGTCCAGGTGTTTCATCACCTGTCAGGAGAAAAATTACCTGCAGACTTGGTTTTCAGCACATTTATTGAAATGAAAGAAATCAAGAAGAATCAAAGATGGGTACAATCCTCAGAAAAAAAAATATAAATGAAAAATAAATAAAAATAAATAAAGTACAAAAATTGCAAGTAATTTACATCTCTGCTAAAAAATAGGGAATAGTTATATAAATATACACTGATGAGCCAAAACATTATGACCACTCCCAGATGAACCGAATAACGCTGATCATCTCCAAACAAGGACTCATGTCAAGCTCTGGGTAGATTAGATGGTGAGCGAACAACCAAGTTCTCGTAGTCACCGTGTTGGATGCAGGAGAAATGGGCGGGAGTAAAGACCTGAGCGACTTTGACGAGGGCCAAATTCTTACGGCCAGATGACTGGGTCAGAGTATCTGAAATGGCAAGGCTTGAGGGCTGCTCCTGGTCAGCAGTGGCGAGTACCTACCGACAGTGGTCTGAGGAGGCACAAACCGGCAACAGGGTGTTGGGCGCCCAAGGCTTATTGATGCATGACAGTAATGAAGGCTATCCCGTCTGGTCTGAACCGACAGGTCTACTGTGGCACAAGTCACATTTTTTTTAATGATGGTTACGGGAGGAATGTGTCAGAACACACAGTACATTGCACCTTGCTGCGTAACTGCAGACCGGTCCGAGTGCCCATGAGGACCCCTCTCCACCACCAAAAGCGCCTACAATGAGCACGTGAGCATCAGGACTAGACCATGGAGCAATGGAAGGTCATCTGGTCCGATGAGTGCCATTTTCTTTTAGAGCACATGGATGGCTGCATTGTGCGACGTGATGGCACCAGGATGCACTGTGGGAAGACGACAAGCTGTTGGATGGAGTGTGATGCTCTGGGCAATGTTCTGCTGGGAAACTCTGGGCCATTTATGTGGACATCAATTTGACAGGTGCCACCTACCTACACATCGTTGCAGACCAGGCACACCCCTTCATGGCAACGGTATTCCCTGATGGCAGTGGCCTCTGCAGCAGGATAATGCAAACGATATCTGAACGATGTGGGCCACACTTATGTCTGAACGATATGGGCCACACTGATGTCTGAACGATGTGGGCCACACTTATGTCTGAACGATATGGGCCACACTGATGTCTGAACGATGTGGGCCACACTGCACATATCGTTCAGAAAAACAAAGTACGGAACACGAAGTGTTCAAGGTGTTGCCCTGGCATCCAAATTCTCCAGATCTCAGTCCGACTGAGCATCTGTGGGATGTGCTGGACTGACAAGTCTGATCCATGGCGGCTCCGCTTCGCAACTTACAGGACGTGAAGGATCTGCTGCTAAGGTTTTGGTGCCAGATACCACAGGATGCCTTCAGGGGTCTTGTAGAGTCTATGCCTCGGGCGGGTCGGCACTGTTTTGGCGGCACACGGAGGACCAACAGCTTATTAGGCAGGTGGTCATAATGTTTTGGCTCATCAGTGTATCGGCCCCTGAACAGCCTCTTGCAGAGCTGTAGGAGCTCTGAATCTGAAGAACAGAAAAAAGACGTACAGGAGTACTGTGAGAAAAAAAGGTTTAACAGCATGTTTTCAATCACCGTAGGTTTGAACTTTTATTACGTTTCTTCATTCGTTACAAATACGCACATTTCCCTGAGGAAACAAGTTTCACTGGAGCTTCCAGCCGTTCTCCAGATGCTGTTCAATGGTTTACTTCAGATGAGTGACTGTGAATACGAGGCCTTTAGATGCATACTATCTACTTATCTATGCTTCTCGCAGTATCTTGTACCTGTAAAGGGTTGGAGAGGTTCATCGTATTGTCCATTGCTTGAGCTCAAGGCAGAATCGTAGTGAGGCGGAGGGCCCTAGCTAGTTTTAAAACAATTCGCAAGTAGGGCAAATCGACGGCGTGAAATCGTGGATTATAGTTCAGACAGACAGGTGAGACTGAATCAGCAAAGGATTCCCTTCTAAAAGAGCGGCAAACATTCTTCTGCCAATTACACTTTGATTTAACAAGGAAAATAAAAGCTAAATCTGAGCAGTCAAGATTTTATTTTTTACTTTCTTAAAGGTACATTACGTGAGTTCATCTACTTCATCCCAGAGTGCTGACTCAGTTCATCTGGACACAATGCTGAGGAGATGAACTAATTCAACCTTCTGGGGCTTCAGGACATTTACTTGCTGAGACGACGACACGTCTTTGAGACTCGTAGAAACACGCTGATCAGAGTGTTGCTCCTCCCAGAATAATCATATTACCCGCTTATTTTAACCCTTTATACGATGTGATGTCCTACAAAACCTGTGTTGAATTTGCATCCATCCAAACCAAGAGCTCTGATTAGTTGTTGAGGCGTCTGTTGCCCCGTGGGAGGCGCTGTTGTGTCTGAATTCAGAACAACATCACAGACTGTGTAGGACCATCAAAGCTCTGACAACATAAAATAAAGGGGTAATACTGTTTCCGGGGAGAAGCAAAACTTTTTTTGGATTTTCTCCCCAATTGTACTTGGCCAATCACCCCATTCCTCTGAGCCGTCCCGGTCGCTGCTCCACCCCCTCTGCTGATCCGGGGAGGGCTGCAGACTACCACATGCCTCCTCCCATACATGTGGAGTCACCAGCCGCTTCTTTTCACCTGACAGTGAGGAGTTTCACCAGGGGGACGTAGCGCGTGGGAGGATCACACTATTCCTCCCAGTTCCCTCTCCCCCTGAACACGTGCCCCGACTGACCAGAAGAGGCGCTAGTGCAGCGACCAGGACACACACCCACATCCGGCTTCCCACCCGCAGACACGTCCAATTGTGTCTAGGGATGTCCGACTAGGCCGGAGGCAACACGGGGATTCGAACTGGCGATCCCCGTGTTGGTGGGCAACGGAATAGACCGCCACACTAATCGGATGCCCCCCATTAAATTGTTTATGTAGATAAATTTACATAATGTACCTTTAAATCACAAAGCTGGGGTGAACTAAAAAAAAAAAGTGAAGATTGTCAGATATCGTTGCTCAGAATCAAAACATGATAAAATTCCCTTCTTGCCAGTCGAGTCCTCGGTGTGTAGCGTACGGTACGCTACACACCGAGGACCAACACAAAAATACACAAACATTTCAACTTTATAGACTTAAAGGGTAAATATATCTTGCCAGTAAAAAAAAAAAAGGTTCTACTTCCTCTGAACCGGTGACCAGAACAGAGACCGCCGTCATACGTCCACGTACTCGGAGCGGTGAAGGAGACCCGAGGAGGAAATGCCCATGATTGATGCCCACAGCAGGAGGACCCCAGCTTATTGCAACTCTGTAAAAGTGACGTTACACAAACACATCCAGACAGTACGAGAAGGAGACAGACAGTACCGACAATGAAGAACACACAACTCAGCCCTTTGATATGAAGACAAGTCAGAACTCTCAGATCTCGACGATCCGTTTTTTACACTCTTATACTGCAAATGTACACCTTAAATATACAAACAGAACCCCACATCTAACACTAACATGACGAGTCCACGACGGTCCGGTTCTCAACTGAAGTTTGGGGGATTTGACGTGAGTCCAGACCCGAGTTTAACCACAGGACTTACTGGATAAATACTCTTTACATCTTTGGGGATTTATCAATCATTAATCAGGAAATATTGGTTTGTTCTCTACAATCAATAAAAATATCGTGTGACTGTTTTTTGTCCTTTCCCCAGCGGCACACTTTGGCTTCAGCAGACAAACGGGAGAACGATTAAAACCCTGGAAGAATAACAACGTTTTGAAATGTGTGACATCTTGGGCCCACGTTCGGCCAAAAGCCAACGAGTACTTTTCAGTCAGGTGGAAATACTGGGCGCAGTTAAAATGTTGAGCCGAACTACAAATCGGCAGAAGAAGACGCTGTTCAGCTTTCCACCGTCTTGTTCCACTGATATAATCCTGTAGTCCTCTTTTAGGAACCGGCACTTTCACCGTAGGGAACTCCGGATACAAAAAATAGCATTTAGATAGGAAATCAAACGCACGATACGATTCATACACCATGTCGACTGTGTTGGGTGTGTGCCGGGTGAGGCCAGCTGCAGCTGCGTTCCTATTGGACAGTATTTCTTACAGATGGCTTTGAACGAGCGACTTGACGTTTCCGGCCCGGTGTCGTTCTGCAGCTGTATTCTGGATCTACCAGGACCGACCTTCTGTTTAACCCACGGACCAAACGAGTGTGAGCTGAGAGCCGCCGCACTGCGTACGGGTGAAACCTGGCACGTGAGAAAGGCCCGTCATTTATGCCCCTTTTCCACCACACGGTGCCGGCTCGACTCGACTTTTTCCTTTTCCATTACTGGGAAGTGCCGGCATTCTGGTAACCGGTACCACTTCTCTGGTACCACCTTTGTCGAGGTTCCAACAAAACTGCAGCGGGTACCAAAATGAATGCAGACCTCTGATTGGTCAGACAAACGTGTCACTGCGCACGTGGGCTCTCACCCGTCACTTTTAAATACCGAAGTGGTGGAAGCGGAGTTATCTTAAGAGTACATTTTGAAATTGAAAAAATGGAGAGCCCAAAATCCAGCTACACTGAGGGGGGCGCTGTTGCAGAAATGGAAAACGGCACAGAAGCGAGTCGGGTCGAGCCAGTACCATGTAGTGGGAAAGGGGCAACAGATGGGTGTACGCCAGTGGTTACAAAGAACACGCCGCCATGCTGGACGTCATGACATGTTTAACCCCCGCTGTGACGAACAGCACATCAGCCGGGTTTAAACCCCGCTGTGACGATCAGCACATCAGCCGGGTTTCCTGTTCTGTCAGAAAAAGAAAGAGGGGGTAACGTCCTAATCCTCCCTTTGGTCTCGCAGTTCCCACATGGCTGCATGTCCGGCATGACCACCCTGCAGAGGGCCCGTGGTGGAGAGCCACAACACTTGATGCTAGCGTGGCGTCCCAAGAGAAGCATACTGTCACTGGAGTAAGAGAGTGTGACGCGGTTGTGCGGTTTTGCGGGGAATCTCCTCTAAAACGTCAGAGGATGAGGAAGATGAAGTATAGCCCTTTGCTCATCTCTCACCTATACAGGTGTGTGGTTGTATCGGTTCAGAATATGGTTCACTCGGTGTGCAGCGAGCGGTGGGGATCTACAGTGGTCAGCTGATGAGCTCATTGTGCGAACACCGTTAATCAGACTTCCACAGGAAGCAAAGGAGCATCGAGAGGATCACAAGTGTAGATAAAACGGGACAACAACACGACATGGCCGTACGCAGCGCACTTCCGGCCCTCCAGCCACCCTGGCATGAGTCCGTCACGCCGGGGGGCTGCGGATGGTCTTTACACGCGTGAGGATTTAACCCTTCTTAAACCCGAGACAAGTGCATGCTCCATTAGTATTCTGTGTATTGCCCACCAGAGGAGGGCGCTAATAAACGCTACGGAAATGTTGAACGTGTGCTGGAATTTCACCCGTCAGCGAACCACAACCAGGGCAACTGAAAGCTGGTTTCATGCAAGGCCATGCTTTTGGTCTCCTGTGTGGGCGGCCTGGCAGCTACACACACACAAGAAGCGATGAGGAGGACGAGCGTCTCCGCGGCACCTCAGCTCAACAGCTGCTCTGATTGGCAGAATCATCCTGGGGGGAAACTAGAGGGGCTTTTCTGCACAATCTGCCTTCATTAAAAACATCTAGAGGCAAAACTCCTCAGGCCACAGGTCCCAGCCTGGGCAACACGGGGTGGCTAATGGGCACATCTGTCAGTGGAGGTGTGTTGTGTCAGTGTATGTTTGTGTGTGTTCAGTCAGTAAGAGGTGATGTTTGTCACTATGTGTGTGTGTAATAGACCAGCGCTAAGTGATGTGTCAGTTTGTGTGTTAGGGTTAATAAGTGGTGATGTATGACTATGTGCTAGTGTGTGTATATATGTGTGTTAGGTCAGCATGTGTTGATGTGTTACAGGTAGAGAAAGTGTTTGCATGTGTTGGTAGGAAGCAGGGTACCTGCCAGATACTGTTTTATTTGCTGGGGCTTTTGGAGGAAACCGGAAG
This sequence comes from Lampris megalopsis, assembly GCA_022114975.2. Lineage (NCBI taxonomy): Eukaryota > Metazoa > Chordata > Actinopteri > Lampriformes > Lampridae > Lampris > Lampris megalopsis. The sequence continues at coordinate 320,373 of JAJHIY020000979.1, read as the reverse complement.
AGATGTGATACTATCAGGCACCTGACAGGCCGGACCGCACAGCGCTGACCCAGCCACCCTCCAATCCAATCATAACTCATCAGTCTGTTTCTTACTAGGACGATACCAGTTCACCTGTCCCTTCATCATCTGACAGTCAGACTTCTCTACGTCATCTTCCTCCAGGTCTTCCAGAGTCTTTCCTTATGGGCTTGCATTCTGATTGGCCATCTCCTTTGGAGCGAACTGGACCATTACAGTTACGTGCTGGTGGGATGGGGGTGGGGTGTGAGGGCTGCTAGGAGCTGTCAATCATGATCTGGTAGGTGGAGCCGTTTTCTGGGCGGGGCTTGGCTTCAGTGGTTGTAGTGGGCTTGGGCGGCCAATCAGGGTCCACGCTGAGCTCTTGGGCCAGGTGCATGTAGCGCGCCTTAGGGGTCGTCTGGCGCCGGCAGAGGAGCCAGGAGAGACACTTGGACCCCCACAGGTCGATGCCTCCCTGGAGACATCACATGACGAGGGGAGGAGACAGGAGAGGTGACGTTAGTTGATGCTGCCTTTGCTAGAGCTTTGGTTTGTCACGTTTCATGATATTGTCACGACATGCAGACCAAAGGGGATGAGCTTTGTGACAGCATGCACGTCACTTCATCCCGAATCTGATAAAGTCTGACTTAAGGGGCGGTCACTTCACACGTTCATGTTCAATTGCATCCGCAAAGAAACATCACCTCTTCGCTCATGTCACTGTGATGGCAATGCTTAAAATCAAACATGGCGGAATCCATCACCCCCAATCTCGCATCATCCCATGTTTTATCACTTTAATTTGGCAGATAGTGAACTCCTAAAGAGAGGCCAAGAAGTCAAGAGAAACCGGATCACATATCGTGTACATATCCAATTACACCATTTTTGTTGCTATTTTAATCGTTAGCAGCTATACAGCTAGCTGGTTAGCTTTTAGCCTCTCGCTGCGTTGTGTCATCCATATCCGTTGCAGGGAAGGAATATATTCTGGTTGTATCAACGGCAGTGTGACCGCCCCTTAACTTCTGACTCCTAGCATGCACGAGAGCCATTCAAAAGAAGATTGTGCATGACAATGAAAGAGTTTGGTTTCTCAAAAACAAGCTAATGGAGTCAAAATCAACCAGGCAAGCACAAGATTCTGTGGTAGAAACTCTGAACATTGAATCTTTAAACAAATTGTACACTTAATTTGCATTAAACCGGAAACCGTTCTACAACAATCCTTATTTGTCCACAGATACATACCTGCAGGGCACCATGCTGTTCTCACTAACAGTTAGTCAGGACAGACAGGTTCACGGACACATGCAGCAGGTTGGGTTTGTTAAGACCACTAAGCTGGAGGGGTTTGGATGACAGCAGTGGAAGCAGAGGGAAGGTGGAGGGGAGTGATCACTCTCCCAGAGCAAAGCTGTGACAGACACCCGAGACGCTTAACATTGTTTGTGAGGGAAAACCAATGGGGAGGGCAGAAATGTTCATAAAAACGTTTTGTGAATTTATTGTTTTGGTTAATAACGTATTTTCCCCCACCCACTAGAGATGGGCTGGATTAATCGATCCTTCCATTGTTCAGAGATACACTAAGATCAGTCCGCATATATGTCATCTTCCGCTGTATGGGAACACAAATATGCATCTTCTTCTGCTGTAGAATACGGATATGCATATTATTACTACTGCTACTGCTGCTACTACTACTACTACTACTGCTGCTACTACTACTACTACTACTACCACTACTACTTTCGGCTGCTCCCGTTAGGGGGCGCCACAGCAGATCATCCGTTTCCATCTCTTCCTGTCCTCTGCATCTTCCTCTGTCACACCAGCCACCTGCATGTCCTCTCTCACCACATCCATAAACCTCCTCTTTGGCCTTCCTCTTCTCCTCTTCCCTGGCAGCTCCATATTCAGCATCCTTCTCCCAGTATACCCAGCATCTCTCCTCCACACATGTCCAAGCCATCTCCATCTTGTCTCTCTTGCTTTGTCTCCAAACCGTCCAACCTGAGCTGTCCCTCTAATATACTCGTCCCTAATCCTGTCCTTCTTCATCACTCCCAGTGAAAATCTTATCATCTTCACCTCTGCCACCTCCAGCTCCTCCTCCTGTCTTTTCATCAGTGCCACTGTCTCCAAACCATACAACATAGCTGGTCTCACTACCATCTTGTAAACCTTCCCTTTAACTCTTGCTGGTACCCTTCTGTCACAAATCACTCTTGACACTCTTCTCCACCCACTCCACCCTGCCTGCACTCTCTTCTTCACCTCTCTCCTGCACTCCCTGTTACTTTGGACTGTTGACCCCAAGTCTTAAAACTCATACACCTTCATCACCTCTACTCCTTGCCTCCTCACCATTCCACGGTCTTCCTTCTCGTTCATGCATAGATATTCCGTCTTGCTCCTACTGACTTTCATTCCTCTTCTCTCCTGAGCATACCTCCACCTGCACCCTACTCTCACTACAGATCACAATGTCATCTGCAAACATCATAGTACCACTCCTACATACTTCTCTGCAACTCACAACTTCCTAATACATATCACACCTCCTCTCTCGGCACCCTGTCGTATTCTTTCTCTAAATCTACAAAGATACCATGTAACTCCATCTGACCTTCTCTATATTTCTCCATCAACATTCTCAAAGCAAACATCTCATCTGTGGTGCTCTTTCATGGCATGAAACCATACTGCTGCCCTCACTTCCTCCTTGCTAATCAACCACACTACCCTATTCACTATCCCCACATCATCTAACCTTCTCTCTCTCTCATTTTCTTCATTCGGCAGGCCCTCAAAGTACTCCTTCCACCTTCTCAGCACATTTCCATCTCTTAAGAAGAATACGGATATGCGTATTACTGAAAAATACTTCAAAACCATAATCAATTATTGGAATTTTGCATGTACTTGTGATAAGTAGAAACAATTGGCTCTAGAGAAGGTGTACTTTTCTTCTTTGTCACTTTATCGCTGCTAATGATACTGGTAGACATCCTGCAATCGAGTCTGTGCATAACTGTAGTCCACTGACTTCCGGTTTCTACTGCAGCGGTCATACCAGTTTCCTGTTTGTTGGCGCGTGCTATTGACAATGGCATATTTTTCATGATGCCTGCAAGATTTACCATGGATAAATGTCAACCACATGCACACAACTGTCCACACACCTTCACCTGCACCTACCAGCAAACGGGTGAAAAGTTGCACGTTGTACATATCAAGTTACATCCACACTTCCGTCCGTCTGTCCGCTCATCCTCATAGTTGTGGACGTAACTTGATATGTACAACGTGAAACTTTTCACCCGTTTGCTGGTAGGTGCAGGTGAACATTTGTCGACAGTTGTGTACATGTGGTTGACATTTATCCATGGTAAATCTTGCAGGCATTGCGAAAAATATGCCATTGCCAACAACCAGGAAACTGGTATGACCGCTGCAGTAGAAACCGGAAGTCAGTGGACTACAGTTATGTACAGAGCCGGCTGAGCTGAGCTAGGCCAAACGCACCATTCAACGCACCTTCAAACACATGGACAAAAAAAAAGAAATTGTATCCAGGATTCACATTTATCTGACTTTATGCAAGTAGGACACAGTAAAAGCCCTGGAAACTGAAGTATCACTTTAACTGTTGCCCACTGCAACCACAGCGACCTGCTGCTGGAAGTGGAGCTGCTAGTAACCTGAAAGAGCTTTACTAAAGGGCTTATGGTTGTTGTTGTTTGCTCTTGGATGGTTGTTACAGCAGAATGATTCTGGCTCAGTCTGTCCAGCCAGTTTCTTCCAGTTGGTCTGGGATTCAACCCATCAACCCTCTGATCATATGTTCACTTTCCTGCCCTCCAGAATTCTCTAAAGCTGACTCCCAGCCCTACAAACACATCTGGAAAAGCTTCAGTTTAACCTTTCTGGAAAAGAACGTTATTAACAAAAATCAAAATGACCAAAACTAACATTGTCGTCTGTGTTGTCAAAAATACCGACCGGGGACCTGCAGCAGACGAGGAGGCAGAAACAGAGCAGAGCGGAGTTGAAATCTGGCACATGCAAGGTCTCGAAGGTGGGTGTTACCATAGATCAGGGTGTATTGGGTGACATTAGAGAGAGAGAGAAAAAAAGAGGGGGAGAACACCAGATGACAGGAAGGTGAAAAGGCGGGGAGAGGAAGGAGAAGAAGGTGTCAGATTTTCCCAACCTGTGGTGTCGGGGCAGCAGGGGTGGTGCCGTAGCTGCCCTGCTTGTCTCGGCTGAACACAAGCTTCCATAAGACGACATCGACGATGAAGGTCTATGGAGTAGCGTAGTGGGCAGGGGAAAGAATTACAGAGAGGCTACTGTGATTCGGCAAAGCTGCTGCTGTGACGCTGAGGTGTGGTGAAAAACAGGTCTAGACTCTTAAATCTCGTGCTACGCCACAAACTAAGAAATTCTGATTGTGCTCTGATTGTTGTTCTGACTGTTAAAGCTGTGTGTTAGTTCAGAGACAGCATCAATACAGTTAGGTGTAGGAAAAAAAACACGTGAAAATGAAAACTCATCACGAGCCAGCGTGACTGAGGTCATGTCTACAAAAGGTCAACACACGACTGAATTCTTTCAGCTCCTTCAGGAGGAACTGGGTTGGTGATTTGATAAGTCAATCTTTGTCAATAGATGGACGAGGGAGGAGTTTGTCACGGCAGCCCTGAAAATGGTGCCTCTTAGGGTGTCTGCTGAGCATTGCTAATGTGTGCATGAGAGCCTGTACATGCGTGTGGCAAGACAACCTTAAGAATCATAGAATTTAGTAAAGAAGTAAATATATTTGTCAGGTGAAAAAATAACATACTTGTCTGCGCACAAGCCATACTGGACAAACACAAACAATGGCAAGCCAACAACCTGTTAAAACATCTCGCCATGACGTCGTCTGCCTTGAAGCTCACCAATGAGACATGTCCAGGACAGATTCTACTGACCCATCCCCTTCTTTAAGGGGCCAAAAGCCAGGGTCTTGTTAAAAGGACTTAAGTGACCCATGACATGTTAATTCTCACAGGGAATGGCTGATCTGCCTATCCACCCTAATCCCCACCCCTATCCACCCTAATGCCACAGAAATGAGCACACTGCATGAGGAAATAAAAGTTAAACATGAGAAAAAGGACCCACTTCTTCTGCGTTGGACTGGTTTGTGTGTGTCTTACCTCTACCAAGACAGAAACAGCGGTGTTGACCAGGATGATGACGAACAGTTTCATCCTCCATTCAAATGGAACACAAACAATCTGGACGGAGGATGAGAGATTACATGTCCAGTAAGCTGTCACTACAAAAGGTAACTGCTCTTATTACCAGCAGTCTAGGAAGCTGTGGAAGCACCTGACAGGAAGATGTATTCACTTTTTTTTTTAAAGCTTTTTTAACTCAATTATACTGTTACTCCCCCCCCCTTTCTTTTCTCCCCAATTGTACTTGGCCAATTACTCTATTTTCCGAGCCATCCCAGTCACTGCTCCACCCACTCTGCTGATCCGGGGAGGGCTGCAGACTACCACATGCCTCCTCCCATACATGTGGAGTCACCAGCCGCTTTTCACCTGACAGTTTCACCAGGAGGACATAGCGTGTGTGGGAGGATCACGCTATTCTCCTCCCCCCCCCCAAACAGGCACCCCGACCAACCAGAAGAGGCGCTAGTGCAGCGACCAGGACACCCACACCTGGCTTCCCACCTGCAGACACGGCCAACTGTGTCTGTAGGGACGCCCGACCAAGCTGGAGGTAACACAGGGATTCGACCTGGCGATCCCCGTGTTGGTAGGCAACGGAATAGACCGCTACACTACCCGGATGCCCAGTTATACAGTTCTATAAACAGCACATATATGTACCTGTAGCCCATTATATTACAATATTATCTGGTGCTTGGCTGTCGTATACAGCCGCTAAAGGCCTCGTATTAAACAGACAATACATTTCAGAGTTGATACATTTACAAATGATGATGCATGCACAATGCTTCAACAGAGGTCGTCTAACAAAAAATACGGACTGGGCCTTAAACCAACTACAGTATGTCGCCTGTCAATCACTTGTGTTCCGGCGTTACTGATAAGTGAATTAGCTTATGCAACTCTACTCATCCCACTAACCATCACGTCTTATTTTGATTCCGATATACTCTATAGATCCCCGTAGGGGAATTCCTCTCTGCATTTAACCCATCCTAGCTGTGGAGCTAGGAGCAGTGGGCAGCCACCATGTTGCACCCGGGGACCAACTCCAGTCCGTCTTGCCAGGCCTCGGTCAGGGGTACAGACAGGAGTATTAACCCTAACATGCATGTCTTGTTGATGGTGGGGGAGACCGGAGCACCCGGAGAAAACCCACCGCAGACATGGGGAGAACATGCAAACTCCACACAGAGGACGACCTGGGATGACCCCCAAGGTTGGACAACCCTGGGGTTCGAACCCAGGACCTTCTTGCTGTGAGGCGACAGCACTAACCACTGCGCCACCATGACACCCAATTTTTGTTCAGATTGTCTTTTTATTACAAGCCTACTATTTCTTTAAAACATGGAGTGGCAGAGAGCACTAGCTTCAGCTTTTTTCTCTTCCATCTTTGTTGTAAACAGTACTGAGAGTAGCAGATTAAAACCCTGGCTCACATTAAGCGCTGCATTGTGCTAAGAATCATGTTTTGCGATGAGAGAACACATTTTTGGCCACAGCAGTAAAATGAAAGATGGAGCAGAGCATCACAGGTGACCTCTTACCTCTAGGACTTCATCAATAGCTTCCACTGGGTGGAACATGATGAACAACAGGAATATATACAGGCTCAATGTAGACAACATGAAGGGCCCTGGGGAGAGAGTGCACATGCACACACAGTTAAGCTGTAAAAGCATGGACCACGTATCCTGCAGAATGTGGTGCGGGGCAGAAGTCTTACAGTTCTTGTAGCTGGGCTGCCTGAAAGGTTTGCCCTTGGAGAAGACAATGGCTACAATGAGGTACTGGAAGGAGGAGATGTAAAAGAGGCTGGTGTTCTCGTAGTTCTGGATGTTGTGGTCGTCCAGCTTAGTGGAGTTGAGGTCCGAGTTGTTGTTGTGCAATGACAGATTGCAGGCACTGGAGGACAGAGAGGGCCAGAGGTCATGGGTGTGTCCTGTTAATGTGGTGGTTTATGTGAACTTGTATCCACATTTGAGCCACATGGGATTTAAGCCAATACAACTACGCCCATGTGTCTCCTATGGCCAGATAGAAATCTGATGGCACACCTCCACACTTTTCCATGCTTTGGTGTTCAACCATCTAGAAAGAGGACAGAAGGGGGGGTAGGGTGAAAATGTTTGCTGTACTGTGCTATTACTTGTTTTGATGTAATTTGCAAACAAAATTCAATAAATATATTGCTTTAAAAAAAGAAGAAAGAGGACAGATGATGTTTGTGGTTTGGATAAACTGTTTCACAATGCTTCTAAAACCACCTCGAAAGGTTGGTGATGCAATCAGATTAGTCTGTCCCCTGAGCGTCTACAGTACATTGACACCTGCATTCTGACCACCATTTTATTGGCAAGAGAAAATGGACTGGAGATGAACTGAAGAAGTTGTATTCTGCGATTAACATGAGAATCATGGCGTCGTAGGCAGCAGGCAGCACCAGTAGCAAAGTGCAGTTAAATATGACCTGGGACTGACTGTGACGTCCAGTTTTTCTGTGTTTTCCAGGCTAAAGAAAAGACCGGTAGATAAACCGAATGGTGGTTCTGGTTTTAGGATTTCACTTGTGCCGAATGAGTCCATACAGTCTTTTTGTTTCAGCTAAAAATCATCCACCATTTTGATTGTTGTTTGTACTGAGGACAGATATTTTCAAAAGGATTTCACCCATACCGACACCGATGGTATGATTTTTCCTTAACTCATATTTGAACACCTGTTTTCAACAGGGTCTTTACCAAGGGAGTCTAAGTCTTAGGAGGGATTCCTAGGAACTATTATACTTTTTCTTTTCTGGCTGATGCACATCAGAGAGCAGGTGCTCACTTGGATAGCGGCTTCCAGACGTGGTACCAGGGCTGGTGTCGGACCCAGAGGAAGGCGATGGTCTGAAAGCCAAGACAGATCAGGATCTGGGTCAGCACAGAGAACAGCAGGGGCCCCGAAATCAGACCTGAGGGGGGACGTCGTGACACCAGATCCTTCCATGCCGGGTTCAGACTCACTGGTGGGGGAGAGGGAGAAAGAAAGGGGAGGGGTTAGACTGTTTATTCAGATATCAATAACAAATACAGTTTCAGAGGGCTTTACATTTACATACGGAGAAACAGGTAGATACAGTGAACAACAGCAGATTACATCCCCTCCTCAGAGAGGGAGAGACAGAAAGATAGGAGTGCACACAAAACACAGAAAGGCAAAGGAAGGAGGGAGAGATGCAAGATATGAATGAATGAAAGAGGAATTGTGAAAACTAAGAGGAGGAAGGGAAAAGGGTGACAGACTGAATTAAGAATAGCTTATGTTACCATGACAATAACTGGCTGACGTATGGCACTGCCTGTCTCGTACTTACTGGTGAAGGCGATGAGGAGGATGATCGCGATATCGATGAAGAGGAATTGAAAGTCTCCAAGGTTACTGAGGATCTGATGACAGCAACGGCAGAGGTCAAAGAGCGATCAGAGAGTGAGGTCATCATGTCAAGTTTATTAACATAATATATCGCTAACATCTTATTAGCATGATGGTAAACTGGTTTGGTAGCATATTTGGTTGCTGCTATTCTTGGCCAGGTCGCCCTTGTAAAAGAGAGCTTTGATTTTAATGGGACAAACCTGGTTAAACAAAGGCTGAATGAAAACATGATGAGGGTGGTAGCTAGTGTATTTTGTGCTACTGGAGTGAGGAAGTTCTGTTGTTTACCGAGTAGAGCAGCGTGACACTGATGTACTGGATGATGCTGTAGAGCGCCATGAACTTGAAGACACAGAAGGACGTGATGAGAGCTGCACGGCCCTCTCTGTTGAAGCAAACAGGGTGTATGTTATCTACAGGTAGAAAACCAGCTGGTCTCTGAGTCCAGACTACTGAAGATGCTTGTGTAAAAGGCAAGAAATCAGTTCAGGTGCGTAGAGACTTTAAATCTAATGCTCATTACAGTAAAAATTATGCAGCTTTTTTTGGTCCACATCTTATGCAAAGAAATGTAAAAAAAAAAAAAACCCACCCAATTTTGGGTCATTTAACCTGCACCTCTACAATGTCCTAAAATAGTTTTGTCAACCAGCAACGGGGTTCTTTAATTACCTAAAAAGTACCATTAATCAAAAAGGAAAATTTGATTAGACGTCACTTCAGATGGTGTAAACCTTTTTAGTCACTATTCTCCTCACTATATGAATCATTAATCCGAAACTATTACAACTCCAATAACTAACAATAAATGATGGTGTAAACACTTAAAGTGGGGGTACGTGATCGTCCTTTGTCCTTTTATTTTGCTAATTTAGTGGTCTGCCTCCTCGAGAATTCAACTCGGTAAATGATTAACTTGTAAAGCGCAACTCAAAGTGAAGTGTGCGCCAATAGGAACTGGCTCTTGGAGTTGGGCCATGTGCACGTTCTTGTTGCACCGATTTCCGATGAGCCTTTCACAAAACGGCGGTGATTAAATGACAGTTAAGCCGTCTTTAGTGGCTGCTGTCTGACCGATTGGTGCTGAAAAGCAACGTCAACTCACAAATCATATTTGAGAACTAGACAAAAAAGTGCGTGCATTGTGCAGCCTGATCATTCAACGACATAGTTATCTTACCCTGACCCGTTTGTTCATCTGGAGGCTGCAAGCGGAGGTATCATTCATCTGATGCCACTGGACCCCCCCCCCAAAATCATTTTCATGACAACTGTTCAGCCTGTCTGTGCAGCTTATTGCTTAGCAAAGATCTCAAGGTGACTTACTTTGTTTGACTGAAGGAGCGCAGCCTATATAGGCTGTAATGTTTCAGTGAAATTAGATTTTCACATTAATGCTCGTGTACACACTGGTAGTGTCAGAATCGTTTGCCGGTACAACTCGTTTGCAAAGACAGCAAATTACTGCATTTAGGTCCTTCGGCTTGCCGGCTGCGTCCCGTTTAAAACCAAAATAATCCCAACTAGGGGATTTTGTATTCTTTTTCCCAATGAGCACTTCCATGACAGTGGCCAGGACAGGGGGAGGAATCGAATAGTTCAGCAATTGCCATTTGTAGGAACATTTTGACACATCGCCCAACCCTATGAGACATCGGCTTGCAAAGGACTTTCCTGATTGGCTGATAAAGGAGCAGGTACAGAGAACATGTTCTGTCTCCGTTTACAGCATCTGGAGTGGTAACAGAGACTGGGTTTAATTCTCAGTAGTCTCTAGAAAACAGATTCTAAATATTTATGTATAAAATCTGTAGGCGCGGGACAAGATTTTGATATGGTAAGCATCCTAGTTTCCATTTTAATCCAAGTAGTATTGACCAGTCACATTTGAGTGGGCAGCGATTCCTACAGCAACATGCTGTGGTTGCATGTTGGTAGTGGTCCGTGTGGGGAGCAAAAGAGGCAGAACGCGTTGGCCGGAATGTCGTTTGGACCTAAAACACCTATAAAAAGCACAGATATTTGTGTATTGTGTGGGGAAACGTTCGACTCGTGTCGAGTGCTTGTGGAACAATCCAGTCGGAGATGTCCTCTCTCAACTCCGACTCCGTTCTCGTGTCTCAAGCCGCTATTCCGACGGTAAACAACGAGGGGCGCACGGAAGAGGAAGTCTGCATAGGAAACAGAAGCGAGCAGCTACACCGGAAGCCCTGAAATATTGGCCGTTGTCCCCGAAGCTAAATCGTTGTCAGACAGTTTAGCCTCTGGGTTCTGAGACTGGTTCCTCTGCGTCTGTTTACTTGGGAGCTGTCGGGACATGGAAAGAGTTTCTCCAAACATTATAAAAAGTGTTCTAATCTGAAACCATCGACAGCCACTTTGTGATGTTTGTTGTGGCGGTTTTGGGGTAACAAGGTTTGAAGCATCTCAGTGCTCCTATGGGAATTCTGTGTGGCTGAAGGGAGGCTGACGCACCTGATGAGGCTGGGGACGCAGGAGATGTTGGGGGTTTTGGAGGTGAAGGGGGAGGCGACAGAAGCCTCCAGCTCCGACAGGGAGATCCCGCCGTGAGCCCTCTTCAGAGCCTGAGGAGGGACGAGGAGAAGGATAGGGAATTCAACACAAGTGTGCGCTCTTCTTCTGTGTTCGTTTACATGTCTGTCTATTTTCTATCTGTCGTAATGCAAAGTGCAGTTTACTTATATGTGTAAAACCTGCTGTGTAAATTCAGTTTGATAAGTGGCCCTTCCTGCCCTCCGCTAACACTTAGGGCCACATGCACATCAGCATCTTTGGGCTTGACAACTGTAGTTATTAAGCAGAGTTGCTCACGTCCTATGTCACACACATTTAGAAGACCAAGAACACTCACATGAATGAACCAGGAACAGGAGTCACTCCTGAATTTCAGGTGCTGTCAGTAAGTTTGTAATAATGTGATAAATGCTCTGAATGTACATCTCACATTTCAGATATCATGCGGGTGTAAACGTCATCCCCAGTGTAGACAAATATGACGCACCCCTTCACATTTAGTCTCTTTCTGCCGAGAGAAAGCGCTGCGCTATAACATTTCTGAACATGAAGTACCGGTTTTCAACTCCCGTTCCTGTTCATACACGCACAGCCAGGCCCATTTGTGGAGGAAATGGACTCAACTTGGGTTGTCATTTCCTGTTTCCAGCAGGACTTGCTGCTACCAACTGTCGATCCTGCTAACAACCTGACCGAGTCGGAAGTTCATCGGATCGGGCTCTAAAACAGGAAGTGACAACTGTAGTTGGCTCTAGAGTGAAGGGGGCCTGGGAAAAGTGAAACCCTGTACATACCCCACAGTCGTTGGCCCCATCGCCACACATCCCCACAAAGTAGCTGAGGAGAGATGAGGAGGAGAGATGATTTAGTACAGGCTTCCCAAAGAGCTTTTTCCACGTTACACAATTCATCTTTCCAAACCCAAATTAAGCCGACATGTCACTCACTGTTCCCTGTCTTTGACGTTTAGCTACGAGTGTTACTGATGCGCAGCAGAGACCCCCAGAGTGGAAACCAGTCCATGCACTGTTGTGAGTTGTCTTTTTCAGTACAAATATAGCCACTGTGTTTAGATAACAGGCTCGGTCAGGACAGAAAAGCAACGCTTTGTGTGAGTTTATGAACACTCACTCGACACCCTGCAGTGCTTCAATCAGTTGGGTCTTCTGGTCCGGGGCCATTCTGGCAAACACAGTCCCGTGCAGCACCAGCTGAAACATCAAGCACACCCACGTCAACCACCGACTGTCATTATCATAACTGCACCTTGTCATATATCCATCCATCCATCCATCCATTATCCATCCATCCATTATCCATCCATCCATTATCCATCCATCCATTATCCATCCATCCATTATCCATCCATCCATTATCCGAACCGCTAATCCTGCTGTCAGGGTTGTGGGATGCTGGAGCCTATCCCAGCAGTCATTGGGCGGCAGGCGGGGAGACACCCTGGACAGGCCGCCAGGCCATCACAGGGCCAACACACACACACACACACACACACACGCAGCGGCAGGTATGACTTGGATCCCTCTCCGCTGGTGGCGCTGTGTTAGCTGGTGTTACAGAGGCTTTTTACACTGCCTTTTCAAGGCAGGAACGTTGCGACATTAAGCCGCCTTGCCATTTTGTGTTAAAGGTACGAACGCGGAATGCGGTGGGGGGGGGGGGTCATTGTTGTTACGGCGTTAAGCCGGCAGCAGAGATAGTTGCAAAGCCGAATCGACTTCTGTGTAAAAGGGCCAGCGGGCATGATGGGACAGCCGACGTTGTGGTGTTACACGTCACGCAGCCTCTGCTTCCGGACGCCGGCATGCCACGTAAAATCACACACCGGGGCGCCTTCATGCCACCTTTGTTTGGTTCAGTGTAAAAGAACAAAGCCGGCATAAAGACGGGTTTTCATTACAGCGGTATTGTGGGATGTCTGTGATAGCCGCCCCCGCCCCCCGCCCCCCTCATACCTTCTGCAGCATGTCCGGGAAATGCTCTGTGATCACAGCGAAGGATTTGCCGCTCATGGCGAAGTGGTACTGCTCCCGGATATTGGGCTCGTCAACGTGACACACTTCCGCCAGACTGATGTTGACTTCCTGTTTGGTTGGCAGAGGAAAGTGCAGGTTAGGGCCAAGTGAAATGCGCGCTACTGCGACACGTTTAACCCAACAGCATTATCGGTTTGGATTTTACGTAAGGGACACAAAGGGACTATAACCCCTGTGCCAGCGGTGTGAGTGTTGTTCTTCCGCCATTAAACAATAACCGGACCAGTCTGGTGGTCTCAATGCAAATATCATCAACCCTAAAATGTTGCTGTGGCCAAAGCCTCAGAAAAACAACAGGCTGTTCGCTCCTGACAGCTGACATGTAGGACTTCTCACTACCCTTAATTCCAGCGCAAACCCCAACTAAGACCCCCACTCCGTGATCTGGATTTCTGTGTTCCTTGCCGTCACGGGTAATCTTTAAAATAAATAAATAAAGGGGCATTCAGGCAGCATGGTGGTCTATTCTGTTCCAACACACAGAACACAAGGATCGCCAGTTTGAATCCCCGTGTTACCTCCGGCTTGGTCGGGCGTCCCTACAGACAATTGGCTGTGTCTGCGGGTGGGAAGCCGGATGTGGGTATGTGTCCTGGTCGCTGCACTAGCGCCTCCTCTGGTCGGTCGAGGTGCCTGTTCGGGGGGGGGGGACTGGGGGGGAACAGCGTGATCCTCCCACGCGCTACGTCCCCCTGGTGAAACTCCTCGCTGTCAGGTGAAAAGAAGCGGCTGGTGACTCCACATGTATGGGAGGAGGCATGTGGTAGTCTGCAGCCCTCCCTGGATCAGCAGAGAGGGTGGAGCAGCGACCGGGACGGCTCGGAAGAGTGGGGTAATTGGCCGGATACAATTGGGGAGGGGGGGGGGGTCGATAAATAAATAAATAACAAACAGGTGTAATTTTGTGTGCTGATCTCAGGGGCAGCAGTATCTCAGGTGGTAGTGCATGTTGTCTGGTATCTGGAGGGTTGCCGGTTTGCTCCTCAGCTCCTTCTGGCAAAAAATGTGGAGGTGTCCCTGAGAAAGACACCTAATTCCTAACTGCTCTTGATGAGCTGGCTGTGACCTTGCATGGATGACACCACCATCGCTGTATGAGTGTGTGTGTGTGTGTGTGCGCACACATGGGTGACTGTGAGGCATTCAGTGATTGTGAAGAGCTTTGAGCGGCTGTTTCAGCTAGAAAGGCGTTATACAAAATGCCGTCCGCTTATCTGATTGGTGAGGAATAAACACTGGCTTTGGCTTTTATTTGAGAATAATGGAAGTGTGGTCATGCAGAACAGTCTTACATTCTTCCAGAATATTCCTCCTTCTCTAGCAGAGCACGATATAAACTTCCAGCAAGCACACAAATAAATTTGTTTCTCATTTAAATGGAATGCTTTTGTACACCTCCTACAGCCTGGGCGAGTAAACACAATGCCCCCTTTGAGGTACAGATGCCCTCGCTACATGTCCAATGGAGAATTTTGAATAGCTAGTGCTTTAAAACCACCACTTCAACTATCTAAAGGCAGGTATCCTTTGTTCAGAGAAACCTTGTTTTAACACAGGAAGTGTTGATTAACTTTAAGAGATCACTGACCACCTGGAGAGGGACAGAAGGTTGTTGTGTGATGAGAGTGGATTCTGAAGCCGTGTTTAAGAACAGGAAGAACATTTTGGAGTGTGACACGCTTTAGAAAAAAAAAAGAAGAGCAAATCAAGCGGGAGTTCAATTTCTGAAAGAGGTCACACCTGAGGTCAGACTGCTAAAGGATTTAACAACAGAGGGCACTTTTCACTAAGCCTCCGTGTGCCCAACTTAGCTTCAGGCAGTGCCTTGCAAAAGTATTCAACCCCCTTGACTTCCATCCATCCATCCGTTACCAAAACCACTTATCCTACTCTCAGGGTCGCGGGGATGCTGGAGCCTATCCCAGCAGTCATTGGGTGGCAGGCGGGGAGACACCCTGGACAGGCCACCAGTCCATCACAGGGCCCCCCCACACACACACACAAGTTCACACCTAGGGACAATTTAGTATGGCCGATTCACCTGACCTACATGTCTTTGGACTGTGGGAGGAAACCGGAGCATCCAGAGGAAACCCACACAGACAAGGGGAGAACATGCAAACTCCACACAGAGGACGACCCAGGACGACCCCCAAGGTTAGACTACCCCGGGGCTCGAACCCAGGACCTTCTTGCTGTGAGGCGACCACGCTAACTTCTGGATATTAAAAGATATCCACATGTTCCTGAACAATATTATTTTGGTGAACTCATAATCTCTAACAGCATGTTCCCAAAGCCAAAATAAGTTGTTTCACTGACGTTTTTTTTAAATAAATTAAAAACTAAAATATAGTGCCTGCGTAAGTATTCAACACCCACCTATCAATACTGTGTAGAGTACCCTTTTGCTGCAGTAACAGCCATCATTCTCTTGGGGTAAGTATGTACAAGCTTTGCACATTCTTCTGGAGTAATTTTTGTCCATTCTTCTTGGCAGAATTTATATGGGTCTTGCAGGTTGGTGGGATGGCGCTGCTGGACTGCGATTTTCAGTCTGTGCCACAGATTTTCAATGAACTTTGACCTGGCCACTCCAAAACGTTCACCTTTTTGTTGCTGAGCCATGCCATTGTTACTTTAGCCTTGTGCTTAGGACCATTGTCCTGCTGGAAGGTGAACCTTCTCCCAAACTTCAGTTTTATGGCAGACTGCAACACCAATATTTTCCTGTATTTAGCTCCATCCTTTCTTCCCTCAATTTGAACAAGGTTCCCAGTGTCTGCAGATGAAAAGCAACCCCATAGCATTATGTTGCCGCCACCATGCTTCACTGTAGGGAGGGTGTTTTTTAGGGCATGAGCAGTGTTAGGCTTACACCACACATAACGCTTCGAATTTTGGCCAAAACGCTCAACTGTCGTCTCATCTGACCACAACACCTTTACCCACATCCTAACTGGGTCTCTCTCATGCTTGGTAGCATGCTTTTATATGCATAGTTTTGAGCAACGGCTTCTTTCTTGCCACCCTCCCATACAGGCAGATTTATGGAGAGCCGTGATATGGTTGACTCATGCACATTTACTCCAGTTTCAGCCACTGACCTCTGGAGCTCCTTCAGAGTGACTGCAGGATCATCTGTGGCCTTCCTCACCAGCCCACGTCTTGCTCGGACACTTAGCTTTGAGGGACGGCCTGTCCTACAAAGCGTCTGGGTGGTGTGATACAGCCTCCACTTTCTGACAATGGATCCAACAGTGTTCCATGGGACATCCAAACACTTAGATATTGTTTTGTATTCCTTTCCCGCCTTCTGCACTTTAATCACTTTGTCTCTTACTTCAGTATATACCAATGTAACGAATTCGGGGGGCACTCGGCCGGACTGTCACAGCCGGGACGCGAACCTGTGTCTCCCACACCACAGGTGACAACGTTAACCAGTCGACTAAAGGGTCGACTGGTTAACTCCACTCCATAGAGAGCATACTGACTTACTGCATCTGTGTCTGGTTTGCCAGCTGCATAGCAGCAGAGAGGAAAGCGCTCCAGAGGGTCGTCACCACCGCCCGGAAGATTATCGGATGCCCACTCCCCTCCCTGGAAGACCTATACAGTTCCCACTGCCTCAAAAAAGCCCATGGCATCCTCAAGGACCCATCCCACCCAGGACACCATCTGTTTGAACTGCTGCCCTCGGGCAGATGTTACAGGACAATAAGAGCTCGGACAAACAGACTAAAGAACGGCTTCCATCCCCGAGCCATAACCGCACTAAATGCTGCTAAAGTCTTGATTCCTGACTTTTTGTGCAATATGTTGGTGTCCAGTAGAATGTAGAAATGAATGTGTGTGTTTTATGTTTTTTATACTGATCTTTGCACTGATAAGAACTACACTTTCAAATTTTGTTGTACTTGTCAATGACAAATAAAGTTCTATTCTATTCTATTATGCTCCTTTGTCTTCCATTTTCTGATGGAGTTCACGCCCGGCTAATGAACTTTACACAGTGCTTTTTATACCCATAAACCAGACCGTTACTTTAATGTCTTACAGGTGCACACCAATTATGTCCAACTGTGTTTACCCGAGTTTGTTTTAGGAATAATTTGTGTAAACTTGGAGCTGTCAGAGCACAAGGGGTTGAATACTTATGCAAGCATAATATTTGTTTTTAATTTATCAATAAAAAGTCAACAAAACATAAATTACTTTGGTTCTGGGAACATGCTGTTAGAGCTTATGAGTTCACATAAATAATATTGTTCAGGAACAGATGTGTGAGTATCTTATAATCCAGAAATGAGTGCTGACTGTCACGGGGGTTGAATACTTTTGTAAGATGCTGTATTTCATCACATCCTGTTTAATGGCATTTCCATACATGCATTTGCATCTCCCATCTCCATGATTCTATCCCTGCTTCACTACATATGTCTGTGTGTGTGTGTACGTAGCTATAATACCCTTTTTCCACTGGTCAAAAAACACCGCAAAAACACTGCTAATGCCCGCCTTTGGTCAATGTAAAAAGGTGGATGTTAGCGGGTTTTTTGGCCAGTGGGAAAAGAGTATATCTGTGTGTTTGTGCACATTGTGCATCCTCATTCACCGCTATGTGCACACATGTCACTGTATGCATACGTGGGAGACGAGAGAGAGGATGTGTTTGTGGCTCTCCCTTCCATGTTACCATTAAGCATGTGTACATGCACGTTTTGCGTACATGCACACTAGCGTGCTGTCTGACCCCCCACTCACCTCCAGTCGGGGCATCTTGCTGGGCTTGTCTGCGTATCGCCAGGTGATCTTGGCAGCCTGCCCGTCCCGGGGAGGAAGTGCGTCGGCGATGATGACGGTGTCCTGGGGAGGGATCATCCCACAGTCCCTGGCCACGGAGATGGCTGTCAGCATGTTGTCACCTGGATGGGGATATACAAAGTCAACAGTTACAGCACACTTTCCATTTTTTGAAGAGGTCATACGTTTTGAGTGACAGGTCATTTAACCTGTAAATTGAAGGCAGAATATTCTATATTTTACTTTCAGTTTAATCGACTGTTTTTTCCCTGCTGTGCCAACTGAAGTCTTTATACATTTCCAAACTTTTGACTCCACTTGTAAGCCACTCAGATCTTCCGACCAGGGTCTCTTATCTATAACCCACTCCCTCCACAGATCCAAGGGTGACTGTGCTTTTGCCATAAGGGCCCCGTCCCTCTGGAACAAATGTTAGATCAGCCTAGTCTGTAAAAAGCTTTAAAAAACTTCTGAAAACCCATCTCTACTGACTTGCCTTCCCTGTAATGGGGCTGTAATTTTTACTTTTCTGTATATAACTGTATACGTATGTTGTTTATTTTTTCTGCATCTGTATCTTGTGCAGCCCTTTGTAACTTTGTTTAAAAGGTGCTATATAAATAAACTCTTATTTACTTACTTGCTCTTAACTCTTAGTGTCAAACAGCCTTTGGGTGGAGGAAAGTGCACACAGTTGGGACTATATCTTATGTAAGAGGTGCGATCTGAAAGGGGTTGGAGACTGCAAAGTGGTGAGAGGGGAGAACGTAGCTAGGCTGCATCGGATGGTGGTCTGTAGGATGACTTTGGAGACCAAGAAGAGGAAGAGAGTGAAGGCAGAGCCAAGGATCAAATGGTGGAAGCTGAAGGAAGAAGACTGTTGTAGGAATAATTTGTGTAAACTTGGGAGCTTTCAGAGCACAAGGGGTTGACTACAGCAATTCCCTCCTTGCTGGTGCCCTGGCGTCGGCCATCAGACCTTTGGAGCTTGTTCAGAAAGCTGCAGCTATTCAGGTGTTCAACCGCCCTAAGTTCTCCCACACAACTCCCCTTCTCATGTCCTTACACTGGCTCCCAGTAGCTGCTCGCATCCAGTTTAAGACTCTGGTGCTAGCCTACAGGGCAGTGAAAGGAACAGCTCCTTCCTATCTCCAGGCCATGGTCAAGCCCTACACCCCCGCCCCACCACTTGGCTCTGCTGCCTCGGGACGCCTGGTTGCCCCGTCGCTCAGAGGCCCCTGCTGCCGATCGACCCGGTCACAGCTCTCTTCTGTCCTGGCCCCACAGTGGTGGAATGAACTCCCCACTGATATCAGGACAGTGGAGTCGCTGCCCATCTTTCGGCGCAGGTTGAAAACTCACCTCTCCAAGAACTACTACCCTGTTACTTGTTCTTGGCATTTATTGTATTCACTCATTTTAAAAAAAAATCTCTATCTCGCGCTTTTACTTTAGCACTGGTTTTGCTCTTAGATGCTTGTTTAGAGAGAAGATGCACTTATGACCTTTGATGACTAGGAGTTCTCCTGATTTCCTACATTAAATGCACTTATGGTAAGTCTCTTTGGATAAAAGCGTCGGCTAAATGTCTGTAATGTAATGTAATGTTGTATGGATTTCAGGGAGGAGTTAAGACAGGCACTGGGTGGTAGTGAAGAGTTGCCGGATGGCTGGGCAGTCACTGCAGAAATAGTGAGGGATACAGCTAGGAAGGTACTTGGTGTGTCATTTGGACAAAGGAAGGCCAGGAGACTTGGTGGTGGAATGAGGAAGTACAGCAAAGTATACAGAGGAAGAGGTTGGCAAAGAAGTGGGATAGTCAGAGAGATGAAGAAAGTAGACAGGAGTACAAGGAGATGCGGCGCAAAGTAAAGAGAGAGGTGGCAAAGGAAAAGACGTATGGTGAGTTGTATGACGGGTTAGACACTAAGGAAGGAGAAAAGGACTTGTACCAATGGGCTAGACAGAGGGACCGAGCTGGGAAGGATGTGAAGCAGGTTAGGGTGATCAAGGATAGAGATGGAAATGTGCTGACAAGCAAGGAGAATGTGTTGAGAAAGTGGAAGGAGTAACCCCCCCTTTTTTTTTTCCTCCCCAATTGAATTTGGCCAACTATGCCACTCTTCCGAGCCGCCCGGTCGCTGCTCCACCCCCTCTGCCAAGCCAGGGAGGGCTGATTTGATTTTGGGGAAATTCCTCTCTGCATTTAACCCATCCTAGCTGTGTAGCTAGCAGCAGTAGGTAGCCGTCGTGCAGCACCCAGGGACCAACTCCAGTTCGTCTTGCCATGCCATGCTCAGGGGCACAGACAGGAGTATTAACCCTAACATGCATGTCTTTTTGATGGTGGGGGAAACCAGAGCACCCGGAGAAAACCCACCGTAAGCACGGGGAGAACACGCAAACTCCACACAGAGGACGACCTGGGATGACCTCCAAGGTTGGACAACCCTGGGGTTTGAACCCAGGACATTCTTGCTGTGAGGCGACAGCGCTAACCACTGAGCCACCGTGCCGCCCAAGCACATTCACTGTCCTCTGCGCAGTTAAAGCACTGCCACTTTCCATTTTTGGTACACTAATATTGGTTGGGAACTGACCAGAGGAGGCGCTAATGCAGCGACTAGAACACATACCCACATCCAGCTTCCCACCTGCACACAGGGCCAATTGTCTCTGTAGGGACGCCCAACCAAGCTGGAGGTAACACGGGGATTCAAACCCGTGATCCCCGTGTTGGTAGGCAACAGAATAGACCGCCACGCCACCCGGATGCCCAGGAAGGAGTAATTTGAGGGGCTGATGGATGAAGAAAATGAGAAAGAAGGTTGGATGATGTGGAGATAGTGAATCAGGAAGTGCGGAGGATTAGCAAGGGGGAATTGAGGGCAGCTATGAAGAGGATGAAGAGTGGAAAGGCAGTTGGTCCAGATGACATACCTGTGGAGGCATGGAGATGTTTAGGAGAGATGGCAGTGGAGTTTTTAACTAGATTGTTTAACACAATCTTGGAAAGTGAGAGAATGTCTGAGGAGTGGAGAAGAAGCATACTGGTACCGATTTTCAAGAACAAGGGCGATGTGTAGAGCTGTAGCAACTACAGAGGTATAAAGTTGATCAGCCACAGCATGAAGATATGGGAAAGAGTAATAGAAGCTAGGTTAAGAGGAGAGGTGATGATCAGCAGCAGCAGTATGGTTTCATGCCATGAAAGAGCACCACAGATGTGACGTTTGCTTTGAGAATGTTGATGGAGAAGTATAAAGAAGGTCAGAAGGAGGTACACTGTGTCTTTGTAGATTTAGAGAAAGCTTATGACAGAGTGCCGAGAGAGGAGGTGTGGTATTGTATGAGGAAGTCAGGAGTTGCAGAGAAGTATGTAGGAGTGGTGCAGGATATGTATGAGGGAAGTGTGACAGTGGTCAGGTATGCGGTTGGAAAGACGGATGGGTTCAAGGAGGAGGTGGGATTACATCAAGGATCGGCTCTGAGCCCTTTCTTGTTTGCAATGGTGATGGACAGGTTGATGGATGAGATCAGGCAGGAGTCTCGGTGGACGATGATGTTCGCGGATGACGTTGTGATCTGTAGCGAGAGTAGGGTGCAGGTGGAGGAGAGCCTGGAGAGGTGGAGGTATGCACTGGAGAGAAGAGGAATGAAAGTCAGTAGGAGCAAGACGGATTACATAATGCGTGAATGAGAGGGAGGACAGTGGAATGGTGAGGGTGCAAGGAGTAGAGGTGACGAAGGCATATATGTTTAAATACTTGGGGTCGACTTCAAAGTAACAGGGAGTGCGGAAGAGAGGTGAAGAAGAGACTGCAGACAGGATGGAGAAGAGTGTCAGGAGTGATGTGTGACAGAAGGGTACCAGCAAGAGTTAAAGGGAAGGTTTACAAGATGGTTGTGAGACCAGCTATGTTATATGGTTTGGAGACAGTGGCACTGATGAAAAGACAGGAGGTGGAGCTGGAGGTGGCAGAGATGAAGATGATAAGATTTTCACTGGGAGTGATGAAGAAGGACAGGATTAGGAAGGAGTATATTAGAGGGACAGCTCAGGTTGGACGGTTTGGAGACAAAGCAAGAGAGACAAGATTGAGATGGTTTGGACATGTGTGGAGGAGAGATGCTGGGTATATTGGGAGAAGGATGGTGAATATGGAGCTGCCAGGGAAGAGGAGAAGAGGAAGGCCAAAGAGGAGGTTTATGGATGTGGTGAGGGAGGACATGCAGGTGGCTGGTGTGACAGAGGAAGATGCAGAGGACAGGAAGAGATGGAAACAGATGACCCGCTGTGGTGACCCCTAACGGGAGCAGCCAAAAGAAGTAGTAGTAGAAGAAATGGAACTTGGTTAGGTTCCTCAGACAAAAAAAGACATTGCTGGCTTTTCTTACCCAGCATGATGGCCAAATACTTGTAAGACTCAACAATCTCAACATCTTGTCTGTTAATTATAGTGTTTGCGGAGTTGGGTGGTGACGTCTGAAATCAACTCACATGTCCTTGGTTTTTGTCACATTCAGTTCTAAAAAGGCTCCTTTACATCAGGATCATGAGACATTGCAGCACTGTTCAGCAGGCTCACTATAACTGTATCATCTGCAAACTTCACGATGTGGTTGTCAAACTCACTACAACAGTGATTGGTCTACATATTCAGGAGAGGACCCAGCCTTGGGGGGAGCCACCTGATATAATAGACAGTCCAGAGAGATGTACATTTACTCTCACTCTCTGAGTCCTGATGAGATCTGAGGCAAAACTGTGTCATCTCACAGTCTTGGCTCAGATCTCGTCATGCCCACAAACCCTTTTTTATTCTCTAATCCTTATTCTCCTTTCAGGGGTCAAACATTTAAGCTGCCATTTCTGTACCAGAGAGAGAACAAAACAAGAACCAGCAAAACCACAAGAATGAGAGACAGACAAGAGAGACAAAAGGGGGGAATGTGTGTTGGCCAGTCTCAGACTGAGTGAATGAGAGAGGACTGAGAGAGAAAAAAAAGACATCTAGGGTTAGACAGACAGATGAAGGGAGACTTGGGGTAAACGGGTAGGGCAGAAAGAATGACAGATCCTCTGGTTGGACTTTGGAGTTTTCTGCCCATTAAGCTTCAAGGTCTGCAGAACATTATGAGCAGAGATTCCACAAATAGCCCAGCAAATCCAGGAGGAATTAGGTCGCTGGTCAGCAATCTCCAAAGCACTAAAATCTCCCAGTCCCTGTTGAACGCTACATCATGAATATGCTGCAGAGATGGTGAAAGAAGACTTTTTATTTCAGGTTGCACATGGAGGTCCCTGTGTGGGGGTATGCAAATGTAAATGAATATCAGTGTGTGAGTGTATATGGAGCTCTGTGCATGCACATCTATACGTTCTTACCAGGCACCATCACAGTGTGGATGTTGGCTGTGTGTGCGTGTGTGTATGTGTGTGTTTACTTACCAGTCACCATCAAGGTGCGGATCTTGGCTCTGTGGAGGTCCTGTAGGACTGCGGGCGTCTCAGCCTTCAGTTTGTTCTGCATGATGATCAAACCAAGAAACTCCATGTTGGTCTCTATGTGGTCCCTGAAGAAGCAACGCACAAATATTTAGATTATACAACACGCTATTTAGAATATAGTTAATAATAATAATACATTTTATTTGTGGGTGCCTTTCAGAGCACTCAAGAACACCTTACAGAACACAGTAAAAAAAAACCAGCAGCACTGTATCAGACAGCATAAAGTCAAAACAAAGCAGGGTAGACAATAAAAAGTTAACACAACAGGTAAGTATAAAATCACCATCTGCACAAAACTCAATGAAGCGTGGATCAGACTGAATATGCCAGGTTGAAAAGGTGCGTTTTGAGATGGGATCTGAAGGTTGGAAGAGAGTCAATGTTGTGAATCTCTTGTAGGACAGAGTTCCATAGGCGGGGGGCAGAATGACTGAAGGCTCTAGTCCCCCTTGTAGTCAAGCGGGCTGATGGTGTAGTGAGTTGGAGAGCAGAAGAGGATCTGAGAGTGCAGGAGGGTGTGTGAATATTAAGGGATTCAGAAAGATATGAAGGAGCTAGGTTATTAAGGCCTTAAAGGTGAGGAGCAGGATCTTGAAGTCAATGCGGCAGCGGTGGCAAACCATGTGCCATGGAGAGCCATGTGGTTTTCATTCCAGCCCGACTCCACACCAGGCGATTTCACTGATACGTTCTTCCACTTTGGGTTTGGATAATGGTTTGATGGATTCTTCCTCTTTGGTTGAAGGGTTGCCAATCAGTGAAATCACCTGGTGTGGAGTCCGGCTGGAACGAAAACCTGCACACACGTGGCTCTCCATGGCACATGGTTAGCCACCCCTGCAACACGGTATTTAACAGGAAGCCAGTGGCGTTGCTGAAGAACAGGAGTGATGTGACCTATGGATCAGTTCTGGTACTGATTCGGGCCGCTGAGTTCTGGACCAACTGAAGTTTATGAAGACACTTGAGGGGAAGACCATCATATACGTAGATGTCTGTTTCAAACAAGGACACACTAGATATTAGGGATAAATATGGGCTTCGAGTGGCTTCGTATTCAGACCCCTTCATTTTTTGCACGATCTACCGTGATGTAATTTTAAATGGATAAAACTGCCTTTTATGCCCATCAATCTGCACCCAATAACCCACAATGACAATATGAAAACATGTTTTTAAGAATTTTTGCAAATGATTAAAAATCAAAAACTGGAACATCTCATTTAGATGAGTAATGATAATAATAACATTAATAATCATTACATTTATATAGCACTTTTCTAGACACCCAAAGCGCTTCACATCGAAGGGGGAAACTCACCTCAACCACCACCAATGTGTAGCACCCACAATAAACTTTATTTATTTAGCAAATGTCTTTGTTTTTTGGATTTTTTTCCCCCCAATTGTAGCTGGCCAATCACCCTGCTCTCTGAGCCGTCCCGGTCTCTGCAGACATGTGGAGTCACCAGCCGCTTCTTTTCACCTGACAGTCAGGAGTTTCACCAAGGGGACGTAGCACATGGGAGGATCACACTATTCCCCCCAGTTCCCCCTCCCCCCTAAACGGGCGCCCCAACCGACCAGAGGAGGCGCTAGTGCAGCGACCAGGACACATACCCACGTCCGGCTTCCCACCTGCAGACACGGCCAATTGTGTCTGTAGGGACCCCCGACCAAGCCAGAGGTAACATTGGGATTCGATCTGGCGATCCCCGTGTTGGCAGGCAACAGAATAGACCGCTACGATACTCGGACTTACTCAAGATGACTCGAAGCTTTAATTGCTGCCAAAGGGGGTTCTATGAAGTATTGAATACAGGTGTTGTATAAATGAGAGACCGACATCTTTACACGGTTATTTGGGGTTACTGAGTGTAGATTGATGGGCAAAAATGGCAATCTTATTCATTTAAAATTGAATCTGCAACACAAAGTGTGCAATACTTTCTGAAGCCACTGTAGATGACGTCCGTCTCTAACATGAACACATATTAGCGAAATATATGGGCTCAAGTCCCTTTGATAGTCGCACATTTTACAGCTATTTAAAACAAAATGTCATGCCACTCTTACTTTGAGCAATTTAACATTAGAATTTCTTAAAAGTCTGGTGTACTCTGATATTACCATGAGAGAGATTATGTACTCTTGGGCAGGGCAGCACTGCTTTTAGCAGGCCTGTGTGTGGTGCTGGTGGGGAGCCATGTGAGTGTAAGTCGTGTGTGTGTGTGCGCACTACCTGTTGATGTTCTGGACTTTGTGCCAGGTGAGTTTGGACTCGAGGCGGCGGTGGGCCAGGGCGATGACCCGAAAGCCCTGCTTGGTGTAATCCTCCAGAATCTCTGCAAAGTTCTCTGGTACTGGACAGGGAGAATGAGAGCGAGAGAGAAAACACGCATAAAAAAGATGATTAGTCATAAGAACTACAACTGAGAGTCGAGAGTTGAATGACGAGTTATGGTGGCCACTAGGCTCACCCCGGTACAAGCTCTGTCGTTGTCATTACTGCGCTGTTATCTGTTCATAAATCATCATGTTTGAACAAATATACCCGTGAGGAACTACTTAACATCAGGGAAGGATTACATGGAACTCTAGATCGGCCACATCTACCCATTTTGACTATTCTACTCGCAAAAGTCCAATCCCTCCTGATCCAGAAGAGTGAATACGGGGAACGCTCAGCCTTCTGTTTTACTGAAACCTGGCTCAACGACAACATCCTGGGCTCGGTCATAACCCCACCAGGGTATACCATCCATCGAGGTGACAGGTCAGTTAACATCAGTCAATTAGGAGCCGGCATCTGCTTCATGATCAACCACCGCTGGTACACTAACTCCACAGTAGTACACCAGCCATGCTCCCCTGATCTGGAGTTTCTCACTATAACCCGCAAACCCTTCTATCTCCCACGATAATGATCGTCTTAACCGGTGTTTAGAGTCGCCCCCCAGCTAATGCTAGCATTCCCATTAGCGAGTTAGCTCATCACAGTGCCCATACAGAAAGATTCTCCTATAACAATTCTGGGTGATTTCAACCACACAAATCTCTCCCGTGAGCTTCCCAACTATAAGCAACAAGTGACATGCCCAACTAGAGGTGCAAATATTCTTGACCATTGCTACAGCACAATCAAGTCAGCTTACCTTTCCTTCCCCAAAGCTCCACTGGGACAGTCCGACCATGCAATGCTGCTCCTCATCCCAAAGTACAGGCAAAAGCTTAAAACGGCTAAATCCAAACCCAGAACTGTTGAAAGCTGGACTGAAGATGCAGTCAACACTCAATAGGTTGTTTTGAATGCACTCTCTGGGACACTTTCAAATCCATGTGCAACACCCTCGACGAGTACACAAACACTGAGAAATCATACTACATACGGTTGTGTGAGGAGAGATGCATCCCCACTAAAACCGTAAGGTCATTCAGCAAGCCCTGGTTCAACAAAGAACTCGCAGCGCTTCGCAAAAAGAACTCGGCCTATCTCAGCAGAGACAAGGACTTACACGTATCTGCAAAATGTGAACTGCGATCTGCAATTAGGCAGGCAAAATCATCCCACACCAAAAAAACTGGATGACCAATTTTCTTCAAATAACTCCAGAGCAGTCCGGAAAAATCTGCAAGAGAAGACCACCTACAAAAAACCATCCCCAGCCAGCTGTGAATGAGGACCCCAACGTACCAGACAAACTCACTGAGTTTTATGCTAGGTTTGAAAAATTTGGCACATCTTCCCATTCACCACCACAGCCCTCCTCCCTCCCCTTCCTTTCACCCATCCAGGAGGAAGAGTTGAGGGCTGTGTTCAGAAAGAGCAGTAAAAGGAAAGTAGCAGGGCCTGATCAATTCTCCCTTGCTGTACTCAGCTACTGTACTGACCAGCTGATGCCTGTATTTACCATCATGTTTAACACATCCCTCCAGCAGTGTTAAGTCCCACAGTGCTTTAAACAGTCCACCATCATCCCGGTCCCCTGGTCCACCAAGATGAGATCCCTCAATGTCTACAGACCTGTTGCTCTTACATCCGTGGCTATAAAATCATTTGAGCACCTAGTCCTCGACTACCTCAACTCCTCCATATCATCCCAACCGGACCCCTATCTATTTTCATACCATCCCAACAGGTCAGTAGAGGATGCCTTGAGGCTGGTGCTTCATGGCACACTACATAACATCTGCAGACCCCTAACACCTTCACACGTATCCTGTTTATTGACTTCAGCTCAGCATTCAACACAATAATCCCCTCTAAACTACAAGATATGAACACCAACCTGGTCTTAAACCACTGGATCATGGACCTCCTCAACAAAAGATCACAGAGTCAAGGTGAACAGCTGTATATCTCATCCCCTGTCCTTAAGCACTTGTGCCCCCTCCCCCCCCAGGGCTGTGTCTTGTCTCCCCTGCTCTTCTTCCTGAACACTAACCAAGTCACCTTCCTGGACAGCTCAGTCAAAGTATTCGAGTACGCAGATGATACCACCATTGTGGACCTCATCTTAAACAACAAAGAGACTCCATACTGGCAAGAAGTGGACATTTTCGAGCTGCTGTCTTATTAAGCACTTTGCTTTGTAATTTGAGTTATGATGTGCGCTAGAAAGTTTTTTTTAAAAGTTTATTTTTGAAAATTTTCATTTTTTTTATCACATAGGAAATACAGGGTGAAGTGAGAAAGGGAAGTAAAATGTTCCAAGCTGGATTTGAAACCAGGGTAAGACCTGAACCTCAACGGTACACATCTAACTGCCTGAGCCACCAGGATGCCCAAGAAAAAGTTCAAGTGATTATTTTCTCCTGCAGCTTCTTCGGTTCACAACTTGAAATAGCGTAAAGAAAACAGCAGAGTCATGAGTCATGTTGTTAGCCACAGCAGCAGATTAGGATAACGCTGATTAAGCTGTCAATCACAAAACCCCAAACTACTTCAGCTTTAAAATTCATCTCTAAGTATGCCTGACTTTCAGTGTCATTATACGTAACAAACTCCATCCTCCAGTAGATCAAACCAGAACAAGTGTGTTCAAATTCTACTTGCCACTTTTGTGTTAATTGCTCACCTGTCTCCTTTTTGCAGAGACTCGCAACGACCTCTGGCGCCCCCTTCAGGTAGGCATCCATCCGCTTCTCCCCGAGCAGGCGCGCCACCACGCTCATCCTTTGGAGCGCCGAGGAAAAGGGAAACTGGCGCACGATACCGATCTCATAGGTCGACTGGAAACACACATACACATAAAAATCACACACACACACACAAAATCCACCTGGACCTTTCAGCTCAATGAAGAGGAGTCGTCCTGTGCCGTGTTTACAGATTCATCTGCTGTGATCTGTCTAACATTCACTGATTGTGGAGCGACACATTTTGTCTGAGACAACCGACTGTCTGTTTATATTTAATTATCTGTTTGTCGCTCTAGCTCAGTGGTGTTCGACCCTACCCCTGGAGAGCTACAGTCCTGTCGTGTTTCACTTCAACCCTAATTTAAGAACCTAATTCAGTTGATCTAGGGGCACTTCTCAATACAAAGTACTTCATCCATCCATTATCCAAACCACTTATCCTGCTCTCAGGGTCGCGGGGATGCTGGAACCCATCCCAGCAGTCACTGGTGGGGAGACACAAGCGGGGAGACACCCTGGACAGGCCGCCAGGCCATCACAGGGCCCAAAGTACTTCTGTATGAACTTTTGTTTTTGTGGCCTACGTCCTTTGGAAGTTGATGTTGCCAGTATGAACTTGACAGAACACAGGACGTTCAGTTTTCAGTTTGAGATAAAAAAAACTTGCTGGCTTTGCACGATACCCCGAGATGGCAGAGCTTTCTCATCTTCACTGTTGATTTCGCACAACAAAAATGTAGTGACAAAATAACAGCTACATTATGAAAATTATAATAACTTGTAGTGATGGGCTTTGCTTTCCTCTGTCATTGCTGTTGGAGAGGATACCGTACTAGTGTTTTTGTATGTTTCAGCCCACTCACACGACTCCCAATCGTTTTTCAAATCGTACTGTTGTGTTTTAGATACGACAATGTGTTTTTCTTACCTTCCAGGCAGCCACTGGCGTCCATTCACTTTAACACAGTATGAAAATAAACTTGTAGAGACTAGATGTAGGTAATCCATCACAACAAACACTCAGTCGACTTGACTTTTGGACAGTTACATTAATGTTGTGGGACGATGCACTTGAAGGCTCTGGTAAACTTCTCAAATCAGTCCACGCTTTCAGCGGCATTATCCCGCAACAATAATGTTAACTTTGACCAAAAATAACTGAACTGACATGAATGTGAAGCAATAGTTGCCTGGAATATCGGGGGAAAAATCTAAAACATAATGTAAAGTTCTAAATGTGATTTATTGTAAATGGAAGAAAATGTGCAGAACACCAGTATGGTCCCGTTTCACACCGAGAGTAACGTTGGGATCTTTGTTATCTCCAGTCTGCCAAGTCAACAACCCACGCATCCTCGAATCAGCAGGCGGATCAAGAACACAACCGATCATCTGAAGCATTTTTGGCAAAACTAGAACTTGTGTTCCAGGACAGTACTTGGACCATGACAGATGACCTTCCACGAGGTTGAGAAACGTTGAGAAACGTCATTGACCACTAGAATGAGGTGTATTGAATTAGAGCTGGAAAGAAAGCAGACAGGATGGTAGCTCTCCAGGAGCAGGGGTGGAGACTACTCATCTAGATAAACAGAATTTGAAAATAACTAATACTCTCCAAGAAATCATTAGATAATGTACAAAATGTTCTAATTCAGTGCTTCATTGTGCTTATTCGGTCGACATCATCTTCTCAGCCTTACTCCAGTCTAAGAGGACATGAGTTCTTGTTTACTCCAATTTCCTGTGGTTGCCTGTCCTGATTGGGTTAATTAGATGGTTTGGACGGGTGAAAGAGGGGGTTTGCAGCTTGTTTACTCACCGGCAGCTCATACAGCTCCTGTAATGGAACAACACATGAAAGGATGTGATGAGTGTGTGAGTCTGTCAAAAACCGGCTGACATCAGATGTTTGACTTTGAATCTGACAGAAGCTGTGGTTTTGAATTCATCATGTGTCTGGTGTTCTTTGTTAGGAGGAGGTAGATAACGCACCAGGTCCTGGTCTGGTGACATTGCGGGCTCGGGTGGCAGCAGCTGTTTGGGGGGTCGCACCACTGTGGGCATTATGCGGTTGTGAAGTGACGTCTCCTCCTCGGTGGCCTCCTCCAAGACCTGGACAGATGAACAGATAAGGAGTTGAAGCTAAGCCTTCCCTCTGCTGGTCTGTTTTAGGATTGACTTTATTTTATTTATTCACCCCCCCCCTTTTCTCCCCAACTGTACTTGGCCAACTACCCCACTCTTCCGAGCTGTCGTGGTCGCTGCTCCACCCCCTCTGCTGATCCGGGGAGGGCTGCAGACTACCACATGCCTGCTCCCATACATGTGGAGTCACCTGCTGCTTCTTTTCACCGGACAGTGAAGAGTTTCACCAGGGCGACGTAGCGCGTGGGAGGATCACGCTATCCCCCCCCCCCCGAACAGGCACCCTGACCGACCAGAGGAGGCACTAGTGCAGCGACCAAGACACATACCCACATCCGGCTTCCCACCTGCAGACATGGCCAATTGTGTCCGTAGGGACGTCCGACCAAGCCGGAGGTAACACGGAGATTTGAACCGGCGATCTTGGTGTTGGTAGGCAACGGAATAGACCGCTATGCTACCCGGATGCCTTAGAACTGATTTTAAACTTTATAAGCATTTCATGGCCTGGACCCAAGCTACATCCGAGATCCTTAAACAAACTTCGAGCCACAAAACAACCTGGGATCTTCAGACGGACGGAGCACTTCTGGTGCTACCAAGTCCAGGCTGAAGAAGAGAAGAAGATCAGGCTTTTACCGTTTGGGCCCTAATCTATCAAACACCCATCCTGAACAGTCCAGACCAGGAAAACCAATTAGAAACAGTTTTACCGGTAAACATTTTCATAGCCACGTTTTCAACACTTTATTTTGGATTTCCATCTCCTCACAGCGCTGCATTCTATTCACACTTCACTCCACCTTAATCTTATTCTATCTTGGATTCTAGTTTTGTTTTTTAAGCCCCACACGTTGCCATGTAAATAATTTTCTTATGATTAAATTCTGTTTATTTTGCTTTTTAATTCTACTACAGTAAAACGTAACTGGCACTTCTTAACACCAGCCGTTACAATGTGTTTTACTGCTGCGTGCCGAGTCTGTGCCACAGCCGGGGCTTACTGGCAAAGAGACATGGACGATGATGGCAGCTGAGGGCACAACATCATCATCGTCGTCTGTCTCATTGTCAGCCTCCACCTCATCAAAAGTAAACCCGCTGGGTTGTTTTTTTACAATAAAAACAAACCAGTAAGTTTAATCAGAGGATGAGGGAAGAGGAAGATCAGGGAAGAGGATGAGGTAGAGACCGATAATGAGATGGACGACGATGATGATCAGGGAAATGGGATTTTGATGACTTTTGTGTTCAGTTAGCTAATATTATCAGACTGCCATCTACGTCAAGAAGAGTGATTGCCATCCATTTAACAACCTTGCAGTTGATATAAGAGACTGAAGTAGTTTAATTTGGCTACTGCAGGAAACCACTGCCAAACAAAATAGCAAAAGTTATATTGTTATGAGCCTACAATTTCTTAGTTGCCTGTTTTTCACCAATAAAGAGTGGTTGTACCATGTCAGTGACCTTCCCATTTGATTCCTGGTGTCAGAATTATGTGAAAAGGTGGGTTCATTTGTCTTTGTATGTTGTGTGGTTCAGGAGTTATGAAAATCAACGTTTTTTTTGGCCACCCGTATGGACATCAATTCACGATGGCCGCCAAACGAACCCCGTGGGCCGTTAGTTGACCTTGGCAACATGGAAAATTCTTAACTAGACGCCGTAACGATCCTAAAAAAAAAACAGGTTACAAAAATGCCATGCAGATACACGGGAACCTAATTCTCCTGCTCGACTATAAAGCATAAACCCGTTGTAGTGATCACAACTGATGAACACAACTGACACTGATAAACACAACTGATACTGATGAACACAACTGACACTGATAAACACAACTGATACTGATGAACACAACTGATACTAATAAACCCGTTAAACTGCCGTTACCCGTTAAGTTGCCAGTCGCCAGATGGACTCATTTCTAGACCAACGCTGTGTAACTAACGTGATTATTGCGATCAAACAGTCCGTTTAAAGTGATTTGGGGCTTTTCATAAACGGGAAACTGAAAAAAAATATTTTAAAACAAAGGTAATTCAGGAAGTCCACTCCCATGATACTGAACGGCGCCTACTCCACTCTGAAATCACCAGATAGTCTTCAGTATCATAGACTTATTTTCACTTTCAGGCCTCTGGCTACTGTTATGAAAAATGAACTTCAGATAACACTAAGCCATGTTGCTATAACCTACAGTCTGTTTTTGAAGCAGCTGACATTTTGTAACAGTACAATAGCTAAAAGTACTAAGTTTAAAAGATTTTCGTTGGGAGTGACGAAGAAGGACAGGATTAGGAACAAGTATATTAGAGGGACAGCTCAGGTTGGACGGTTTGGAGACAAAGCAAGAGAGACAAGATTGAGATGGTTTGGACATGTGTGGAGGAGAGATGCTGGGTATATTGGGAGAAGGATGCTGAATATGGAGCTGCCAGGGAAGAGGAGAAGAGGAAGGCCAAAGAGGAGGTTTATGGATGTGGTGAGGGAGGACATGCAGGTGGCTGGTGTGGCAGAGGAAGATGCAGAGGACAGGAAGAGATGGAAACAGATGATCCGCTGTGGCGCCCCCTAACGGGAGCAGCCGAAAGCAGTAGTAGTAGTAGTAGTAGTAGTAGTAGTAGACAATAGCCAAAAGTAGACCACTGTCTTTCTGTCACTTAAAGCCAACAAAATACAAAAGTTATGTTTCATTACATGACATTCACTTAAAGTGGGGTTAAGTGACCCAGGAAGTTACCCAGAGCCCCCTATATTCTGAAAACATCCTGCTGAAGAATCCACCCCCTCACTTCTGCCTAAGAGACTTGTGAACATTCAAACTGGTTGACAGCAAGCAGGAAACGTTGGCTTGCAAAGAACTCTCCTGATTGGCTGATAAGGAGTGGCTACACAGGAAGTGTTCTACATTAAAATCGCTGATAGCCACTTTCACAAGTGTACAGATGACAATAAGATGGTCATCTAACACTAAAATAAAAAAAACGTGACTGACAGCTTATAGTAGCGATCTTATAAGCCTGAACAGATGTGATCACTAGAAGCGGGTTCTACTGCGTTCAAACCACTCACCCAGCCGGTGGCTTCAAACATCTTGAGGTCAAGAGGGTCTCCGGACAGCTGCCCTTCGATCTTGGTGAGAGAGTGGCAGGTAGCCATGCAGGCTACAAACTGAGACTTGACCAGGCTCTCCTTATAGGCATTCTCCTCTGACAGGTGAAAACTGGGGAGAGAGGGGGAGGAGGCAGAAGAAGAGGAGGAGGAGGAGATTGGGAGGAAGGGAGAAAGAGGATACAGGTTGTCTGAGATCCTGACTGAGACAGATGACATATCACAAACTAACAGTGTTAGGGTGTCCCGCTGGTTCAAGGCTAAACACAACCTGCTCAATTCAGGTCTGACCTAGGACCTTTGTTACCCATCTTTCTCTCTCTATCCTCCCATACTTCCAGTCATTCCTTCAGATACTTCCAGTCATCCGGCACTTTCAGATCCAATGAAGGCAAAATGGCACCAAAACAAAACCTGTCTGTCATCTGAGAGAACAAACCGTGTCCGAGCAAATGGAAGGCTACTGATCACAGGCTGACGATCAGGATCAGAATCAGAACCAGAATCATGTTTATTGGCCATGTAGGTTTACACTACATGGAATGTGACTCTGGTTTCGTGGCTCTCTCAGTGTACTTAACATAGAATAACAACACCACAACACAACAGTCTTCACATATATACACAAGGACTGACTTCTACAGGTGAAATAAGAGGTGATAAGGTGCAGTGGTGCAGAGAATATATCAGAGATGCTGAAATACACGTTAGCAGCTTACTGACATACATGCCTGAGGTAGATGGACATGACAGAGTGTACCAGTATACGTACAATGTACAGTACAGTATATACAACATGTACAGTACAGTATATACAACATGTACAGTACAGTATATACAACATGTACAGTACAGTATATACAATGTTACAGTACAGTATATACAACATGTACAGTACAGTATACACAACATGTACAGTACAGTATACACAACATGTACAGTACAGTATATACAACATGTACAGTACAGTATATACAATGTTACAGTACAGTATATACAACATGTACAGTACAGTATATACAACATGTACAGTACAGTATATACAATGTTACAGTACAGTATATACAACATGTACAGTACAGTATATACAACATGGTTGGATTTTTTGACAGTGTTCATTTGAATGACAGCCCCTGGAAAAAAACTTTTTATATCTGGTTGTTTTGGGGTACAGTGCTCTGTAGTGCCTGGCGGAGGGGAGGAGTTGGAAGAGCTCGTCCCCGTGTTAGTAAGCAACGGAATAGACCGCCACGCTACCCGGATGCCCCTTCAGCTACTGTTCTTAATATTATTAAAAGGTTACCGGCTTACCTGCCATTCTCCACTCGCTGCACTCCCCAAAGGTCTAGACCATCCTCTGTCAGAGTCCCAGTCTGGACAGACAGACAGACAGACAGACAGACAGGGGCATGAACAGTCTCTTTGACAGTCACCGTGTTTACAATAACCTACTTTTATGTAAATATTAAAAGTGCTGAGCAGAAAAAAAAAAGCAAAATCAAAACACCAAAATAAAAATCAACAGACAAATATGATGACCCAGATTTACGTCTGCTTGGGTCAGAAAAGCTTATTTGCATCTCAGTAGATGATTTGATGAAGAGTTTAAGCGCTGAAGATCGAGACATGGATGTGGTACCACACACATCACAGAAAGGGGAATCAGTTTATCGAGTGATGAAACGTTTCTGTCAATACACGCCGTGGCCACATGAACCCATTCACCTTTCTGTGATCTCTTCACCTCCATCACTGAGACTGCATCACAGAACCACCGGGATTTCACGCCTACCGAAAACCACCATGGGCGGTCAAAATGACCGCCGGTTTTTAAACTCTATATTCTGTCAAGATAAATATCCAGTTGAGATATTAATGCATTACATATGTTGGTATGTCTGTTAGGAAACTAACTGACACCAAAATTAACATTTTAACAACATTAATACCATTTTTCAAACAATTTAAAATGGCCGCTATCCAACGCCTGTAGATACTGCAACACCTCGGTGGTAGTCATGGTGCGTCTGTAACAGCGTCTGTAACCAGACATGTTGGACATCATCACACATCAAGTTTAGACTATTTGTCTGCACTGGAGAACGCTCGTGTGTTTCTAGGACAGAGCAATGAACTTCACGAAGGAACTGATGCGACCAACACACGTCATAAATACTGACATGACGCACACCATCACGTGCAAATCACGAGCTCATGGTCTTCTTAGGTAGACCATATCATGACTTTTGTTGGCGCAAATGGTCCTAAAACTCATTTTAATGCAAATATATGCAATTTTAGGAGAATTCAGGGAGCGGCAGGTCTGTATCTTTTTTTTCCACAAAGTTATTAAACTTTGAAAACCCAAGACGGTCGTTCCAGTGGCGTTTCTCTTGAATATTCTAGATGTTCTACACACTATGAAAATGTTCAGTCATT
This sequence comes from Lampris megalopsis, assembly GCA_022114975.2. Classification (NCBI taxonomy): domain Eukaryota; kingdom Metazoa; phylum Chordata; class Actinopteri; order Lampriformes; family Lampridae; genus Lampris; species Lampris megalopsis. The sequence goes on along the minus strand of JAJHIY020000979.1, from coordinate 283,951 downwards.
TAAGAGTGGATGGAGATGTACCTGACTTTCCTTCTTTACAGGTTCTCTAAATTTGCTTAAAAGTCACTCAACATTTGAGTGGACACATGGATTTAAGACCCCTGACCAACTCGAAGACCTTCAAACTACAGACCTAACCTGACGAAGGCTCCCGTTTCCTGGATCTACGTGCTATAAACTCACTGAACGGACAGACGACCCCTTCATGGCCTGACTCTACTTCTCTCAACACATGACCAGCAGAATCCCCTCTCCCTGTATGACTGAGGTGACAACCAACCTGACTGGGCCTGACCCACCTTGTCGAAGCAGACCAGGTTGAGCTGCCCACAGATGTTGATCCGTTGGGGGCTGATGCAGAAGATGCCAATGCTTTTTAGGCGCCGCTGGGCGTAGACAATGCCGGCCGTCATGGCAGCGGGGAGCGCCGGGGGCACAGTGATGGTGATGATATCCAGGGACTCAATGATGATGGTTTTAGCCGGGACCTGAGGCGGGCGGAGCAAAAAAACCTCTTTTCACCACGGTTCTCAACCCAGGAGGCATTAAGGACGGTGGGTGTTTAAGGTTCCAGACACCAGCTGATTTAACAAACACAACATGTGTACAGAAGGATGGAACTAATGACCGGAATGAGGTGGTGTCGTGTTTGGTGAGAATGAAAACCAGTGTGCACAGTTTGAGACCGCTACCTAAGATGTTTGGCAGCTGGTGTTATTCAGAGCTACTTGGAGAGCGTCAGCACATCTTCAAGTTCAAGTTTCCAGGCAGCTCATTAAGTTTGGAACTGGTGTCCAAGTCCTGTCTTTATGTCTTCTTAAATATCTAAAATATCCTCTACATATCTACACAACACTACCTACATGTCTGAAATATTCAAAAAATAGAATTTGCGGGTGTCCGCGTGGTGTGGCGGCCTATTCCGTTGCCTGCCAGCACAGGGATCGCCTGTTCGAACCCCCATGCTACCTCTGGCTTGGTCGGGCGTCCCTACAGACACAATTGGCCGTGTCTGCGGGTGGGGAGCTGGATGTGGGTATGTGTCCTGGTCGCTGCACTAGCGCCTCCTCTGGTCAGTCAGGGCGCCTGTTCGGGGGGGAGGGGGAACTGGGGGGAACAGCGTGATCCTCCCACGCACTACGTCCCCCTGGTGAAACTCCTCACTGTCAGGTGAAAAGAAGCGGCTGGTGACTCCACATGTATCGGAGGAGGCATGTGGTAGTCTGCAGCCCTCCCCGGATCGGCAGAGGGGGTGGAGCAGAGACCGGGACGGCTCGGAAGAGTGGGGTAGTTGGCCGGATGCAATTGGGGAGAAAAAAGGGAAAATAAAAAATAAAAAAATAGAAATGGCAGGTCAGTAATATGAATAATAGGTTTCCGTTTCTAGCTCTACAACATTTTAAGCGACCAAAAGAAAGGAATACAAAGGTGATCGCTGGCCTGACCTGTGACCCTGCAACAGGAAATGTAAGACATGACTACTCAGAAGAGATGTGAAAATGAACTCGGGCCTGTTCTGATGTCCGGGTTAAAAGTTAAAGTTAACTGGGATTCTGCTATCAGGACTCTTTCTGTGTAGCTCAAGGCGGCAAGGTCCTTATCCATCCTTCCATCATCCACACCGCTGATCCTGCTCTCAGGGTCGTGGGCATGCTGGAGCCTATCCCAGCAGTCATTTGGGCGGCAGGCGGGGAGACACCCTAGACATACCTTTATTATAAATCCTTTAAAAACAAATACTTATCTCTACACCTGCTTGTGTTTGTGTTACTTTGTTTCCTTGTTTAATATTTGTTTTATATTTCCTCCCTCCCGCTGGCGGAGAGCCACATTTTCTCAGCTTTATTTATCTTTTTCAATTGTTTTACGTCCTCTGGTTGTTCAGGACTTTGTTTTGAAAAGTACTGTAAAGATAATGATTATTATTACTATCACCGAAGAAATAAAAAATGGGTTTTAGGAGCTTTTCTGGTTGTTTGGTGAGCCAGCATTTTGATACCCACATGGACTTCCAGAGCAGTGTGTTTGTTATCGACAGCCGAGGCCCTCCCAGGTTTGTTGTGCTTATAGGGCACCTGTCCAAATCTCACTTCAGGCATCTGGGGATGTGCCTCCACCACCTCTCCCCAGGAACCACAGCCGTGTGCAGTGTGAACGGTGTGGTAGAGTGAAATCTCCCGGCAGCTTCCCTTACCTCCCCCCTCTGTTCATGTAACAGCAAATCCAACGCTCTGGAACAACTACATCAACCTGGAACTACACCCACCGATTCTGAGTCTAATGTCAACATTAGGCAAATGCCAATCCTAGCTGATGGGGTGGGGGTGCTGAGAAACTCTTCAACAATAGTTAGTGAACTTCCTCATTGTGTAACACAATAGTCCAGCAATAAAACTGCTCCTACCCCTTCCGACAATTACGGTTTAATCCAACGTGGGGGTGGCTGGTTATACGGTTATACAAACTTGCACCCATGGCAGGAAACTAACTTGTCTATCAGATGTATTACTCTACAATGAAAAACATCACTGCCTGCGTTGGTGTTAGCTATGTAGCTAGCTGGTTAGCTTTTAGCCTTTCCAATCAAGTGAAACACATGGGCCGAAAGCTAGCCAGCTAGCTAGAGCAGCAAATGCTAAACTGCTGATATGAGTATGCACACTGTCTGCTCCTCTTTCCTGTCACACAGCAAACCATGCAGCCTCTCTTGTTTGCATCTGACTGCATAAGGAACAATGATAACACATATGAACATCTCTACGTCTCGAAAATGAGAGATTCCTCCATGTATGGTTTTCGCTCACAGTGATGCTTAGGATAAGGATTGGCCAGGTGTGTTTTTGTCATACAAATTCTTGGGCAGTTCACCAGGGTTGAATTCCGATATGGACTGAAGAGATGAGAATTCTTCACAGACAGATGCAGATCCCTATTTGCACTCCCCATGTGTTTGAATTGAAGTCAATGGAGCATGAAAGTGTAGAGTGACTTCCCCTTGAAACCCTGAACTGGGTTAGCTGGTATAAAGACTGAATGTTGCTGTTGCTGACATTACTCCAGTAAACCCCCCCCCCCAGCCCCCTCTTGCCAAACATGACAGCGTTTGTGAAGGTTTGGTCCGTTCTGGGTCTCCTCACGTACCTTGTGCATGATGCTAAGGACGATAGAGTAGATAAAGCCGATGCCGGCCACAGCCACCAGGCACAGCAGGAAGAGGTAGGCGTCGTGGTACAGCTTAAAATCGGTGGGTTTGGGGTAGAGGATGGAGCGGACAAGCTGGCCTTTGGCTGTGCTGAAACCTGGTTGGGGACAAGTTTATCAAAGGGTTGGACTGGATTAATAGATGGTAGTATTATTTATTTTACAGAAAGAACTACACACACACATAAGGGCCTACCTGTGCGGACCACCACGGCCTTGACCAGCTCACCAGTGTAGAAGCGGGTCTGGATAACGTGTGTGCCACAGAAGAGTGTGTGTCTTTTGTGCTCTTCTGTGTTGTAGGGCTCGTTGCCCTCTGGCCCCTTGTCCCCCTGCACAGGGTTGGGCAGGTTGGTCTTAGTAACTGGAACGCTCTCACCTGTTTGGGGAGAGAGTGATGTGAGACAACATTTCTAAACCATCTGGCTCATGATCCTTATAAAAGCAGTGGTCTCAACTGGTGACACCCCCCCCACCCCCCCATCTTGAATGCACATGCGCACACAACTGTGATACCATCCATCTATCCACCCATTATCCAAACCGCTTATCCCGCTCCCAGGGTTGCAGAATGCTAGAGCTTATCCCAGCAGTCACTGGGCGGCAGGCAGGGAGACACCCTGGACAGGCCGCCAGGCCATCACAGGGCCGACACACACACATTCACACCTAAGGACAATGTAGTGCGGCCAATTCACCTGACCTACATGTCTTTGGACTGTGGGAGGAAACCGGAGCACCCGGAGGAAACCCACGCAGACACGGGGAAAACATGCAAACTCCACACAGGGGACACCTCGGGAAGACACCCCCCGCCCCCAAAGGCTGGACCACCCCGGGGCTCGAACCCAGAACCTTCTTGCTGTGAGGTGCCCGCGCTAACCACTGTGCCGCACAATTGTGATACCAAATCACAAATTTGATTTCCTATTTTTGTGTGCTTGTTATCAAGTTTAGAGACATGATTTATTTATTTTATTTATTTCTGATTTTTCCCCTTTTCCCCCAATTTAGTGGCAAATCGATCCCTATTTTTAGTTCAAACACCCACCCTTGTACTGCATGTGTTTGCCAGCAGCATCTCTCCAGCCGGCAGTCTCGAAGGAAACGCCTCCCCATTTTTGTGACAAGGCGAATCCGGGCCAAACCACTGCTTTTTCCGACACACACAGAGACGCATTCATGTGACAAACACAAGCCGACTCTGCCCCCCTCCCGAAGACAACGTTGCCAATTATTGCTGCTTCGCCGAGCCCGGCCATAGTTGGATCTGTGGGCAACTGCATCGACACAAAGCCGATGCTTAGACCGCTACACCACCGCAGATCCATGATTGTGTCTTTTTATATTGGAAGTATTGTTTTTCACATCCCACAAACAATCTAATGACCCCCTTAAATCATCTTGCGACCCCAACTGTGTTTCCAACCCCCAGGCTGAATAGTGCTGGTTGTTGCAAGCAGAGCTATGAGGTGAATTTGGGCACTGTTTGGGGTTGCGTGGCTCATTCTGAAGTGATATTGTACTGACGGTGCACCAGACAGCGTCATTCCTATGACTACCAGACCCTGGCCAATCAACTCTGCCCTTTCTTTACGCCATCTTGCCTTCTGCGTAAAGTGATTTGTGATGGACTGGCGGCCTGCCCAGTGACTGCTGGGATAGGCGCCAGCATCCCCGCGAGCCTGACAGCAGGATGAGTGGTTTGGATGATGGATGTATGGATGCGTACGTACTCTGGTTTGATAGTATTGAGGTTTCTCTAAGCGGTCTATGGCATTTACACAATTTGTTCTGCGTTTCCCCTTTTCCAGTGCATTTGCCTGTCTTGTCGTCTGTTTTACATGTGCTGCTCCGGGACATTTCTCTCATCAGATTTGAACAAGTCCAGCTCATCCCATTCCACCCAGCAGGAAAGAAAGTTCTCAAGGCCGGTGGATTTGCAGCTAGGGCAGGGGAATGTGGACACTTTACTCCCTGCCCTGACTGGGGTAAGAAGGGGGCAAGAAAAGGGAATTACATCGACAACAACGATGGCTAGCAGAACTTTGCCCTACAGCACGTGAACCTTGTTTACACGTAGGAACACACGTTTTAACCGGGCCACAAAACGCGCACTGAGGCACTATATCACATCCACCCTGTCCAACCCTGCAGCATCCCTGCTTACAGGCCATCTGCTGGGAAGTTGGCCAAAGGCGTGGGGGCTGGAACCGAGTCCGGCTCAGGACAGATATACAAAGTGTCTGTGAATGTTCTCATTAATCCAGGTCATGGTTATCCAAAGGAGTTGAATCAAGTGCAACTGGACTTGGTATATATCCGTGAAAACGTTTCGCCTCTCATCCAAGAGGCTTCCTCAGTTCGTGCCTTTCTGATTAGACCAAGCTAGTCTGACTGGCTAGTCAGACTAGCTTGGTCTGCACTAGTACATCGATGGCTCTGTTAGCGACGGGCGTTGGTAAACATCGGGACACAAAGAGCCACGCACATCAATAGCTCTGACAACGACTCCTAGAGGATAAATTCTGAGTCTCATCAGCAGCCAGTCAGACTAGCTTGGTCTAGTCAGAAAGGCACGAACTGAGGAAGCCTCTTGGATGAGAGGCGAAACGTCTTCACAGATATATACCAAGTCCAGTTGCACTTGATTCAGCTCCTCTGGATATACAAAGTGCATGTGGACGTCACAGAGACAAAGACACAAAAACAAGCGCTCCTCTAACACAATGGGTTCATGGGTATCTTTTATCTGGGTATCTGTTTTTTGTAGCTTATGCGCCAGCATCCCCATGACCCTGAGAGCAGGATGAGCGGTTTGGGGAATGGATGGATGGAGGTTTTCAGTTCTTACTCTGGCTGAGTGGTGACAAGCAGATGCCTGCACACACAGACTCGTACATTCTTTTCTTTCCTGTATTTTTCAATTTTTCTCCCCAATTGTGGCTAATTACCCTACTCTTCTGAGCCGTCCCGGTCTCTGCTCCACCCTCTCTGCCGATCTGGGGAGGGCTGCAGACTACCACACACCTCCTCCGATACATGTGGAGTCACCAGCCGCTTCTTTTCACCGGACAGTGAGGAGTTTCACCAGCGGGACGTAGCGCGCGGGAAGATCACGCTATTCTCTCTCCCCCCCGTTCACCCTCCCCCAAGAACAGGCGCCCCGACCGACCAGGGGAGGCGCTAGTGCAGCGACCAGGGCACATACCCACATCCGGCTTCCCACCTGCAGACACGGCCACTTGTGTCTGTAGGGTCACCAGACCAAGCCGGAGGTAACCGAACCGGCGATCCCTATGTTGGTAGGCAACGGAATAGTCCGCCACGCCAACCGGACACCCAAGCTCATACATTCTAACCCACACAAATGCAAACACACAAACAGATATAAGCATTGTCCACATTTCTTGGAATGTATGATGTGTTCCCTGTTGTCCTTTTACATATTTATCTGTGTTTCAGTCCTCTTTCAGTCTCTGAGATGTAGATTTGTCACCGACTGTCTGATAAAACACTGGACTGAGATGCTGCCAAGGAGTCAATTATTAAAAAAGTCTTGAATGATTGTGTCCTGTCACAGAGCTGGGGATAAGATATTTTTTCAGCCGTGCAGGCAGACAAACAAGACTAGGCCATAACCTGGTACTGGGCTGGACTGTGTGTGGTCAGTGTGGGAAATGGTGGCCAGTTTGTTAAAAGGGTAGTCAGTGGTAGTGTTATCATGTGAACTGACTCAGTGGTAGTGTTATCATGTGAACTGACTCAGTGGTAGTTATCATGTGAACTGACTCAGTGGTAGTGTTATCATGTGAACTGACTCAGTGGTAGTGTCATCATGTGAACTGACTCAGTGGTAGTGTTATCATGTGAACTGACTCAGTGGTAGTGTTATCATGTGGACTGACTCAGTGGTAGTGTTATCATGTGGACTGACTCAGTGGTAGTGTTATCATGTGAACTGACTCAGTGGTAGTGTCATCATGTGAACTGACTCAGTGGTAGTGTCATCATGTGAACTTACTCAGTGGTAGTGTTATCATGTGAACTGACTCAGTGGTAGTGTCATCATGTGAACTGACTCAGTGGTAGTGTCATCATGTGAACTGACTCAGTGGTAGTGTTATCATGTGAACTGACTCAGTGGTAGTGTCATCATGTGAACTGACTCAGTGGTAGTGTGATCATGTGAACTGACTCAGTGGTAGTGTCATCATGTGAACTGACTCAGTGGTAGTTATCATGTGAACTGACTCAGTGGTAGTGTTATCATGTGAACTGACTCAGTGGTAGTGTCATCATGTGAACTGACTCAGTGGTAGTGTTATCATGTGAACTGACTCAGTGGTAGTGTTATCATGTGAACTGACTCAGTGGTAGTGTTATCATGTGAACTGACTCAGTGGTAGTGTTATCATGTGAACTGACTCAGTGGTAGTGTCATCATGTGAACTGACTCAGTGGTAGTGTCATCATGTGAACTGACTCAGTGGTAGTGTCATCATGTGAACTGACTCAGTGGTAGTGTTATCATGTGAACTGACTCAGTGGTAGTGTCATCATGTGAACTGACTCAGTGGTAGTGTTATCATGTGAACTGACTCAGTGGTAGTGTTATCATGTGAACTGACTCAGTGGTAGTGTCATCATGTGAACTGACTCAGTGGTAGTGTGATCATGTGAACTGACTCAGTGGTAGTGTCATCATGTGAACTGACTCAGTGGTAGTGTCATCATGTGAACTGACTCAGTGGTAGTGTCATCATGTGAACTGACTCAGTGGTAGTGTCATCATGTGAACTGACTCAGTGGTAGTGTCATCATGTGAACTGACTCAGTGGTAGTGTCATCATGTGAACTGACTCAGTGGTAGTGTCATCATGTGAACTGACTCAGTGGTAGTGTCATCATGTGAACTGACTCAGTGGTAGTGTCATCATGTGAACTGACTCAGTGGTAGTGTCATCATGTGAACTGACTCAGTGGTAGTGTTATCATGTGAACTGACTCAGTGGTAGTGTTATCATGTGAACTGACTCAGTGGTAGTGTTATCATGTGAACTGACTCAGTGGTAGTGTTATCATGTGAACTGACTCAGTGGTAGTGTTATCATGTGAACTGACTCAGTGGTAGTGTTATCATGTGAACTGACTCAGTGGTAGTGTCATCATGTGAACTGACTCAGTGGTAGTGTTATCATGTGAACTGACTCAGTGGTAGTGTCATCATGTGAACTGACTCAGTGGTAGTGTTATCATGTGAACTGACTCAGTGGTAGTGTTATCATGTGAACTGACTCAGTGGTAGTGTCATCATGTGAACTGACTCAGTGGTAGTGTCATCATGTGAACTGACTCAGTGGTAGTGTCATCATGTGAACTGACTCAGTGGTAGTGTCATCATGTGAACTGACTCAGTGGTAGTGTCATCATGTGAACTGACTCAGTGGTAGTGTGATCATGTGAACTGACTCAGTGGTAGTGTGATCATGTGAACTGACTCAGTGGTAGTGTTATCATGTGAACTGACTCAGTGGTAGTGTCATCATGTGAACTGACTCAGTGGTAGTGTTATCATGTGAACTGACTCAGTGGTAGTGTTATCATGTGAACTGACTCAGTGGTAGTGTTATCATGTGAACTGACTCAGTGGTAGTGTTATCATGTGAACTGACTCAGTGGTAGTGTTATCATGTGAACTGACTCAGTGGTAGTGTCATCATGTGGATTGCTGGATATTACATGTTCATCTGCAGGTTTCTGTGTGGTTCCAGTGATACTTGTTTTTAAAAGTGTACTGAAGTAGCACATCACATGCCATGGCACATCACATGACATGGTGAAATGTGCTACGATAAGTAGCACCAGCATCTCACACCAAACCAAAACAAACCTCCTCCCTCTCTTCGTGTTACTGGCTATTATTTCGTTTGGTTCGGTGGAAATATTGATCTTTACAGTGTGTAGTTATTGTCAGGCTTGGGGAGTGATGGAATGCAGTGACAGGTATTGTGAAATCAGGACATAAAAACATGTGACTGTATTCCAGTACATCCATCCATCCATCCATTATCCAAACTGCTTAACCTGCTCAGGATCGCGGGGAAGCTGGAGCCTATCCCAGCAGTCATTGGGCGGCAGGCAGGGAGACACCCTGGACAGGCCGCCAGACTGTCACACAGGGCCACACGCCCACACACACACACACACACACACACACATTCACACCTAGGAACAATTTAGTACGGCCGGGTCACCTGACAATATATTTAATAAAACAAAGTGTATCTGTTCTGTGACATGGCCAGGTGACGGATGTCAAAAACGTTTCTAAAAATGCTTTCTAGTTTTTGAAATATGAACTATATACATTTCAAAATTCCTCAGAATAATGATACTGTCACTAAAGTGGAAGGAGTCTGTCTGACTGACTCCACCCTTGGCAGGTGCATCATGGGTCTGGTGAACGTCACTGGACAAAACAATATTAACTGAATTGAAAAGCACATAAAAGCTGTGCTGGCTTTATTATATTGGATATTATTCATCTTACATTAAATCTGCCTTGTTTTTATTAAGTTAACCATTCGTTTTTTATGTGTTTTATCGCCAGTAAAACTCCAGTGTAGCTCGCTAACATTAGCATGACACATCTTTCCACACGGAGCATGCGCTGTTTGTCCACAAGAGATCATTCTACTCATTATCCTTTGTCATAAATACAGATGTGGACTAAATCTGCTCTTACCAAAAGCCTGAGCGGCTCCGGGAATTCATTTAAGTCCTCCATCCATCCATCCACCCATCCATCCATCCATCCACCCATCCATCCATCCACTATCCAAACCACTTATCCATCCACTATCCAAACTGCTTATCCTGCTCTCAGGGTTGCAGGGATGCTGGAACCTATCCCAGCAGTCATTGGGCGGCAGGCAGGGAGACACTCTGGACAGGCCACCAGTCCATCACACAGGGCCCACGCCCACACACACACACACACATTCACACCTAGGGACAATTTAGTACGGCCGAGTCACCTGACCTACATGTCTTTGGACCGTGGGAGGAAACCGGAGCCCTCGGAGGAAACCCACACAGACACGGGGAGAACATGCAAATTCCACACAGAGGACGACCTGGGACGACCCCCAAGGTTGGACTACCCCGGGGCTCGAACCCAGAACCTTCTTGCTGTGAGGTGACCGTGCTAACCACCGCAGCACCATGCCGCCCTCATAAAAGTGAAGTCAATTTTATTTGTATAGTCCAATCACAAAGTACAAATTTTTGTCAGGGGGCATTACAGCAACACAACAGCCTGTCCTGAGGCCCTCGCATCGGATGAGGAACGACTCTCTAAAAAACAACTTTTAACGGAGAAAAAATAGGAAGAAACCTCAGCGAGAGCAAGAGAGGAGGGCTCTCTCTCCCGAGACGGACAACGTGCAATGGATGTCGTGTGTACACAACTTTTGTTTGTTGTTCTTCTTTCCTTTCCCTTCATTTTGTTATTTGTTATGCAATTTCATTTATTTTGATATCATTTTTATACTGTGAATTATACTTAAAGCAACTTTTACAATGAAAAACTGTCTGGGACATGTATACTTTATGTACTGAATGTATCAAACTTACTCAATAAAAGTTGGAGAAAAAAAACCCTGAGCGGGGGGGGGGGGCAATCATACTCTGGAATGGTATGTGAGTTTTCGCCAAAATTAGCCTTTATTCTTTGTGCCGGTCCGTCGGCATCCTAGGAAACAAAAATTAGCGCGTGGTACGAAGCAACCGTACCTTATATGACCACGCCGCGAGACACTTGGTCAGGTGGCTGTTATTTGGGGTGCTTTAACTGGGCTCTCGCCCGTGCCTCTTGGCGCATGGACAGCTGTTTTCTCCCCTACTCTGCTACGCTGGACTGTTACAGTGAGCAGGCAGATGTGGAGAGAGAAGCACAACACTCCGTTATCAGTGTTTCGCTTGTGTCCATGAGCAGCAATATACTCCGTTCGTACGGGTGTGATAAATGTGGAATGAGCTGGAACCGCTGCGCCAATTCATTTTGAAGGAGCGATGTCCAATAGGGAAACTCCCATTTCCGCGTTTATCAGGGACGTCGCTGGTCGGCTGACCGATCGTGTAACTTCAGTGACGTCATTGGTCACCTGATCCAGCGGCCCAATCATGACAAACTATCAGTCAGTCAGTCACTCGGTCGGTCAGTCAGTCAGTCTGAGACATTCATGTTTGTAGGGCTGGCCGCCTGGTCTGGTCCAGCCAAGAAGACCCGTGATCTCTGACCTGTTAGCATGCTTTCGTTGACAATGCAGGTGCCGCTGACCAGCACAGCGTCACAAGGCATGATGGTCCCGTTGCTAGGGATGACCATGACGTCTCCGGGCACCAGATCAGTGGACATTATCTCTTCAATGTCTGTGAAGTTTGGCGGGAGAGGAGAAGAGGAGAATGAATGGATGGAATGCAGACAGAGAGAAACGAGTGCGTGGTATAAAATGTGAGGGAGGGAGGGAGGGAGGGAGGGAGGGAGGGAGGGAGGGAGGGAGGAACAGAAGGTAGCGGGTGAGGTGAAAGACAAAGAGGGGGATATATTGTGCGTCAGAGCCCTGGAGTGTTATTCAGCATGTCTCTCATTACTTGTGCCTCTCTGGGCAGCAGGAAAAGAGCTGAGGCATCTCTTACACACACACACACACACACACACACACACACACACACACACACACACATTCTCCAACTCTGCAGTGCGCCACCGAAGCAGCCTCCGGTGGGAGTGTAGCCGAGGTGGTGGGTGACTGAGACCAAGAGTTGCCCAAAACAGAACGACATGTGTTCATGGGTGGGGTTAGAATGGCGGTGTGCAGCGGGTGAGAGGTGTTAAAGGAGCGACCCGTTAAAAAACGAACAGTGAGAGTTGACAAACCTCCGCTGGCCCGACACACGGACACACGGACAATACTGTGAGTGGCCACCATGTCGTGAAGCATGACGTATTGCTGAAGGTCGGGGACAGAGCAGAGGAAGACAACGTTACTGCATAAAATAACGACAACATTAGTTTACAACAAATGATACACTTCTGACAGCCTCTCAGCTTTCCTCCAGCTCGTCATTCTCTTGTATTTCATCCTGCTCTCCCTGCCTCTCTCCCTCATCACTGCTGTGATTGTTTCTCCTGTGTGTGTGTGTGTGTGTTTGTGTGTGTGTGTGCATGTGTGTGTGTAACAGTGGGTGAACTAGTGAACTCCAGGCGCAGCAGACCGTGTACAGATGAGTCTGAATGAGTCTGGACTACATTTGAAGTGGGATGGGGGTGTCTGTGTGTCTGAGACCAGAGTAAACCTGTCAATCCCAGTCTGGACCGGCTCGGACTGGCCGCGGGTCTTGCGTAGGTAATGTTTTGGAAAGGGTTTTTTCTGGATCAGACTTGGCTCCAGTACCAATGTCATTTCTGATGTTTGTCAGAAATTTTAAAATTTCATGCAAAACATAAAAAAAATCAATCAAATCAACACTATCCCGACGAGGATGAATAAAGTCTCTCTTAGTTTTATGATGCACTGTGTGTTTTTAAGCATTAGATTTTACTAAATTCTTATAGGTGGCGCCCGCTTGGGGGCCTTTTCTCTTCCATTTAACCCAGAAGCCATCCCAACATTTTCACATTCCATCCATCCATCCATTATCCAAACCGCTTATCCCGCTCTCAGGGTGGCAGGGATGCTGGAGCCTATCCCAGCAGTCACTGGGCGGCAGGCGGGGAGACACCCTGGACAGGCCGCCAGTCCACCACAGGGCTGACAGACAGACACACACACACACACATTCACACCTAGGGACAATTTAGTACGGCCTATTCACCTGACCTACAGGTCTTTGGACTGTGGGAGGAAACCGGAGCCCCCGGAGGAAACCCACACAGACACGGGGAGAACATGCAAACTCCACACAGAGGACGACCCGGACAAGGTTGAACTACCCCGGGGCTCAAACCCAGGACCTTCTTGCTGTGAGGCGACCGCGCTAACCACTGCGGCACCATGCCGCCCCATTTTCACATTAAGCTCTTCATATAGACACACAAAGTCATGACTACCTTGCCGAGGATCCATAGGGAAACTTTAATTTTGTGTTGAATTGTGTTACTGTTGACATTATAGGTGTGGGATGACAGCAGTGGAAAGAGGGAAAATTATAATTCCAACAGTCCTTCTTATACATTTATTATTTCTGGTGACTCAAGGTGAAATTGTACCCATTCCTCAGAAAACCCTCAAGGATCCTTGAGAGCCACCGGTTTCACCTCATCTCATGGACATGACGTGGCTAACACACGGCCTACTTTTTTTTTGGGGGGGGGGGATTTTTCCCTCCTTTTCTCCCCAATTGCACTTGGCCAATTACCCCACTCTCCGAGCCGTCCCGGTCTCTGCTCCACCCCCTCTGCCGATCCGGGGAGGGCTGCAGACTACCACATGCCTCCTCCCATACATGTGGAGTCACTAGCCGCTTCTTTTCACCTGACAGTGAGGAGTTTCACCAGGGGGACGTAGCACGTGGGAGGATCATGCTATTCCCCCCAGTTCCCCCTCCCCCCTGAACAGGCGCCCCGACCGACCAGAGGAGGCGCTAGTGCAGCGACCAGGACACATACCCACATCCAGCTCCCCACCTGCACACATGGCCAATTTTGTCTGTAGGGACGCCCAACTAAGCCGGAGGTAACATGGGGATTCAAACCGGTGAGCCCCGTGTTGGTAGGCAACGGAATAGACCGCCACGCTACCTGGACGCCCCAACACACGGCCTAAGTTTACAGCTGATCGAGGGTCTTACCTTTTTGATGGTGTACAGGGAGGTAGTTATGGATATGACTGACATGAAGACAATGGCCACGGCATAGTAATAATACTCATCCACACTCCACAGGATCACACTGAAGAGCTGGAAAATGTAAAAGGGGTTGAGGACCTACAGGAGGCCACGGGCATGAGAAAAGAGAAAGAAAAGATTTATTGAGATTAACAATAATCTGTAGTCAGACTTTTTGACAAAATAATAAAAAAATAATACACACCAAAAGAAAACATTTAACAAGTGTATTCTGGTTAATCATCAAATCCTACACCACACCGAGGGACACGCAGTAGAAGAGCAAAGTAAACACAGAATAATGTGTCCCAGAGGTTACTTTTCTCTGCTTCATCCACTTTAAGACCAAGAATTATTTTCAAGTTTTGTACAGATGTTTTAGCACCACTGAATTGATCCTTCTTGTGCCACTTCATCCTCTTGACTAGAGAGGGAGCGAGAGAGAGAGAGCAAGAGAGAGAGCGAAAGAGGGAGAGAGACAGCGAGAGAGAGAGGGACAGAGGGACAGAGAGGAGAGGGAGAACGAGGGGCGAGAGAGAGAGGGGGAGAGAGAGGGAGAGAGAGGGGCAGAGAGGAAGAGGGGGAGAGAGATTTTATGCTGCTAGGGGAGGTCTCTTGGCAGGAGACACAAGTGAAGCTAGTGCCTCAATAAAAATAACCACAGAACATCCAATACAGCCATTTACACTACATGTATACTAGGTTTATACTGCAGTGTGGGATCAGCAAGCTAAAAAGAGCTATGTAAAGATCAGCATGGGACACTTTGTCTTAGTTCTTCACCGGCTGATGTCTGCAAGCAGCAGAACTGGCAACTCCTTGCATCAGCACCGATTCCACATCAACAGCGCATCAGAACAAACTAAACACGCTACACCTCTTTTCTATAACATGCTGACAGATACCAGCGGCACTGCACAGTCATTGACTCCATTTACACTGGAACCAGCCTACAAGGAACCGACACTGCAGGTCCATCTTTAGTTGTTTTCCAATATTTTAGTGTGAAATATCTTAACATTTATATTTCAGGGCAGTTTAGCACAACAGATGGCTTCTAACACGCACACCCGGTGCAGGTATTCTGTTTATGACCTTCTGAGTAAGGGACGGCCTTTACAAAAGGTGGGCCAATGTTCTACCAATTTTGGAGAAGTAAAAATCAGTTTCCACATTAAGGCTCGCCATCATCAGATATCGGGCTCAAAGTGCTCAATTAATCCATCCGTCATCCAAACCGCTTATCCTGCTCTCAGGGTCGCGGGGATGCTGGAGCCTATCCCAGCAGTCATTGGGCGTCAGGCGGGGAGACACCCTGGAAAGGCCGCCAGTCCATCACAGGCTCAATTAATCTGGTATCAAAATAAAACAACCATAGAAAAATTAAAAGAGCAGTCAAATCTGTGTAAAGTTTTAATCTAATGTAATGGTCCTCTTTTGTGGATTTTCTCCGCAATTGTACCTGGCCAATCCCCCCACTCTTCTGAGCCGTCCCGGTCTCTGCTCCACCCCCCCTCTGCCATTCCGCGAAGGGCTGCAGACTACCACATGCCTCCTCCCATACATGTGGAGTCACTAGCCACTTCTTTTCACCTGACAGTGAGGAGTTTCACCGGGGGGACATGGGAGGATCACGCTATTCCCCCCAGTTCCCCCTCCACCCCGAACAGGCGCCCCGACCGACCAGAGGAGGCGCTAGTGCAGCAACCAGGACACATACCCACATCCGGCTTCCCTCTCGCAGACACGGCCAATTGTGTCTGTAGGGATGCCCGACCAAGCTGGAGGTAACACGGGGGATTCGAACCGGAAATCTCTGTGTTGGTAGGCAACGGAACAGACCGCCACGCTACCCGGACACCGGGTCCTCTCTAAAGCACACCCAACCCGTGTGTATCAGTTTTTCGCATTTTGCATTCCAGGGCAATAAAATGCCCAAACAGCATGAAAAAACAGAGCACCACACCCTCTGGCGTAGTTGTAAGTCTCAGAGTTTATGGCAGGTAACCAACACACTGAAGTCTTGCACTGCACCAGGTCACTCTTAGAGACTGCTGCACATCACTAATGGATGTAACAACACAAATGGGTTCTAAATGTAAGTTGGAACTCCAAAGAATTAGTTGACTATGGCGGCACGGTGGCGCAGTAGTTAGCGTGGTTGCCTCACAGCAGGAGGGTCCTGGGTTTGAGCACCGGGGTAGTCCAACCTTGGGGGTCATCTCGGGTCGTCCTCTGTGTGGAATTTGCATGTTCTCCCCATGTCTGCGTGGGTTTCCTCCGAGTGCTCCAATTTCCTCCCACAGTCCAAAGACATGCAGGTCAGGTGAACCAGCTGTGCTAAATTGTCCCTAGGTGTGAATGTGTGTGTCGGCCCTGTGATGGCCTGGCAGCCTGTCCAGGGTGTCTCCCTGCCACCCGCCCAATGACTGCTGGGATAGGCTCCAGCATCCCCGCGACCCTGAGAGTAGGATAAGCGGTTTGGATAATGGATGGAAAGGTAACTATGGCAACAATCCTTTTAAAAGCTACTTATCGCCACCAGTACGCGCGAGTTGTGTCAGGATTTCTTCCTCGTGCTAAATAAGTGTGGTTATTTGAAGGGGTGTGCATAAAACTGACATGACACTGTCATAACCATGACCTGACACCTGTCATGAACATGAAGGAATCTTTATGAATGTTTACGACTGTTGTCATTAAGTGTTATTTGGTCAATTATGTCCTTTTTAACTGTAAGTGGACATTGTCTGAGATGTCTTTGTTGTAGCGACCCGAGTGGGATCGAGCTGCTAGACTTGAGGTATTTCGCAGGTCTGTAGCATGCAAAGACATCTCAAACAGCCTCAACTTTCCATTAAAAATGACAACTGACCAAATGTCATGGTTATGACTGTCGTGTCAGTCTTATACATACCCCTTCAAATAGTGTTACCAAGTGTTGGCTCTCAAGGGGATACTCTGAGGATAAAATTCCAGTTTGGGGCCTCACCTCTTTTATAAGCAGCTTGAAAACAGAAGGCACTTTCACAGCAATTTCATTCACTCCGAAGAACAGCCTCCTGTCAGGGGTCAAACAGAGAAGAGCAACAGTCCCGTCAGTACAATCTGTTTAACATCATCAGTCACAGCTTTGCCTACATTCAGAGGTCTGAACAACTACTTTGGTGCCGAGGCAGACGAGAAAAGCAAGAGGGATGTTGGATTCTCTAACTTCCTGTTCTGAGGGAGTTAAACCAGAGAAGAATGTAATGATTGATATCAGTACAACCCTTTTAACATCAACTACGGCCACTGACCAGTCTGTAAGGAGCGACGATGCAAACCCCGTCAAATACAGTTGATTTAGGTCTGGTACACTTTTGTTAACCCATTTGTTGCAACAAAACAGTTTGGTTTTTTGCTACCTGTGTTGCCCAGTATGGCAGCAGCACAGTATGGAGGAGTTTGGGGTGAAGAGCCTTGTGCAAAGCCACGATGGCAAATGGGTCACACCTGGGATCCTAATGATCCAGCTTTGAGCCCAGGCCGAAGGGTCTGTTATCTGGAACCTCCACACTTGAAACAGTACAGCGGCCAGGGATTGACTTTACAGTCAGGTGATTTCCAAAGACAACCACGGTGGGAGACTTCAGACGTTCTTTAGTCATTCGACTCGATTCTGTGTGGGACGATCTCAAAAAGAGCTCTTGGA
The DNA here is from genome assembly GCA_022114975.2 of Lampris megalopsis. NCBI lineage: Eukaryota > Metazoa > Chordata > Actinopteri > Lampriformes > Lampridae > Lampris > Lampris megalopsis. The sequence goes on along the minus strand of JAJHIY020000979.1, from coordinate 266,163 downwards.
TGTCCTATGTAAGACGAGAACTTTTCTTTAAAATCAACCTCTGGTAGTAATGAGAACTTGAGGAGGAAGACCACCATCCATGTGGTGGTACACGTGGGTAGTTGCTGGTAAGTTTGTCTACATATAGAGGTCTACTGTTTGTTTCTTTAGACTAAATAAAATAAAAATTAATGAAAAGAAAGTTGCCCATCTTTCAATACACCAGCCTCTGTGGCTCACTGGCGACACTTCTGTTTCTATGCTGATGACAGTGTAGAAAACAAGTAAAGCCCGACTAATTTCAAACAGGCGACTTTAATGTGGCTTTCATGGAGACTGGCAGCCATAAGTGTGAGTATTACACCACTTGTCTGAACTCTCTAGAAAATTGAGTTGAATGGATGATCATAATCAAGCCCAATATTAGGCTGAAACTTTAAGAAAACACCATAGAAAGTTGAATCTCTTCATCTGGACACAACACTTATTGAAAGAAATGTTTCATCACTCATCCAAGTGACCTCTTCAGTCTCAACTGACTGCAGGTGTCCCCACCCTTATAAACAATACAGTGGCATAACGATCCAAACCAACGATCGGTTTCATATGCAAATTGCCATGACTTTTCAATGGCCATGTGTACTATTCACAGAGGATTTGGGTATGATTGCAATCTCAGCATTGTAAGATGGCGACAGATGTACACATAGGGCCCAGACACACCAAACCGACTAGCGGCAATGAAGGCCGACTGTTGCGTCGCCTCACGTCGCCTGCCGTCTGGGCCAAAAAGTAGCGCTTGAACACATCGCAAAGACTACAGCCAACGGCCAGCTAGCCTGTGTGTTCTGCACTCATTTGCTAAGCTGAACAGCCAATCAGAGTGACCTCTCTCACCGACGGGCTCTGCTGATTCAACATGCTGAATTGGCTGAAAAGCTGCTGACAGGGGTCTGACCAGTGCCAACGGTGCGGGACACACCTCAAAAACTAGAGTCACAGATGCTCGGCCTGACTGGCTGATGGCCGACTGTAGGCCTGGTGTGTCAGGGCCCTTAGACTCCCCCCCGGTTCAGGGATAGTCGTTCCCTCTTCACATAGATGGCCTCTTTGACTCCCTGTTCAAACCAGCGTTCCTCCCTATCAGGGATGTTCACATCCTCATCCTTGAAGGAGTGGCCACTGGCCTGTAGACGGTATAGACTGCAGAGTCCTGGCCTGACGTGTTAGCTCTTCTGTGTTGTGTCATCCTCTTGGCCAGCGTCTGTTTGGTTTTCCCAATGTACAAGTCACAGCAAGCCTCCTGGCACCTGACAGCGTACAGCGTTAACAGCGTACACTTATATTGCTCTGTTTGTGTCGGTTTGTGCAGGTATCCACGCAGGTATCCCCACTGGGATACCTGCGTGGAGGTCACTTAGATGATGATGAAACGTTTCCCTCAATAAACGTTGTGTCCAGGTGAACTGATTCAGCTTTCTGGGATTTTCTTATCTGGATTATTGAGCATGCATAAGAACACTTTAAGAAGACACACACACTCTCACACACAAATGCACACACATTCTGAAGTACAAAGTCCAATTTACAGTTTAACTGCTTGTCACTGCATATTGAAAAGCAAATCCAGGTGGACCCAGTACTGTTACTTCTGTGTCAAAGTGACAACGTGTCAATCATTTACAGCAGTTAACACTGTGGAAGCAAAGACCAACCTACTTCCTTCTGAACAGGACGTATGGCCCCGCTTACTACCTCAAAACACTGTCTGCACTGGGCGAGTGGTTTTCAAACAGATGCAGGTTTTTATTCCAACAAAACATTACACCAGCCAGTTTGAACAGCCCGTTTACCCTCCTTTGACAGATACATTCTTAATTATTCTTAGTTAGCTAGTTAGTTAGGAGGTCTGTTTAGAGTGTCAACCCTCATACTCTTGGGCCTGGAAGACACACAGTTGGGAGCAGGAAGGCTAACCCAGGACCCAGACTTTAACCCAGAATCTTTTGGGTGGATGTCCAGGTGGGAAGAGGTGGACTACTTTTGTGTGAGATGGCAGCAAGGTTACCTGTACTCCTGCTGGTGCCTGGTTAGACCCGCGGTGTGTTGGGAGTGGAGAGAGGAGCAGCTCACCTGCAGGTCCTCCAGGCCTCTGAAGGATCAGAGAGGGGGACTTATGGTTAATACAGTGTCCTGTGCTGTGTTTTTTTTCCCACATATTTTACTTGGTAATATCAGATGAAAATCTAAATGATGACAAATGGAAGCTGAGCTGCTCCAGCAGCAAACAGCAGAAGCCAGCAAGAAAATACAGGAAGAAAATTACAACAGATCACATGGGGACTAGTTAACATAATTCAACCCACGTATAACGTGACTAAAACATGTGCAGTGAACATACATGAGTATTATGAAAATTGTAATTCACGTCATGCATGCAGAAAATTTTCAAAATATGGCATAACATAGTGAGACAAAGAAAACCAAATAAAAAAATATGTTTGATTGGATACGCATTTTTGATTCAAAACGATTTCAAAATTGTAGAAATTTACTCCAAATATGCAGAACATGTGAAAAGAAGCACTGGTGTAATTAAACAGTGGTTGCCTCTCCCCTTTTCTCCCCAACTGAATTTGGCCAACCACCCCACTCTTGTGAGTCGTCCCGGTCTCTGCTCCAACGCCTCTGCCGATCCGGGGAGGGCTGCAGACTACCACATGCCTCCTCCCATACAAGTGGAGTCACCAGCTGCTTCTTTTCACCTGACAGTGAGGAGTTTCACCAGAGGGACGTAGCGCGTGGGAGGATCACGCTATTCCCCCCAGTTCCCCCTCACGCCTGAACAGGTGCCCCGACTGACCAGGAGGTGCTAGTGCAGCGACCAGGACACACCCACATCCGGCTTCCCACCCGCAGACACGGCCAATTGTGTCTGTAGGGACACCAGAACAAGCTGGAGGTAGCACGGGGATTCGAACAGGGGATCCCCATGATGGTAGGCAACGGAATAGACCGCTACGCCACCCGGACACACATAAAACATATTATGGTACCAAACAGTAAATTTACTTGGCTGGTCTGAGTGACTTCAGTTTCACAGTGAGCAATTACACAAGTGGAGAGTGTTCATAAACAGGCAGTAAAAGTGAGCTGTAAAGCTGCAGTAGATAAGTGAACGCAGAGTCCTTACGTTAAAACTTCAAAGTTCTGCAAGTCATCGCTCCAGTAGTACTTTGTGCTGTGGAGTGTGAAATATCGAATCTGGAGGCGGAGAAATAAATCAACAACTAAGTTATATCTTTGAGAGACAGAGAGACAGAGAGAGACAGAGAATGTACTTGTTCATATCAGAAGTTGGACATCACAAAGACCCTATATCCACCCGGTATCTGATAGTATATAGTGAGCAATCCCATCATGCCCCTCTCATTTACACCTTGGGTTTGTGTTCTCATTGTATGCATTGTGTATGCATTGTGTATACATTGTGACTGGTTCTCATTTCTCGTGTGCGTAACTAGCAAAGAAATCAAGTGGGTGGGAAGATGGAAAGTCTGTCTGTTGCCACCACAAATGGGGGTCATTTTTAATTTTTAAGACTTGGTGGTATCAGAAACAGGAGTTTGTTGTGCTGCAGCGGTTAATCTTGTCTGTAAGCGCTGTGCCTCCGCCAACCCAACTGGTTTACTGAGGCTGGAACGGTTCACGTAAAAGTTTGTCGCTATAGTCTAACGTGTTTGGTGTTTAGTATACTCATACATGAATCCAGGGAAGTACCGGGACTAAACAAGTCGCCATTACTGAGGTGGCGTACGCGTGCATTTGAATGCAAGCTGTCATAAGAAGTCTAGAATCTTCTACTTTTACCTTTACTGTCTATGTAGTGTTACTTTTGACAATGAGATCTATGAGTTCAGTTAGAACCTGTGCAGTTCCCAGCTGCCCCAACAGTAGTGGCAAAAACTGAATGCAAAATACACAAGCCTTTCCTTCATGAAGAGTGCCCCTGTCTGAGACCGTACTCTTTACATAGATTCCCTGGGCGTGCAGAGGACAAGGACGCTCACCAGAAGTGGACCAAGATGCTCGCCAGGAGTGGATCTAGAACATTAAGAGACTGTTCCCAGTAACAACAGCACAGTAGGTTTTGGCTAACCGTAGCACTGTTAGCACCCGGAGGAAACCCCCACAGACACAGGGAGAACATGCAAACTCCATACAGAGGACGATCCGGGATGACCCCCAAGGTTGGACTACCCCAGGGCTCAAACCCAGGACTTTCTTGCTGTGACGCGACTGCGCTAACCACTGCGCCACCGTGCTGCCTGGTTAACAGTAGTCAATCTCTATTTATCAAGGGTTAGGGTTACTACCCATGGTGCTGTCACTGTCAACACCGCACTGACTCACTATGACTTGCCACCGCAGCAATGGCGGCAGCGCAAACAACCCTAACCCTAACCCTAACTGGATTCATCTACACACACACAACATTGTGTTTGTGGACTTTTGTGGGCTAGCCTGTGTCCTGCTGTGTGGGCTTGTTTGAGTGTATCTACATTTGTGTGTATGTTTTTGTGTCTATCTTATATGTGTATTGTGTATTTCTAACCTGTGTGGGCTGGTAGTCCGCATATCTCCTGATCAGCTCCTCGCCGGGGCTCTCCTCAGAGACATGAGGGGTGTGTCCGTTGGCCATGGAGGGGGAGGGGCAGGGGGAAGAGGGGGAGGTGGTCTGGGTTTCCAGGCTGTGGAAAGGGTTAATCCCTGGGGCCAGCATCACACGCACCCTGGCCAGGAACCAACGTCGGAACTCATCCTGTTTAAACACACACATATATACACACACACACACACACACACACACACACACACACACACACACACACACACACACATATATATATATTAGGGCATTCACTACTGCTGCATTTTAGTATTCATCAACTACTCCCAAAACATAGTCGAGTTGTCAGTTAATTGTGGGAGATATACCATATTTTTTTCCCCCAATAACAACGATCAACTCTCATCAAAAAGGTCTCAAATAAAATCAGTAAAGGGCCAACTAATGTAGGCAGGACCAACCTGGGAGTAGATGAAATAGCGAAGTCCTTGATAGGCTCTGAGAGGCTGTTTATAAATGAGTCGCAATCTGATTGGACGAAACCCCAGCAAGCCTGTCTGAGCTGGAGAGTTTGCCTGCAGTAACAACCTGACTGCTTTCTTGCAGGTGTTTCGGTTTAACTAGTGACCGTGACTTCAGCCGATTGCATCCGTGGCAGTTGTGGTGACGGCAGTGTTTGAAAAGCCTACAAGCCTTAAAGTATCTTATGTTGAATGTTCAATACAGTATATATTTGAGAGAGAGCCAGAGATTGGCGCGAGACATTGAGCGGATCCGTTGGCGCTCGGAAAACTTGGCATGGCAAAGGACGGAGCCCGCCAGAGATGGAAGTTTTCCAGCCCACCTGATGGCTCAAGTGTACCGAGGCTCCGCTATCCCCTAGAGGCCAGAAGTGCCAATACAAGGGAACGCCTGCTAACCGCCGCCACTGACCGGCCCCTAGTGACCACTGAACAGGAGGGCTGCTGCCAACAAACCACCACAACTGGTCCGTATGCCCAGCCTGTCACACCCTGTAGCTGCGCACAGAACACTAGCCAAGCTGCCCAAGTATCAGAATCAGAAACACTATGTGTCATTTCATTTCATGCACTTACGCACGTGAAATTAAATGTTTCCCTCAGCCCACACCAGTGCAGCACAAAGACAAAAACACATATCCAAAAACTACAAGAACTACAAGAACACACATATCCAAAGTAACACATATATCTTAAAAAAAAAAATCCCTGTCCTGGAGAATGAACGCCAACCAGGAAGACTGTCGGAACTGCTGGTCTGCATGGGCTAGCAGTTAGCTTAGCCTGTCCCGCTGCCATGTCCTGTCAAACCACCCTCTGTGTTTCCTCTTCGGGCACAGCTCCGGTCAGGGCCGTGGTCCTTGGGCCCACAGGATGCAGCAGACCAAGCTCCCTCAGCTGATCCAACGCCAGCTCTCCCAGCCAGACACCTTCAACCCACCTCCCCGCACTCCACACGGAAAACACAGTCAAGGCTAGGCGAGGCCGCCGCCAGACCACCCTCAGTGTTACCGGAACTGCCGGTCTGCATGAGCTTGCAGTTAGCTTAGGCTGCCCCGCTTCTGCGTCCTATCAGACCGCCCTCAGTGTTACCTCTTCAGGCACAGCTGCAGGCAGAGCCATAGTCCCTGGGCCCACAAGATGCAGTAGACCAAGCTCTCCCAGCTGACCCAGCGCCAGCTCTCCCAGCCATCAAATGAAGACAAACTTAGACATAGACGTGGACAAAGACACTGCATGGACGGTACTGGGTGAGGCCGCTGCAAACAAATCTGAGCCGCCATCTTTCCACTCCGGTACTGGTTGAGGCCGCTGCAAACGTGAATTTGCGCCGCTACTACTTTATACTGAAATAATACCACATTATGTGTGTCTGTATATTTTAAACTGACAAATGCAAATCTGCAAGCCAGGACATGGTGGGTCAGAGTTGCTTAAAATGTGTTAAGTAGCCTGATGTTACGACTGCATGCTGTGTTTTGCGAATATCTCCTGTTCACCAGAAACTTCTCATGTAATTTTAGGGGTGAATGGCGAACTAGTTTTATTTTTTATTTAGCCATAAATCAATTTAAATTAGCCTAAACTCTGACTAATTGGCCATGTGATGTGTGCACTATGGCAGCAACTGTAAAAAGCACCCCCACCATCCTCCCCAAACCAAGAGGAACCTGTTAACACAAGTGGCATTTCCATAGATAATAAAGTGACATCCTCTTGATAATATCAATCACCTGATGTCTGTGTTCAATTTTTCAGTGTTCAGATTAATAATCCCATTATATCCCTAGGCTGCGATATTCACTGTGGAAAATCAGTGTTATTTTTTCTTCTTCTCCTCCGTTAACACCAGCTCACACATACCATCCTGTAGTAGTAGGTACGACAGTCAAGGAAAAACGGGATGATCTCAGCGGGATTTACCAACCGTAGAGCGTAGCAGCACCACCTGCGCGTCACGGACCATGGTGCGGTTGCAGGTGGATTTAACACACCACTCCGGCATCCAGTAGAGGAGGAGGAGGAGGAAGCCGCCCGTACACAGCACCCCGAGGCCCACCAGGGCCATCCGCCAGCGACACAGACGGTAGCCCTGCAGCTCCTGGATAAAGAGGGCAGAGGTTGGTTTGAGTAGGGCAGCAAAACAGGAAACGGTAACAGCAGCGGGGTAAGTCGGTGAGGTTTTCCCTCAAGTGAGTTCTATAATATGGGTAGATAATGCAGTATAGTTTTAATGCATCTTCATGAATTAAACTGGAAAAGGAAGTTGTAGAACAGCCGTTTCAGGTGGAAGCCATTTTCGTACAGAGAAGGCTATCATCTTGTTACCATTTGCTTTCAATAAGAGACGGGGACATTTTGCAGTCTGTGTTGGCAGACTACAGACATGGATAGAGAGGCAACCACACTTGAGAGTGAAGCAAGCGAAAAAAGTTGAAATCATTTCAACTTTCCAGAGCGATATTTAATTCTGCTTCCCCTGCTACCAATAACATTCTCACAGCGCTGGACTACAGCTCATGTACAGTGTGGACATCGAACACTAGATCCCACCGAAATAAATCCACCCATTCCATCCATTATCTGAACCGCTTATCCTGCTCTCAGGGTCGCGAGGATGCTGGAGCCTATCCCAGCAGTCATTGAGCGGCAGGCGGGGAGACACCCTGGACAGGCCGCCAGGCCATCACACAGGGCCCACACACACACACACACACACACACACACACACACACATTCACACACACCTAGGGACAATTTAGTACGGCCGATTCACCTGACCTACATGTCTTTGGACTGTGGGAGGAAACCGGAGCACCCAGAGAAAACCCACGCAGACATGGGGAGAACATGCAAACTCCACACAGAGGACGACCCGGGACGACCCCCAAGGTTGGACTACCCCTGGGCTCGAACCCAGGATCTTCTTGCTGTGAGGTGACTGCGCTAACCGACGCGCCACCATGCCGTTTGAAATAAATCAACAAATAAATAATACAGTAGCTCAACCCTCACTCTATGCTGTTACCACTGTTGAACTATATGAAAACAGAGGAAGTTACCAGGTCCCCACACTTTCCACTCGTCATGTCGTTTAAATTATTGTTACAGCACATACCACATGGTCGCAACGTTGCCGGTTCGAATCCAGCCGGCACTCTTTTTTGCAAGTCATACCCTTCTCTCTCCCCATTTCCTGTTTGCCTCCACTGTAGCTATCCAATAAAAGGATACAAAATACCAAAAAAATCTAAAAAAAGAAAAGTATATCTGTATTACAGACCTGCAATATGAAAGGAATTAAAGTGCATTTAATTTTATTATACAGGTCCTTTTCCTTATTAAAGGGGGATATTAACGAGATTAGAGAAACAGATCAGATTAAGAAACTGAAGGGGCGAGCATGCAAGCTTGTCTAGAAATGAGGTTTTCTCCAAAAGAGGGACATATAAAAAAGTTGATGCCGCTCAATACCCACTGATTTTTATACTTTCTGATGAAAGATGGGATATTTTGAGACCTTTGGTTGCAATATTCAGGCAGCGCCCCCCCCACCGCCCCCTGCTCAGACTAATCAACAAGATCCCAGCCATCCAACTGACAGACCTACTTTATGCTGTTTTTATTTTTTCTCGATGTGTTTTATATATATATATATAGTGGAACAGTGGCGCAATGGTTAGCGCGGTCGCCTCACAGCAAGAAGGTCCTGGGTTCGAGCCCCGAGGTAGACCAACCTTGGGGGTCGTCTCAAGCCGTCCTCTGTGTGGAGTTTGCATGTTCTCCCTGTTTCTGCATGGGTTTCCTGCGGGTGTTGCGGTTTCCTCCCACAATCCAAAGACATGTAGGTCAGGTGAATCGGCCGTACTAAATTGTCCCAAGGTGTGAATGTGTGTGTGTGTATGTGAGTCCTATGATGATCTGGCAGCCTTTCCAGGGTGTCTCCCCACCTGCCTCCCAATGACTGCTGGGATAGGCTCCAGCAGCCCCGCGACCCTGAGAGCAGGATGAGCGGTTCGGATAATGGATGGATGGATGAATGGAAATTCTTTTCCAGTAAATGTTCACTGGTTAAAATAGCCACACTTGTGGACTGAATTTCAACATTTTCCATCCTATTATCTTTTTATTGTTTAACCACTTCTGGCACCACTGCGTCTTATCACCTCTTATTTCACCTGTATAAGTCAATCCTTGTGTATATATGTGAAGATTGTTGTGTTGTAGTGTTGTTATTCCATGTTAAGTACACTGAGAGACCATGAAACCAGAGTCAAATTCCATGTGTGTTCAAACCTACATGGCCAATAAACATGATTCTGATTGATTCTCGGACCAGCCAGCAGATTCTCGGACCAGCCAGCATCATGACCTTGTGTGGCTGGCTAAACAGCCTTTCCTCTCAGCACAGACCCGGGTAGTTGTGGCGGTCTGGCCAGCGGCCTGATGCGTAGCCACTTACATGCCTTGCCAGGTCCTCTCTAACTGGAGGCCATCTTCAGACCACATCTTGCTGAGATTAAACGGTGGGCCTTGCCTCGCTACCTCTATTACCCGAAGCATAAACACCCTCGTCTGATCTTTTCAAATTAAATCAACATACAGTTCCATCAAAAAGATGGAATGAGAACCAAGGTTAGCGAAGCTGCCTTGGGCCAGGGAGGTTGTTAGTTCAAATCCACAGTGCAGATGAAGGAACCGTGAATTAGTAGCTTTCTTCCTTCCCCATAATAACCACCGACTACAAGCCTCTGAGCAAGACACCACGTCTGAGCTGTCACTGCTCCAACAGAGCTATTCTGTCGCCAACGGCAGAAGATGGTGGTTATACCGGGCAGCAACCGAAAGTGACTGTGTAAAATGTGTGTCGTCTTATTCCATCAACTTCACAGGAAGATTATCTACTTCACTTTTCAACCGCCAGTGGAAGAAGAAAACTGCTCATTTGATTGAGGGTCCGCGGAAATAAACTGTTTTTATATCCGGTTGTTTTGGGGTACAGTACTCTGTAGCGCCAACCAACCACTTCTGGCTTTGTTATTTCTCTGTTTTAATCCTTTAAATTCATTTCTCATATTCTGTATTTTTCATTTAATGCTTTTCATGTTCCTTTTATGCGTTAAGTGTTTTACAGATACACTTGCCCAGCCTTGATTAGCTTAGCACTAGATCGATGGATGAAGGCTGTTAGCAACAGTGAACTTGGTATGCTAACGAATGGTGATAAATTCCCCTTCCTGACTGTTAACAACACTTGTACGGTCTGTACAAAGTAATGGTTTAAGTTTCCACAGTGACGTAGAATAATTCTTCCCTCTGACATCCGGTGGCGCCGTGTGAAACGCCTTTTCCCTCATAAAGAGAGATTTAGCTTCCTCAACCAGAACACCGTGCTAACGTCGACCTGTCCAGGTAAGTTCAGCTTTAAAGAGAGATAGGGCAAGATAAAAGAGTGAGAGCTGTCCAGCCAGTGTGAGTTTAGTAATATAGTTATTATACAAGATACTCTGTTGATTATCATCACTAATAACCATAAAAAAAATCGATCCGCAATTTTCCAAACTAGAAACCCTGGATGACCAGTGAGGTCCGGCAGCTGCTGAAAGCCCGGGATGCAGCGTTCAAGTCAGGTAACTGAGAGGTCTATGGCACAGCCAGATCCAACCTCAAAAAGGGCATCAGAACAGCCAAACACAACTATTCCCCACGAAAACAGGACAACTTTCACAATAACTCCGATCCCCAGCGAATGTGCCCAGGCATTCAGTCTATCAGAGACTACAAAATCTCCAACAGCGGTCCCACTGTCCATGATGCCTCCCTCCCAGACAAGCTAAATCATTTCTACGCCCGCTTCGACAAGGACAATACTGACCCAGCCACAAAAATCCCCACCCATCCAGAAAACCAGGTGCTCACTCTATTGATCGCAGAGATCAGAGAATCACTGCGCAGAGTGAACACATGTAAGGCTACCGGACTGGACGGCATACCGGGTTGGGTCCTGTGGGAATGCTCCGACCAGCTAGCTGAGGTCTTCACAACTATATTTAACCTCTCACTGTCCCAATCCATAGTCCCGGCATGCCTCAAGACCACCTCTATCATTCCTTTCCCCAAGAAATTAACACCCACATGTCTGAATGACTACATTCGACCCACATCAGTTCGCCTACTGTCCCAAAAGATGCCATTGCCACTGCCCTGCACTTTGCTCTGACCCACCTTGAACTTAACAACACATACATCCGGATGCTGCTCATAGATTACAGCTCCAATTTCAACACTATCATCCCCGCCAAAATAACTACCAAAGTCCTCTCTCTTGGCCTCAACCCCTCCCTCTGTAATGGGACCCTAGACTTCCTGACTAACAGAGCTCAGTCAAGTCAAGTTTATTTGTGTAGCCCAAATTCACAAGATAGTACCTAAGGACTTTTAAATCATTACAAAATACAACTTATGTATGACACCCTCGATCCTTGGACCCTAGACCCGAATGATGGAAAAACCCCACAAGAAAAACCTTATCAGGAAAAAAAATGGGAGAAACCTCAGGAAGAGCAACAGAGAGGGGATCCCTCTTCCAGCATGTATAGACATGCAATGTGTCAAATGCACAAAATACACAAAAATAACAGAATTATAATGTAATACTATAGATTGCAAGCAGCAAGGTAACATAGAATACATACAGGTAATGCATAAATAGGTTAGGTGACCAGACCTCCTCCACCCTGACCCTCAGCACAGGTGCCCCTCAAGGCTGTGTTCTGAGCCCCCTCCTTTTCTCCCTCTTTATCCACGACTGACTGCATGCCAACTCACCCTTCAAATTTAAAAGTTAAGTTTGCAGATGACACCACAGTCATACGGCGTATCACCAACAATGACGAGACGGCCTACAGGGATGAGATTCAGCACCTCACACCACGGTGCACCATCAACAATCTTGTCCTCAAATGTGCAGAAGATGAAGGAGCTGATTGTGGACTTCAGGAGGTCTTGAAGCTACAGCCACTCCCCCATATACATCAATGGAGTGGAAGTGGAGCGTGTCTCCAGCTTTAAATTCTTTGGAGCCCACATCAGCGAGGACCTTTCCTGGACATCAAACACCCAGGCCCTTGTGAAAAAGGCCCAACAACGCCTGCATTTCCTGAGGAGGCTGAGGAGTGCCTGTCTATCCCCCAAAATTCTCACGAAGCTCTACCACTGCACCATAGAGAGCATCCTGATCAGCTGCAGCTCAGTGTGGTACGGCAACTGCACCTCAGTAGACCAGAAAGCTCTGCAGCGGGTCTTCAAGGTGGCCCAGCATATCACCGGTACCCGGCTCCCAGCCATAAAAGACATTTATCACAAACACTTCCTTTGAAGGGCTCTCAGCATCAGCAGAGATCCCACCCACCCCAACCATGGACTGTTCTCCCCCTCCCTGCGCTCTGGGGGGGGCGCTACAGGAGCCTCAGAGCCCGCACTACCAGGCTCAAAAACAGCTTCTTTAGAAGCTGGCGACTCCACATGTATCAGAGGAGGCACGTGGTAGTCTGCAGCCCTCCCCGGATCGGCAGAGGGGGTGGAGCAGCGACCGGGATGGCTCGGAAGAGTGGGATAATTGGCTGGATACAATTGGGGAGAGGAAAAAAAAAGGGGGGGGGCAGCTTCTTTCTCCAAGCTGTTACCCACCTGAACCTGACTACCCACTGAAGTCTTCATCTGTGTATATCCTATACTGCGTGTTTGCTGTGTTTTTCTGTCTTGCACTGTTTGGCGAAGCTGCGGTCCTTATTTCGTTTTACACATGTGCCAGCACATTGTTTTTAATGACAATAAACTGAATTGAATTGAAATCTAAACAATTTGGGGAGCAATTATTTGTTGAAAAATATTTTTGTTACAACATTTCGACCACTTTCAACTAGAAATAGACTGCTGAAATTAAATTAAACTTGTCACTATTACTAAATTCTTCAACTTTTTATTTAAAAAGACAAAAAGAGAAAGAGATAGGAGAGAGAGAGAATGACAGTCAGAGACAGATAGACAGTGACCAAGACAGACAGACAGACAGCAAGAGAAAAAGAGAGAAACTGAGAGACTCACCATTTCATCCTCTTCCCCCTTATTGAGGACTTTCAGGTCTTCCTTCTCCATACTGCTGATGGGTTCACTAAGCCTCCTGCCCAGTTACTGGAAACAGGAAAGACAACTTCAGGTCAGAGTTTAGCCGCATAATTATGGAGATTTTATGGGCATTGTGATATGAACTTGTGCAACAGACATTGCAGAAGGCTGCAACATCAGCATTATGAACATTAGTATACACTGTGCAATCTACTCTCTGCATTCAAGCAGCATGAGCCAACAGACAAGGCCTTGTATGTAGATGACAAACAGTACAAAACAACCCTGAAGATACAGAAAAGAAACATGGAAATGTTTGCTAGAATAAAAACAAAGAACATTAGCTAGAACAAACAAAAGGAATGGGAATGAAAATACGGATGCCCTCCATGCCGCTCTAATATGCACTGCTAGTTCCTTCATGTTTTATAAATTTTATAGGAAGTTACTTTAATTATGTGATCTGAATCAATTTTGTTTTGCCTTTTTTTTTTCTTTCCAGAAAATACAGTTGTGGGTGACAGCCAAATCCACTGTGCTGCAGGGCAACATAAAAAGATGGCACATTTCTCCCACAGTTGGAAGAAAAAGGAGGCAATTGAGGAGCAGAACCTCCCAGAAGATGTTCTGACACAGGACAGCCAACACGAAGAGTCACCAGACTACGGACGATGGACTTGAGAAGCAGCAGGCCCTTTGTCAACAGACAGGAGAACAGGAAACCTGGTTCCCCCCTGACAGAACACAGAGGTCCTTGAATCTATCAACACGACGTTACAGCCACTGCAAAAGTTCCCCGATGCTCTGTCTGGTTCAGACTATATCAGCACTTCCTGTGTGAAACCAGTCCAGTTTAAAGCTTGATCTAACAGACTTTGAAAAAGGTGGATTTGAGCATCTCCAAGACCATAGCGTTGCAGGCGTTTTCAAAGGCGGCAATCTCAAATGTGTACAATGAATTGACAACAACATAACACGCCTCATCAAAATGTTTGCTAAGTGGGAGGCAGCCCCTGGTAGATGAATGTGGAGACTTCGGTTGGTTGAAGGCTGCGGTTATAAAAAGTCATCGCCAGTTCACATTATGACAACTATCACCACAATACAATTCTGGGGTCCAACACATAACTACAGAATGCATAACGCCTCACTCTTACTTGTATGGGGTATAAGAGCAGACGACCAAACGGGGTACCTCTCATTTCCACGGTTAACTGTCAAAGGTATTTGCAGTGGTTTAAGAAACATCAGCGCTGGACGGCAAATGACAAGAAAAAGGTTGTTTGGTGCCATGAATCCCGGTTTCAACTGCACCACCATGACGCTAGATGCAGGGTTTGGCGTACACAAAAGGAGGCATTTGACACATCATGAACTGTTGCAACTGTACATGCTGATGGGGGGGGGGCGTATAATATACAGGTATAATACCTGTAAGTTGACACACCTTAATACCAGAACACACCTTAACATCATAGGTTCATCGTATTTTTAACAAGATAATGCTCCCTGTCATACTGCAAGAATCACCCTGGACCAGTTCAAGGAACATCCAGGTGAAATGACGTCAACGACCTGGCCCCCTCGAGCCCCTGATATCAGTCTCATAAAGCACCTTTGGGATGAAGTTGAGCGCAGTATCCATTGAAGGGAGCATCCATTTATCAACTTAAGGCAGTTGCATGAAGCGCGGATATCTGCTCAGTCAGCTTTAACAAAGGGACGCTGCAGGACCCTTGCTCAGTCACTGCCATAACTGCAGCAGCCGTTATCAGGGCCAAAGGTGGTCTGACGCAGTACTGAAATAGGGTTTCTATTTTTCTGGTCACTGTTATCTGTATATCTACTGTATAACCACAACCCTGTTCTGTGTACACAAATGGATAACCGAGGCTCCAGTAATCATCCAGCAGAGTAACACACGACACTCAATCCACAGACATGCAGATTACTATTCACCCAGCTGCTTGACGTCACGTCAGGTCACAACTCTCTCTCTCTCTCTCTCTCTCTCTCTCTCTCTCTCTCTCTCTCTCTCTCTCTCTCTCTCTCTCTCTCTCTCTCCTCTCCTCTCTCTCTCGCTCTCTCTCACACACCACACACAGACATCCTCCCAGGCATCTCCTTTCTCTTCTCAGCTGTTCTCCAGGGCCAACCAGCTGCCAAAGAAGATAGATTTTCTGTGTGTGTGTATACAGTCAGCAGTGATCTTGACAGAGTGAAGTGTCTGGGTCAAAAGGTCAATATCCTCCTAGGAAGTATTTCATTGGGGCAGCAGATGTTTTGGTCTCATCCAAGGAGACCCACCTTCACCCCAAATGACCACAGCAAACCAAACATACAATTTGAGTTGCATGTGCAAAAATCAGTCCAGCGTCAGAAACCATCAGGTGAGCTCCAACAAGGGAGAAGACAGACTAACCGTAGAACAGCTGTATCAGGAGTTGAGTCGAACGAAATGAAGGACACACCATCCGTATAAGCAGGGAAAGCACAACTTACACAAAACAAAATGTTTTCGGTAGTTCTTTCTTTCAGCTACTAGGCAAAATATGTGACGCTAAAGGTTACTAGGTAAAACAGGGAGGGTTTTCTTTATTGTGGCCATCCCATTCATGTAATAGAAATTCTAGCAACAAGTACGGAGAAAACATAGACATGTATGTAGGGATCCGGGTTCTAAGACCCCAGTTAGTTTCAAGTGCATTGCCTCATTTCCGCACACTAGACAACGTATTAATTACCAATACTCAATTAAAATAGCTGACGCTTGCCAAGCCACAAAACTCAAAGTATGTGTCAAAAGTCGATGCTGGCTAAACCATCCACAACTGCTCCTTCATTCAATTGTTTCAGTGGGACTTCGTCAAGCCAAGTTTATTTGTATATTCTTCAATTACAATTAAGTCCCAAAGGGACTTATTATATTATATATTATTATATGAATATTATATTATTATATTACGTATATTTGTATACTTATTTGTATTTAGTCAAGCCAAATTTATTTGTATAGCCTTCAATTACAATTAAGTCCCAAAGGGATCCTTGATTTGGATGAGGAAAAACACCACAGAAAACCCTATCAAGAGAAAAAAAATGGCAGAAAACTCAAAAAGATCATCAGAGGGGGATTCCTCTTCTAGGATGGATATACATGTACAAATGTAGTAAAACATACGTGCTAACCTTTGATACTATGGCAGACATGCCATAGTATCAAAGGTTCGAAAAACTAGTTGCCGAACAAATCATTGACCATCTCAACAATAGCTCATTCCCACTGCACCCAATGCAATTTGGATTCAGGGCTTATCACTCAACAGAAACAGCTACATCAGGGGTGGCTAACCATGTGCCATGAAGAGCCATGTGTATGCAGGTTTTCATTGTATCAGTGAAATCACATGGTGTGGAGTCGGGTTGGAATGAAAACCTGCATACACATGGCTCTCCGTGGCACATGGTTAGCCACCACTAGGCTACATGCTATTTCATAGCAAAAGTTAAGGGGTCAATGGACAAAGGTGAGGCTGTAGGGGCCGTGTTCCTTGATCTACAGAAAGCATGCGATACTGTTAATCATAACATCCTATTGCATAAACTACTCAATTTCAATCTTTCCACAGAATCTGCCAACCTTATCAGATCCTACCTCTCATCTTGCTCCCAGCTTGTCAGAATGGATAATTATACATCTAATTCTCTAGAGCTATCAACTGGTGTCCCACAGGGCTCTATACTGGGTCCAATTCTATTCAGCATGTACATTAATGATCTACCTTCTGTGTGTGGAAAATGTGACATCTTAATGTATGCCGATGACAGTTTTTTTTCTCATGGTAAAACTACAGAAGAGGCAGCAATCAAATGTTATGTTGAAGGTCACATCCTGGCTTAACCAATGTTGTCTGCAACTGAATGTGTCGAAAACAGTTTCTATGTTTTTCCCAAAAGGCAACAGCATAAATGTAGAGCAAGACATTCTCATCCAGGGAGAGACTACAAGTTATCTGAGAATACAAATAGATAGATTCAAACCTCAGCTCCAAAACCCACCTCAAAAGGATCTGCAATAAAGTAAAGTTTAGTTTGGCAAATTTCAGGTTTACCAGAGACTTCCTATCAACGGAGACAGCAAAGATATACTTCCACTCAATGGTTGTTTCCTACATCACGTATTGTCTGATAAGCTGGTCTAACACACACTCTACAACTTTAAAACCACTGGAATCATTATATAAACAAGAACTCAAAACCTTAGACAAGAAGCCATTTACTTTTCATAATTGCCATCTTCTAAAAATTTATATTTAGTTGGGAAAACCTCATCAAATACAAAAATGTCTGCCTACTATATAAGATCACACATGGTTTAGCTCCACCTCCTCTGTCCAGCTTCATCATATTCAAATCTACCACAAACAGAGCTACTAGAGGTGCAGCTAGAGGGGACTGCACAATCCCACTCAGGAGAACAGCATTCAGTCAGGCTGTCTTCTCCTTTAGAGCATCACATCAATGGAACTCAGTACCACAATCAATTAGAGTCCCCATCCTATTATTAATTTAAGTGTAATGTCAAGAAATGGCTTATTAAGAACCAACAATGTCAACATTGATGCTATTCACACACACCTTTAACATGTTAATGCCATTATCTATTTCTACATTATTTGTATATTCTGTATATATTTTCTTGTTTGTTTGCTCTTGTTGTTCTTGCATTGTATATTAACTGTTATTTGTTTATTTTTACTATTTTATTATCCTAGGCTGTCTAACAACATCAGGCAAAGGGACTGCCGATGGAAACTAGCCTATTAGCTAATTCAGATACATTTACATTTGTTTCGAATGTTGGTTAATGTACATCATCCCTTCCCAAATAAACGTTTTAAATGCAGTAACATTCACAATTACCACTCAAAGAATACACAACTTGTAGTGAAGTTATCATATATACAACTATTACAAAAGTTAAGAGTGGGATATAGGATGTTCCTATGTTCATCTGCCGCTCTTTGCTTAAAGAAACTACCAGTAATTAAAAGTCTAGCGTTTGGTCAGCAGTTAAACTCACAAGACTTTCTCTGTCTTCTCCTGTTGTAAATTGTATCCACATCCATCTTTTTACCGAAGTGGTTATTTCCCATTTATTAAAAAAAAAATCAAAGTAATGTACCAATGAACCATGAAGCAAAAAACCCACAAAACTAATTTCACAGCAATCTCATTCGGCACACTTTTTGTGGAGTTTGTAATGGCGATGATTTGCAGTTTTATAACGCATTTGTGTTGACTGCTTCAAAGACAGAATTTGTTAAAGGATTGAGAAATATTAGCAGAGCCAAGTACACAGACGTTAAACCAAACACTGATCTAAACATTATGCTAATGTTCTTTAAAGCCCCAGAACACATGAGGGGCTGATGACGAAAGTAAACTATATTGCACATCATTTGAAGTACTAAATTGTTTACATTAAATGAAAAAGAAAAATCTGCGTGTCTATGGTGACCACTGCAATGAAACATGGCTGATTTAAAACCTAACATATCTTTAGTGTTTGATAGCTGGGCAGGGAATGTGAAAGAGATGATCAGAAAACGTGAGCAGATGAATATTGGAGGACATGCTGAGCAGAGTTGACAGTTGAGTTGAGTTTTGAGTCATGGTGGTTGCTAGGCTCACCCTGGTACAAGCTCTGTTTTCTGTGTCACTACTGTCGACGCTATTTGTTTGTAAATCGTCATGTTTTTACAAATATACCCGCGAGGAATTACTTAAAATCAGAGACGGTTTAAATGGAACTCTAAATCAGCAACATCTACCCATTCCTGTGAAATTGTTGTCATCCTGCCCACCAGGATACTTGCAAAATCATGCACCGGGTGGCTGCAGACGAGCAGAAGTTCTATACCAATTCAGGTGTCTGCCCTAATGGTCCATACTACCGGCTGTTCTACACTCAAACGTCCAGTTCCTCATGAACAAAATGAAAGAGTTCCTACTCTTGATCCAGGAAAGAGAACATGGGGAATGTTCAGCCTTCTGTTTTACTGAAACAACAACATCCAGTCAACTCAGTCGTAAACCCACCACGATACACCATCCACCGAGGTGCCAGGTCAGTTAATGTTAGTCAATTAGGAGGCAAAATCTGCTTCATGATTAACCACTGATGGTGCACTAGCTCCATATTAGTACATGATTAACCACTGATGGTGCACTAACTCCATATTAGTACACCAATCGTGCTCCCCTGATCTCGAGTTTCTTAATATAACTGCAGACCCTTCTATGTCCCATGAGAATTTGCATCGAGGAGCCTGACCTACCAAACAAAGGTTTGAAAAAACAGGTTTGAAAATTTGGCACATCTTCCTGCTCACCACCTCAGCCTTCCTCCCTCACCCCTCCTCTCACCATCCAGGAGGAAGGGGTGAGGGCTTTGTTCAGAAAGAGCAATAAAAGGAAAGCAGCAGGGCCTGATCAACTCTCCTCTGCTGTAATCAGGTACTGTACTGACCAACTGGCGCCTGTATTTAACTACATCTTTAATATATCCCTCCGCTAGTGTAAAGTCCCACAGTGCTTTAAACAGTCCACCATCATCCCGGGCCCCAAGTGATGTAAGTAGGTTTTCAATGTAGTGAGTCCCCGGGACTCGTAGGTGGTGATTTGAATGGGTCCCAGGGAAATTGAGTGGGTCCCCAATAAAAGAAAAAAAACAACATTTTCTTCAACTATATATAGTTATAATTATGGTTTTATTCATGTGTGTGTGTGTGTGTGTGTGTGTGTGTGTGTTAAAAATGTATCTGAAAATTAATAAAATCCCAAATCTCAACACTAGTGCCCCCCAGCACTGTGTCCTGTCTCCCCTGCTCTTCTCCCTGCATACTAACCAATTTACCTCCCCGGAGAGCTCAGTCAAAGGATTCAAGTATGTAGATGATACCACCATTGTGGTATCATCTACCTATCATCCACCATACCGGCAAGTAGTGGACAGGGCAGTAAAATGGTACAATCACAAAAACCTCCTGCTCAACACCTACAGAACCATGGAAATAGCCATTGACTTAAGAACAAAAAACAAGACTGCAAAGGAACCAATCCATATTACTGACCAACCCATAACCATGACAGACTCCTTCAAATTCCTCAGCACTCATATCAGCAATAACTTCAAATTAGACATCAACACAAATTCCATCATCAAAAAGGTACAACGACGACTGTACTTCCTGAGATGCTTCACTTCTTGAGTTGCCTCAGGAAGTACAGGGTCAGTAAAAAGCTACTGGTCCAATTGTACTGTGCCTTCATCCAAAGCATTCTCACATCCTCTTTTATAGTCTGGTATGGACCCATGGACAGCTTTACCAAAATAAATCGCCAATGGACAGTGAAAAATGCCTAAAATAATCATAGGATGTGAGCTTCCCCCCTGGACTTCCTCTTAACCACCCGCATAGCCAATCAGGCTGGTAAAAATCATCAACGACCCCTCCCACCCAGCTAGCTACTTCTTTAAACTCATGCCATCAGGAAGATGCTACAGGTCAGTCAGTACAAAAATACCTGCTTCAGATAGAGATGCACCGAGCAACATTTTTTCAGTTCCAATCCGATTCCAATACCTGAATTTAAATATCTGCCGGTATCAATACCACAGCTCTTTTTTCTTGAACGTTGTTGCTGGTGTTGTTGGTATTATGTGTAAGGTTACATGAGGCTGTAGTAAACCATACGGCAATTATTAAGAGAGCAAAAAATATACAAAAATGCATTAAAATTTATTCCAAATTAATTTATTTGAAGTGTAGTTTAAGTCGACTTCACATACAAGGAGTGTAGGAGTGCAAACTGCTATGGTAACGCCTTTAATGTGCTAAGTGACAGAGTCAAATTGTGCTTTTTTTCCTCTCCAAATTACCCAAAATAATTGAATTTCTGTTAGAAAAAGACACATCCTGTAGTCATTTCACGTGAAAATGACAAACAGATTTATGTTTTTTTGTTGGTGAAAGACATAAAACAACACTGACTAAGAGGTGATCTGTCAAACCAACTGGAAATATGTCGCTCCTGACTAACCTGGTGTTAAAGTGTCTGGTGATGAATACCCGGTCTAGCCGGCAGCACCGACACTGTTCCCTGAAACCTTTACCCCATGTGTACTGTCTGGCGTTTTAACTTTTTATCCCCCGAGCATCAATTAAATCTAACTGTGACTATAACCTGGAAAAAGTGATGGAAGATTGTAAATGTGGTAAATGTGGTAAATGTGGTTCTTCACTTCCTGTCACTTGTCGTCACCAAGAGCCAGGAGGAGGAGGACGAGGATCCTTGCTTGTGTTGTATCAACGCTCAGATGTACGTTGCTTTGGATAAAAGTGTCTGCTAGATGAAATTATAATTATCATCCTCCTTCTCCTGACTTGGTGACAGGCGCGTCTGCTGCCACCTTCTCCCCGTCACTCTGCACCTCCTGCCCGGGCTCGGCTGCAACAGCTGCCAGGAGGTTATGCCTGCAGCAGCTGCCGGGGGACGCTACGCCCGCAGCAGGGCCACTAACTCCAGCACACTGGGCCCCTCGGATACAGTTACTACATCATTTACAGGCATTATATCTTTCTCTGAATTACTAGGAGACTCCAGGTTTACATTTTGTGGGTTTTCACATCAGACTAGGGAATCTGCATATCCAATGAGTGAAGTACATCAGTATCGGTACTCGGCCTGCACGATATTGACAAAAACATGCATTGCGGCGATGTAATCTTTTGCGATATATTGCACGATATATATTGCGTTATATTAAACAAGGCGTGGGTAGTAAAAAAAGTGCATGCACAATAATGCACATTCATTCGTTTTACTACAGGAGGTGGAGTCTGTGGCCAAAGCATTGCAACCTGAACCAGTCGTTCAGAGCAGCCGCCCTGATCATGTTTGACGCGTTGTCTGTTGTGATGCAGACTAGTCGGGTTTCTTCTAGCCCCCAAGCAGCCAGCGCTTCTCTTAACCCTGTTGCGATGTTTTCACTTGTGTGATCCTCTGGGAAAAACGCGGTTTGCAGGCAGCGAGTTTTCAGCCTAAAGTCTTCAGTGATCAAGTGGACTGTTAAACTGATGTAGGGCTCTGTTGTCCGGCTTGACCACAGGTCTGTTGTCGCTGCATAGTATTCCACTTGTGCCAGCTCTCAGCCTACTTCTGCCTTGCATTTGTCGTACAGCCCTGGGCTTGCAAATTGGGAAAAATAGGTCCGCGACGGTATAACGTAGCGCTTGTCGAGTGTGCGGACCATCTTCTGAAACCCGTCTTTGGTAACTGTGTTGAGTGGCATCATATCCTTGGCGAGGTGAAAGGTTATGGCTTTGGTGATTTCCATCTGCCGTTTGGATGTTTTCTCGTATGGCGTAACAATGGCAAACGCTTCCGAAAGCGTAGGTTGCTTTGGTTGATATCCAGACTTGACTTTCCATTCATTGTAACTCGTTGGGTGATGGCGTTTTAAATGATCAAATACATTGGTATTGCAGTATTGCACACTGCAGTAAGAAATCTCAACTCTATACCCTCCTATGACCTCTGATACCCCTTAATGGTTATGCAATTGTATGTATTTATGTAGGGAAGCTGGGTATGTTGACACACAGCTACAATGCTGTACCGTAAACAAATACCATCAGCCTGGTTGTGTGGCAATAAAGTTTCTTGAATCTTCAACCAGGAGACAGAACAGAGGACAAATAGAGGAAACCTGCACTGCGATGACCAAGAAACCTCTGAACAAACTTTTCTCCTAATTCATCACTTCCTTCCCCATTTATTATTCTCTTTAAAATGGTTCTCAGAAAGGACAGAGACGATGCCATAAGCTGCTTCAACATGTGGCCCTGGTAGTATTTGGGGAGGCAGATGTTACCCTTGGTAAAATGTGTCCATTCATTCCAACAAGTTAGCTGACCATGGAGATCACTGGGACTGGAGACTTAACTAGTCGACGGTCCCATCACTGGGACTTGGTATTGCCATAACAGCAAAAT
This sequence comes from Lampris megalopsis, assembly GCA_022114975.2. Lineage (NCBI taxonomy): Eukaryota > Metazoa > Chordata > Actinopteri > Lampriformes > Lampridae > Lampris > Lampris megalopsis. The sequence continues at coordinate 242,845 of JAJHIY020000979.1, read as the reverse complement.
GTTGACATCAACATCAGCTTATCATACTTCATTTCTAAAAAGATACTAGCAATAAGACCAAAAAAACGAGTAACTTCAATTTGTTCATTAAAAAAAAAAACAATTATAGAGGGAAAGCCTTTCTCATCATTTTCCTCTCATCAAACAGCCAGGGAATGTTCCTTTAAAAAGGTGGAACAGAAACTAAAAAAGGCTTCCTGTGGGACAAATACTGCTGACACATAACTTCCCCTGGCAAAATATCATGATTGTACAAGCACAGTGTGCGATTATCTCAAATGCTCAAGATTTTCTGCCAAAATGTTCATTTACGTTTTTTCCATTTCTTTTTAACCAAAGACCATCATGTGTGAGTGTGAATCTCATTAAATTGGAACGATTTCATGAAATTTCTTTATATTCTGCCCTGTCAGTTAATCCCTATTCAGGTACCACATTTCAACTTCTACCACCAATCTCGGCTGCTCCCGTTAGGGGGCGCCACAGCGGATCATCCGTTTCCATTTCTTCCTGTCCTCTGCATCCTCCTCTGTCACACCAGCCACCTGCATGTCCTCCCTCACCAAATCCATAAACCTCCTCTTTGGCCTTCCTCTTCTCCTCTTCCCTGGCAGCTCCATATTCAGCATCCTTCTCCCAATATACCCAGCATCTCTCCTCCACACATGTCCAAACCATCTCAGTCTTGTCTCTCTTGCTTTGTCTCCAAACCGTCCAACCTGAGCTGTCCCTCTAATATACTCCTTCCTAATCCTGTCCTTCTTCATCACTCCCAATGAAAATCTTTGCATCTTCAACTCTGCCACCTCCAGCTCCACCTCCTGTCTTTTCATCAGTGCCACTGTCTCCAAACCATACAACATAGCTGGTCTCACCACCATCTTGTAAACCTTCCCTTTAACGCTTGCTGGTACCCTTCTGTTGCAAATCACTGTCGTATGTTTTCTCTAAATCCACAAAGACACAATGTACCTCCTTCTGACCTTCTCTATACTTCTCCATCAACATTCTCAAAGCAAACATCACATCTGTGGTGCTCTTTCATGGTATGAAACCATACTGCTGCTCATCCAAAGGAGTTGAATCAAGTGCAACTGGACTTGGTATATATCCGTGAAGACGTTTCGCCTCTCATCCAAGGAAGCCTCTTGGATGAGAGGCGAAACGTCTTCACGGATATATAACAAGTCCAGTTGCACTTGATTCAACTCCTTTGGATAACCATGACCTGGATGAATGAGAACATTCACAGACATACTGCTGCTCGCTGATCATCACCTCTCCTCTTAACCTAGCCTCTATTACTCTTTCCCATATCTTCATGCTGTGGCTCATTAACTTTATACCTCTGTAGTTGCTACAGTTCTGCAGATCACCCTTATTCTCGAAGATCGGTACCAGTATGCTTCTTCTCCGCTCCTCGGGCATCCTCTCACTTTCCAAGATTGTGTCAAACAATCTCGTTAAAAACCCCACTGCCATCTGCCCTAAACATCTCCATACCTCCACAGGTATGTCATCAGGACCAACTGCCTTTCCACTCTTCATAGCTGCCCTCACTTCCTCCTTGCCCTCACTTCCACCACACTTCCTCAGTCACGATCCCCACATCATCCAACCTCTCTCTCTCATTTTCTTCATTTATCAGCTCCTCAAAGTACTACTTCCACTTTCTCAGGACACCCTCCTTGCCTGTCAGCACATTTCCATCTCTATCCTTTATCACCCTAACCTGCTGCAAATCCTTCCCAGCTCGGTCCCTCTGTCAGCCAGTCAGTACAAGTCCTTCTTTTCTCCTTCCTTAGTGTCTAACCTGTCATACAACTCACCATACACCTTTTCCTTTGCCTTCGTCACGTGTCTTTGCTTTACACCGCTATTCCTTGTACTCCTGTCTTTCTTCATCTCTTCAACTATCCCACTTCTTCTTTGCCAACCTCTTCCTCTGTATACTTTGCTGTACTTCCTCATTCCACCACCAAGTCTCCTTGTCTTCCTTCCGCTGTCCTGATGACACACCAAGTACCTTCCTAGCTGTCTCCCTCACTATTTCTGCAGTGGTTGCCCAGCCATCTGGCAACTCTTCACTACCAGCCAGCGCCTGTCTTAACTCCTTCCTGAACTCCACACAACAGTCTTCCTTCTTCAACTTCCACCATTTGACCGTTGGCATGGCCTTCACTCTCGTCCTCTTCTTGGTCTCCAAAGTCATCCTACAGACCACCATCTGATGCCGCCTAGCTACGTTCTCTCCTGTCACCACCTTGCAGTCTCCAATCCCTTTCAGATCGTGCCTCTTACATAAGATATAGTCTTCCTGTGTGCACTTGCCTCCACTCTTGTACGTGACCCTATGTTCCTCCCTCTTCTTGAAATATGTATTCACCACAGCCATTTCAATCCTTTTCGCAAAATCCACCACCATCTGTCCTTCCACATTCCTCTCATTGACGCCATACCTACCCATCACCTCCTCATTACCTCTGTTCCCTTCACCAACATGCCCATTGAAGTCTGCTCCCATCATCACTCTCTCCTCCTTGGGTACCCTCTCCACCACTTCAACTCACTGCAGAATTCTTCTTTCTCTTCCTTCTCACACCCAACATGCGGGGCACATGCGCTGATAACATTCATCAACACACCTTCAATTTCCAGCTTCTTACCCATCACCCTGTCCAACACTCTCTTCACCTCCAACACACTCTTGACATTCTCTTCCTTCAGAATTACCCCTACCTCATTTCTCCTCCCATTCGCACCATAGAAGAGTTTGAACCCACCTCCGATACTCCTGGCCTTACTCCCCTTCGACCTGGTCTCTTGCACACACAGTGTATCTACCTTCCTCTATCTACCTTCAGCATATCTACTACATTTCAAGTTAACATTCACCCAAAAATAGGTCTTTAATACAAGTGTTAAGACCCTGCTGAAGTTCTCTACTCTTGTCAGATGAAAGGAGGCGGAGAAAATAAAATACTTTGACATAAAAAAATCCAGCATGAGGAGGACTGTGAGTGGTCATGGAATGGTAACAGCAGCATTTCTGATTGACGGAACGTGCTTTAGGATTCTAGGTAGTTTAAAACTTAAACGGGAATTTGGGAATAACACAATTTCTTAAAAATTAAGTTGACATCAGACTGACTTTTGCCTCCTACATGAGAATATAGCATCGTTTCACAATCTCATACCTCATGGCAAGTCTACCTTGTGCAGATAATCCAATAGAGCTAACAATCAAATTCCCTATGTCGGCTATGAATGGCATTTTTTTTCCTTCCGCAACCTGACATGATCTCATTTCAAAGTGCCAGCAATTGAGAGCTACTGCAGCTAATCGAGATTGTGCCACTGGAAACAACAGATTGAAACACAAGAAAAAACAAACAAACATCTGTTTTATTGTATTAGGGCAGTATTTGACTAATGTGGGCCTTTAAAAATGCTGGCCAAGAGATGGCAGAATTTAAATACAACTAGCTAACCTTAAAGTTTCTGTCACTTGCTGGCCAGGTAGGACTGTGTCCGAGCTGGCAGGCAGGAGATACCATCCCGGGTTGGAAATGACTTTGTCGATCTATCCCGCTCAGAATTCAAACCAGCCTTCCTTGGAAGCTGGCCATGATGCCCATCCATCTTTGGCAGAAGCTGCTCTATTAGTTGGATTTGTGTGTGTGCATGTTTGTGTTTATACGTATGTGTGTGTTTCAGAAGGTGGTGATGGTACTGGCATTGTGCCATGCTAGGTGGGCGGGCATCATCAAACCTAACGTAGAAACAACACGATATCAGGAAAACAAAAGACGCCCATCCTCTCTCGCTGTATGTGTTGGGCGTAGGTGCCACTCGGTGCACCACTAGAAGCCAGAAAGAAAGAAGGGGCTACTCACTGCATGTCCGGGACCAACGAGTACACACACACACACACACACACACACACACACACACACACACACACACACACACACACACACACACACACACACAGAAAAACAAAAACTGGTTTCAACATAAACTAGCTAGTATCGAATGCCATCCTGGAGAGAATCCAATAAGTTAATGTGTATTGGTACTGGAAGGTGCATAGACACACAGGTGTGTTTACATGTGCACAACCACACACACAAAAAGCCTGTCTCTCTCTCTCTCGCTCTCTCTCTCTGACTAGGAGGGGGGCTGTTAATTGGGAATCAAAATCATAAGAGCGGACCTTGTGGTCGCTGCTGCTGATACAATAACAGCAGCCACTTGGCTCCAACTTGGCCGGGTTTGCTGATTTGTGGAAACCAAAGCCGGACTGTGAGTTCAGTCTGGGAGCCTGAATTAGAGCCTGGGGAGGCGGGCAGATGGTATCATCACACAACAGGTGCCACGTGTCCCCAAATTGAGAGAGAATAAGATGACCTGAGAATGGAGTTCAGTTTACCCTGTCTTCAGAAACCATCAACACACACTGAGACAGATTCTCTCTCTCTCTCTCTCACACACACACACACACACACACTTCTTGGGAACAAACATTTATGGAGGCTCAAATAGATGAAAAAGGAGGGAGGGAGAAACACAGAGGGACACAAACACACCAAGATAAAGAGGACTAGAGATATGAAAGATCACTGAGAGATACAAAGCTAGAGCGACAGAGAGACAGACAGGCAGACAGAGACACACACACAGAGTGAGAGAGAGAGACAGAGAGAGAAAGAGAGAGACAGAGAGAGAAAGAGAGAGACAGAGAGAGAGACAGAGACAGAGAGAGAGACAGAGACAGAGAGAGAGCGACAGAGAGAGAAAGAGAGAGACAGAGAGAGAGACAGAGACAGAGAGAGACAGAGACAGAGAGAGAGACAGAGAGAGAGAGAGACAGAGAGACAGAGACACACACACAGAGTGAGAGAGAGAGACAGAGACACAGAGAGAGAGACAGAGAGAGAAAGAGAGAGACAGAGAGAGAGACAGAGACAGAGAGAGACAGAGACAGAGAGAGAGACAGAGAGAGAGAGAGACAGAGAGAGAGACAGAGCGAGAGAGACAGACAGAGAAAGAGAGAGACAGAGACAGAGCGAGAGAGAGAGAGACAGAGACAGAGAGAGAGACAGAGCGAGAGAGACAGACAGAAAGAGAGAGACAGAGACAGAGCGAGAGAGACAGACAGAGAAAGAGAGACAGACAGAAAGAGAGAGACAGAGCGAGAGAGACAGACAGACAGAGAGAGACAGAGCGAGAGAGACAGACAGAGAAAGAGAGAGAGCGAGAGAGAGAGAGAGAGAGAGAGAGAGAGAGAGAGAGAAAGAGAGAGACAGACAGAGAAAGAGAGAGACAGAGACAGAGAGAGAGACACAGAGAGAGATAAAAAGAGAGACAGAGAGAGAGAGACAGACAGACAGACAGAGAGAGAGAGGGAGAGAGAGAGAGAGAGAGAGAGACAGAGAGAGAGAGAGAGAGAGAGAGACAGAGAGAGAGAGAGAGAGAGAGAGAGAGCGAGAGAGGTATTTTGCAGCTAGGATATGCTATCGATTATGTCGATGACGGCACGACACCGGACCCGGGGACACATGAGGAGACAGAGACAAGGAGAGCGTGAGAGAGAGAGAGAAAGCTCTTTTCCACAGCTCCCTCAGTGCTGCGGGACTGAAGACCTCTCTTTATGCCTGCTTTGTTGTCTTTGCACTGGACCAAATAAAGGCGGCAAAACGCCGGCCCAGTGTGTGATTTTACATGGCACGCCGGCGCTCCGGAAGCAGAGGCAGCGTGACCTGTAACGCACCAGAGTCCGCTGTCCCGTCTGCTGCCGGCGGTCCCTCTGACAGACGTCGACTCAGCTCTGTGACTTCCTCCACTGTCGGCTTAACACGAGACACGACACTAGAGCGAATGACATACAGACAGAGAGAGAGAGAGAGAGAGAGACTAAGGTGGACAGTGGCCATTGTGACATCGGCTGTGTGAATGTGGCTGTTATGAAATGACTTTCTAGGACACCGAGTCTGCAGGTCAACCCAACAACCCCCCCCCCCCACACACACCCTCTCCCCCCTGTGCCATGGCAGGTTCCCCCTCCCACTGCTCTGATCTTATCTGCCCGCCGCAGTTGAGTGCGCTCAGTCCCTGGCACACAGCAGGGACCAAGCCCTTCCTACTATTCTACAATGGGAGCCCCCGCCTCACCCCCGCCTCACCCCCGCCTCACCCGCCGGCTGCTTCTGGATACAGGGCGCAGGGCAGCCCACCCTTCTGCGGTGGCCACGAGTCACACAGTGGATACAGACCAGACTGACTCAGAGACTACGGCTCTTCCAACAATGACCTCAAAGGATCGAGTCGAGCGGCAGCGCCAGAAACCAGAGCACATTACTCCACCCTCCATGTGGGCATTATCTGCTCAGATACCGAGACATTTTTAACCTTCCGTGACCTCTGGGAGCCGAGTAATTACAGGCTGCGGACCACAGAGACCAGAGTTGACGGCTGGCCACTGACCAGCCAGACACGCTTCCCACTTTGTAACTCGAAAGCAAACTCGTTACCCTTTAACTAGGACGGGAAAATAAATGAGGACTTCGGCTTTAAGAGTACTGGAACACACCAGTTTCTCTGCTTCTGTTTCGGCCTTCACAGTGACTGATGTGAATAAGTGGGCGGGGGTCTCTGTGATAGAGGGGCTCACATCAGACTCACAGTGACAGATGTGAATAGGTGGGCGAGGGTCTCTGTGATAGAGGGGCTCACAGTGACAGATGTGTATAAGTGGGCGGGGGTCTCTGTGATAGAGGGGCTCACATCAGACTCACAGTGACAGATGTGAATAGGTGGGCGGGGGTCTCTGATAGAGGGGCTCACAGTGACAGATGTGTATAAGTGGGCGGGGGTCTCTGTGATAGAGGGGCTCACATCAGACTCACAGTGACAGATGTGAATAAGTGGGCGGGGTCTCTGTGATAGAGGGGCTCACAGTGACAGATGTGTATAAGTGGGCGGGGGTCTCTGTGATAGAGGGGCTCACATCAGACTCACAGTGACAGATGTGAATAGGTGGGCGGGGGTCTCTGTGATAGAGGGGCTCACAGTGACAGATGTGTATAAGTGGGCGGGGGTCTCTGTGATAGAGGGGCTCACATCAGACTCACAGTGACAGATGTGAATAGGTGGGTGGGGGTCTCTGTGATAGAGGGGCTCACATCAGACTCACAGTGACAGATGTGAATAAGTGGGCGGGGCCTCTGTGATAGAGGGGCTCACATCAGACTCACAGTGACAGATGTGAATAGGTGGGTGGGGGTCTCTGTGATAGAGGGGCTCACATCAGACTCACAGTGACAGATGTGTATAAGTGGGCGGGGGTCTCTGTGATAGAGGGGCTCACATCAGACTCACAGTGACAGATGTGAATAAGTGGGCGGGGGTCTCTGTGATAGAGGGGCTCACAGTGACAGATGTGAATAAGTGGGCGGGGGTCTCTGTGATAGAGGGGCTCACAGTGACAGATGTGTATAAGTGGGCAGGGGTCTCTGTGATAGAGGGGCTCACAATGACAGATGTGTATAAGTGGGCGGGGGTCTCTGTGATAGAGGGGCTCACAGTGACAGATGTGAATAAGTGGGCGGGGGTCTCTGTGATAGAGGGGCTCACAGTGACAGATGTGTATAAGTGGGCGGGGGTCTCTGTGATAGAGGGGCTCACAGTGACAGATGTGTATAAGCGGGCGGGGGTCTCTGTGATAGAGGGGCTCACATCAGACTCAAGGGAGCTGAGACGCTTGTTTAGCCTTCGCTGAACAGACGGGATCAGAGTCCAACTCGGCCATCCCCGGTGCCGGGTTTGGACCTCGGACTTGACGGGCAAAGGTCTCAGAGGTGCAGAAGAGAACGGCAGAAGTGTCAGAGTGCTGTTATCTTGTTGATTTTGGTTCAGACTGAAAGCAACCACAGTTCATTCTGACATGGACCAGTATCCTGGTAGCGGACTTCTGACATGGACCAGTATCCTGGTAGTGGACTTCTGACATGGACCAGTATCCTGGTAGTGGACTTCTGACATGGACCAGTATCCTGGTAGTGGACTTCTGACATGGACCAGTATCCTGGTAGCGGACTTCTGACATGGACCAGTATCCTGGTAGTGGACTTCTGACATGGACCAGTATCCTGGTAGTGGACCTCAGCTTGGTGAATAAAAAAATGAGAGCGGTAAAAACAGCTCTTTCACTCCCTTTTGTTTCCTTTCTGAGAGACGACAACACGTGTGATGTGGAGCTGTACATTGTCAAGTCCAGTTCCACTCAGTGTGTGTGTGTGTGTGTGTGTGTGTGGGGGGGGGGTCCTCAGGATTGGGACTAAATAAGCATTACATCAGCAGTAATGGTACAACCACAATTCAAATGAGATGTTACTTCAAAGGAAGAAAAATAAGACCCCCCCCTTTTTTTTTCTCCCCAGTTGTAGCTGGCTGATCACCCCGCTCTTTGAGCCGTCCCGGTCTCTGCTCCACCCCCTCTGCTGATCCGGGGAGGGCTGCAGACTACCACACGCCTCTCCTGATACATGTGGAATCACCAGCCGCTTCTTTTCACCTGACAGTGAGGAGTTTCACCAGGGGGACGTAGCATGTGGGAGGATCACGCTATTCCCCCCAGTTCCCCCTCCAGCCCGAACAGGCACCCTGACCGACCACAGGAGGTGCTAGTGCAGGGACCAGGACACATACCCACATCCGGCTTCCCACCCGCAGACACGGCCAATTGTGTCTGTAGGGAGGCCCGACCAAGCCGGAGGTAACACAGGGATTTGAACCGGCGATCCCCGTGTTGGTAGGCAACGGAATAGACCGCCATGCTATCCGGATGCCCCTTATTTTGCACTTTAAGTTCATCTACATGACTGTGTAATTTATATGCAGAGGTGCAGATATGGTATGTGAGTACCCACGCGCCGGCGTCTTGCTGAATTATAATTTTCCTAGTTTCGGTACTCCGTTGCCCCTCCTCTCACTCCTCTCACGTCGTCGCTGTTGCCATCAGTCAAGTACCTCCAGCCTTGCACAACAGAGATCAGGCAGGATGTGTCAGCAGATTAACATTTTGGCTAACTTGTCGCAATTATCTGGACGCTCGAAAAATGAATCCAGATTCTCGTCTGAATACAGGCATCGAGTAGTGATGCTCACAAGCCTTTCATTGACCCTGGAGGAGCCGAGCCCTTTTGAACGCCGTTTTTATTTCAGCGACAACGACAGCAGCACAGCACTGGAACGAAGAAAGCAAGGCTATTGTGGCTGACACAGTGGTGGGGACTCATAACGTGTGCAGGCGTAAACGGCGGTGGGATCCTGGTGGGAAGTGAAATGTTGGCATGAAACCAGCACACGCACACCAGTTGTGTGCACCCGTGTTTATATGGACATGGATAATAGTGTAATGCCGTATAGGGAGGTGGCGAGTATTGGGCCAGATGTCCTACTTGCCAAAAGGAATGCGAGGCGGTGGGATGGCCTCTGGCTTCCTGGTGTAGTGATCGCCGCGGGTCCGTCAGGACCTTAGCATATGGCCGCTCCTACGCAAATGTGTCTGCAGCAGCACCTTCTCGTGGTACCTCCGGTTTTCACAAAGCCTGCTGCGGGGGCGACCGGGTTCCCGGCGGTATAACCGGGTGGGTCGATCGGACTCGTTAGCCTTGGTTGGCAGCCAAACTAGGAGAAGGACAACTCGGGTTTCAGAACCGAGTAGATGAAGCTCGTTAGCCTTGTCGGGCAGTTCCTCTAGGAGAAGGAAAACTCGGATTTCAAACCTCCGCTGCCTTGTGGGTATGCTCGTCTATGGGAAAGGCTTTGGGAAGAAACCCAGAGGAAAACTCTGCATCCGTCTCCATCTCCAGTCGTCTCACTAGTCTTGCCACTGGTAGTAGGTGGTCTCAGACGAGAGAGTGGGGTTGATGATGCACAACTCTTCCTCACTGTAATCATTGCACAAGTCTTCAGTCATCCATCACAGGATGACTAGATGGTCCTCGTCGTTGCTACGGATGAATAACAACAGTGCTGTATAACGGTTGATAGTAACTCCAGAGGTGACATGCTATTTAACTATACTGAAAACAAAAAACTATTCTTACATCTCAAAGGTCTGCTTCCAGGGTCCGTTTTCACACCAACACGTTCGCAGACCAAAAATGTGTTGACTAGATAACACGACTCAGTGGCTGCTGTTTCCAAGTCAACACAGAATTTCTATTTAACCGACGTCTGAACGGAAAGTAAAAACACCGGCTGAATACCTTGGTACAGGGAGGAGATTTCACATCCGCGACCAGCCAAGTACTTTTAAATATTAACTGTCGTTGGCTTTGGCAGGAGCCAAGTCAGCCATTGGATGTTCTGCTGGTTTTAAAAACAACAAATGGGTGGTGAAAGAGTTAAAGTGGAATACCATGTGAGTGGTATTCCTTGTGTTACAAACTGTTCATATCAGCTCTTGTAGGTATAAATTCCAGTGTTACGACTGCACATGTAACCCAGTGTTGTATGCACAGACTTGTTCGACACACCAATTCTGGCAGAGATAGTTATCTGACATACACAGAAAACCAACCGTACACACAGACGTATGTAAATATACCTCGTTACCAGTGAACATCACCTGTTACTGGGTTCTTATATATCTTATATTACTTTTCTGGAATGTTGCACTGACTCAAAATGAAACAGGTTTTGTTTGAGTTTTGGGACGACATGGAGGACGAGAAAGCTGCCTTCCTGCCCTGCAGACAAACAGCCATGGGAAATGGGTTCGAAGGCTCCGTCTCCACAGGTAACTCACTTCCAGGTGTTCCCTACCTTGACAGCCTGGGTCCCGATTCCCCGGGGTGGTCACCCTGCCCTCGGTTAGCTTGCTCTCTCACCAAACTAACCTAGACCCCTGGGGAGCACGAACGCACACGCACACACACACACACACACACACAGACACACAAATACAGAGCACGTTAAAAGTCGTGTCAATCAGAGAACTCACACAGAGACGGGAGGTAAATACCTCAGTGGGGTAAACTGGGAAATCCCCTGCTAAGCGATAAACAGTAAAATGACACAGTGGGGTGAAGGAGAGTTGGTATGTATCGAGGTGCGGATGAAAGCCTCTTAAAAATCAGACTGGGGGCATCTGGGTGGCATGGAGGTCTATTCTGTTGCCTACCAACACGGAGATCGCTGGTTCGAATACCCGTGTTACTAGCTCCGGATTGGTCGGGCAACCCTACAGACACAATTGGCCGTGTCTGCGGGTGGGAAGCTGGATGTGGGTATGTGTCCTGGCGGCTCCACTAGCACCTCCTCTGGTCGGCCGGGGCACCAGTTCACTGTCAGGTGAAAAGAAGCGGCTGGTGACTCCACATGTATGGGAGGAGGCATGTGGTAGTCTGCAGCCCTCCCCGGATCAGCAGAGGGGGCGGAGCAGCGACCGGTAAAGGAGCTGGGCCTGAGAGTAGGAACACTGTACGGCGGCCTGATTGAGACGGCCTTGGAGTAGAAGCACTACGTACACCCACCTCATTAGGACGGCCTTGAAGCAGGAACGCTATGCACATAAATCTGATTAGGACACGTGCTACACATGCAAGACAACATGAGGGAAACGGGACCGACAGTGACGAAAGGAAACCAAGAAGAAGAAGATCACGCCTGTCTCCGAAAAACATCACGCCATGTTGTTTTAGTATCTAAGATTATGTTCTTCCACTATTTGGCAGACGACTCCCGGTTGCACCGAGGGCACGTCTCCAGCGCTGCAGCATTACCTGTGAACTATTTGTTGTGTGCCAATAAAACATCACGAACCAGCAAGAAGTCGCCTGACTTCTTATTTGCCTATGTCGACCTGAATCAAAGAACCGGGCGAGGTAATGCTGCAGCGCTGGAGACCTACCCTCGGTGCAGCCGGGAGTCGTCTGCCAAATAGTGGAAGAACATAATCTTAGATACTAAAACAACATGGCGTGGTGTTTTTCGGAGACAGGCGTGATCTTCTTCTTCTTGGTTTCCTTTCGTCACTGTCGGTCCCGTTTCCCTCATGTTGTCTTGCAGGTGTAGCACGTGTCCTAATCAGATTTATGTGCATAGCGTTCCTGCTTCAAGGCCGTCCTAATGAGGTGGGTGCACATAGTGCTTCTACTCCAAGGCCGTCTCAATCAGGCCGGCGTACAGTGTTCCTACTCTCAGGCCCAGCTCCTTTACCGGGACGGCTCGGAAGAGTTGGGTAATTGGCCGGATACAATTGGGGAGAAAAGGGGGGGGGTATCAGACTAATCAAAGCACTGGCATTCAAAAATCACTGCACGGCAAATGAAGAGCTTCGTTGAAGGATGGGAAGACTACAGTTTAAAAAAAAATCAGAATGACAAGTGTTGAAAGTGACTGTGGGTACGAGGTAAATACATCAAGTTTATTTGTCCAGAGCTTTGTTTATAGTATTGTTTTGTTTTTAAAGTAGAACCATCTGGGTTTCCAAAATACCAACCACAGAATTCCAGCAGGCAACAACTTTCCTAAATGTCGGAAAAGTATAAAGTATTCTGAATGTTTAATTCCCAAAATAACTTTTTAGAATGAAGTTCCTTATTGAGCAGTAACAGTACTTCACTCATCAGGTGGTGGTAGATTTATTTATCCGGTGTTACAAAAAGACAAAGTCCAATTGGGTCATGGTCGACAAAAAAACCCACACTTCAAGTTTAAACAAATTCCATCTCTGAAGCAGACTGCCGCAGCGGAGGGCAACGTGGATTTGAACGGCTGGGATTCACACCTGCCAGACCTGCAAGTGCAGTGGGATATTTGTGGTGAGTCTATGGGTGCATCTACATACACACTAATACACCAATCTTACCTCCACTATAGTAATACCACGATGAAGGCCTTTGCCTGAGTTCCAAAATCGGGGTCTGGTCTTAATCGATGTACTCAAAAGTAAATTAAGGCCCCTGGAATTTTGCCCAATCTTTAGACCCCCCCCTTTTTCTTCCGATGGCATTTGGCCAATTACTCCACTCTTCTGAGCCATCACGGTCACTGCTCCACCCCCTCTGCTGATCCGGGGAGGGCTGCAGACTACCACATGCCTCCTCCAGCCGCTTCTTTTACCTGACAGTGAGGAGTTTCACCAGGGGGATGTAGCGCGTGGGAGGATCACGCTATTCCCCCCAGTTCCCCCCTCCCCCCTGAACAGGCGCCCCGACCGACCAGAGGAGGCGCTAGTGCAGCGACCAGGACACACACCCACATCCGGCTTCCCACCCGCAGACACAACCAACTGTATCTGTAGGGACGCCCAACCATACTGGAGGTAACACAGGAATTCAAACCGGCGATCCCCGTGTTGGTAGGCAACGGTATAGACCGCCACGCCACCCGGATGCCCAATCAATCTGCATGTGAACGTCTTACTTTCATTTCTATTTCTTTTGTTTTTTTGAAAATGGCAAAGTCAGACCCTGAATGACAACAAAGATGGCCGCCATGACCAACACCAGCCAAATGTACTGGACCAGCAGCTCTAATCAGAATGACTGGGCCGCCATTTTCAGTCCATCATCCAGCGTTTCATACATCCATGGCTTTCGGCACCTTGGTACAACAACACAAGCGGACGATGACAACATCTACTTTCTGCTGGTATAAGTAATAAAACGAACGCCATTGTCAGCTGAATTTGTAGTAACGCCAAAAATGCAACTGCACGTAAATTTAAGTGACAGAAATCCACTTCGCAGGCTAAAAGGCATAGAAATGTAGGGAAGCAGTAGCTATGCCGTTTCTGTGGATCATACGGCAATTATGCAAAGAACCGTGTAGACATGGCTGTTACAGCAGTCGCATTCCCAACATCTACATGTACTCAATAATCACATTATCGGCCTAAAATTATGACTCCTAATAACTGGATTTCTCATTTGCACGCTAGCATTCTCACTGAGGCACTGATGCCATGAAGAGGTGACCCAAGAAGCCAAGGTGGTTTCTGGGATGTGGTGGGACCCTGTGTGAGGCCTCAGGGGGTCAGCAGGACCTCCCGAGATATTAATAGACTCCAGCACGTCCTGCCCCAAACCGCATTGTTGTCCCTCGTTTGATTAGTCAACTATTGTGTCCATTTCACCCTGGTTACTCTCCCGGGGAAAAGAAGGCAGCTGCTGGTCTCTGGTTTGATCACAGAACTAGCCCGGGCTAATCATCGTCGGCGTTGCCAGGATGTCACAGTGAGCAAACTGCAGAAGGAAAACTCACTCAGTCTGACGGCTCAGTAGCAAGGAGACCGGGTTACTCCTGCACTCTGACTCGAACCACACAGGCGGCGCTGAACAAAATGTTTGGAAGGGACCTACGATGAAGGGTGTTAGCTTACGACACAGAGGAAACGTTGCAGTAACTGAAGAATTAAACAATAAGCTTACCATCTTAAACATTAAGCTTTCAGTGCCGTGAGCCCATGTGTCACATGACCAGGGTTAGACGTATACCGGGAAAAAAAATCCAGGGGCGATGGTTGAAGTGTAACTTAAATATCAAATCCACAGGCATCTCCCGTGTCCGAGGAATATGATTCGCCGATAAGCAGATTTAACAGTAACGGTGACTCGCGTCTACGGAAAGCTCAAAAGATTAAGCCATTTCTTTTGACTCTGCCGGAGCCTCTCCCCCAAAAAAGAACAACTCGGATGGTTTCACCCACATTTCGAGAACCTCGGCTTAAGCGGAGTTGAGGAACGAACAAAAAAAGGAGGGTGGAAAAAAAAAAACAATAAACAAAGTGAGCAAAGTGGACGTCTAGGAAAAGAGTTGGCGTTTCTCTCTCGCTCTCTTCCAGACACACAGACAGGAGAGGGGGAACAATGAGCCATGACCTAATGACAGAGCCACATAATTCATGGAAGCATTTGAAGGAAAAAGTGTTTTGTTGCTACAGTACTTTGGGCTCAATACGCTTTCTTTATCACTTCCTTTCCTAATCATGGGGTATTAGTGCCAGGCTTTGTCTTCCCACCTGATCTCCCGTCCAGCTCTGTAACCGCCGCGGCACTTGGCCTTGGCTTTATGGTCCGTGGAGCGCCGAGCGGTTGCATTTCCTCTGCTCTCTGAACAAGCCCAGGCCTGAAACCTCTGACCCCTGACCTTTGCTGTTCAGACCCTACTGTCACCATACAGGGCTTGGGCAGAAGTTTCTATAAAGCATTTGCAGAAATGAACCCTTTACGATCAAACTTATTAAAATCTTTCTTTGCATTTTGTACTGGGGCGTGGGGAGGGGAGGGGGGGGTCCTTCAAACAACAAAACCACTAAGTTGGCCGAAGTCCTGTTCTGAACACAGTAATCTGTAGCATGGGAATGGGGCATTGAGCAGTTTAATCTGATTAAATCCCTCTCACTTTAATTACATCCACGCTCCACACTTACATGGCTAACTTCGAAAACATGTTTCCTCACCCTCGTCCTCCCTTCATTAAGCTGCGAATTTCAGCCACCGAAAACGCGGCTTTTCCAGAACGCTCTCCCCAGTAGACGGATTTGAAAACACCAGCCTGACATTTTTCTAAAGCTTCGGCGCTTAAACGTGGACGCTGAACTCTTCAATGACGACCAGAAAACACTAATGTGGACGGGAAAAACGTCTTCTCGTTTTCACTGCGAAAAGGTTTTCCAAAATTTTCTGGACTAGTATGGACGTACTCCCGGCAAAGCCTGCTAATATTTACTAGTCATTATTCTCCAGGAAAGCTGAAATATTACACATGGCACATATAGCTGTTAGATACCGCTCTGATTACCCGAGCCGACCACAGGATCGAGCAGAGTAAATGCATGTGAAACGTAGTCGGCATCTACACACGCCAGTTTCCCTTACTTTCATGTCAGACTTACAAAATCACGAATCCTCCAGTAAAACTCACCAGTAAATGCACTAAAAGGTCCACACCTGGGCAAAGACCTGCACCGCATCAAGAGACCTCCTCCACCATGAAGATGGCCAAGCTCACACGATGTCATGAAACGAAACACACCGACTTTACTTCTCAGTCTGGCGAGGGGAACAACTGGCGTGATTAAGAGTGTGGAGGTCTGTCAGAGGGGAAGGGGGGAACCTGACGTGGGCGAGATCACCAAGCAAAGGAAGGAGGAAAAAAAAAAAAGAAAAAGGTCTAGGTGCACCGAGATGACACCCTGGGTGGAGGTGTCTGTACGGTGAGGCTGATTCCTGAGGGGGAAAAAACCCAGAAGGTGGAGGGAAATCGGGGGGGAAAAAATCCACAAGATCAAACGTGTGCCGAGGTCTTAGTCAGGCCACATGCTTTGGGATTAGCGGTAGCGTTGGTAGACAGCCTGGGAAAAACTGCTGATGCCACCATCTAACAGATTAGACTACATTTTTATTCAAGAATTCGGGTGTTTAGTGACGAATCGCCTTCAGCAAGGTGTGGTAGATGAAGACAGCTATGAGAGACTTGCTAACTATTCACCTTTAATGGGTTTTGTTTTTTTTTGGCACAGCATAGACCCGTTATTACAGGAGCTCCCTTTCTGACAATCTTAGATAAGATGGAAATGCCTGCAGCTGTGCAGAGTAAAGCGAGGGTGAATTACTTCATAGCCAAGCCTTAAAAGTCCCCGACTTGAGGTGTGTACTGTAGTCTATAACTACCATAGGGATTATAACCTGCCATATTATGATGAGAAACAGGCTGTGGGGGATGGCTGAAAAAACCAGCAGCGTCATTTATAAAACGGCTCTTATTCGTAATCTTAACGTTGCATGTACACACATTTTTCTGCATGGGTGTGAGGATCATTCATTAAAAGTGACAATTAAAAAATTCAATCATCAGCGTATGGGTTTCCATTTCAAGTTCTAAATAAAAGTTAGTTTGCGGATAATCAAAATCGTCAATGAATATAGATCTGAATTAGCCAACAATAATCAACAAATTATAGTAGACTCAAGTCACTGAGGGGGTTCAAGCACAGCTTAATCCTTTCTCAGACTTGAAATACCTCAGAATAAAGCATGTACAACAAGCACCAACATGATAAACTCTACACCTTCCCACATTAGTAATCAAGCATTCTGATTAGCTCTCAGCTTAAAGGAAATTTCACTTCTTAGATGAGATTTTCTAAAACCAACAAGGGATATCAAATATAATTGGATTAGGCCCTTATTACATCTCGTTCACATTATGCTCATGCCCCCCCCCCCCAACAGCAATAGGGTACTTGTCTGTCCAGTTTGCATTAGTGCGCTGAATTTCACAGTTATTTCTATTTTCATCTACAGTGCTTCATCACGGCCCGAGTGATGTGGGCCACTGGTTTGCCCGGGCCTTGTTTGAGGTAAACCGCCAAGCGGGCACTAGAAACGCTCAGCTTCTGTGAAGGCAAACAGTGCTGGGCTGCAGAGGTGACTTTCAGCATGTCAGGATATTTCTCACCCCGACTCCAATCCACACTGGCAGAAATTTCATCACAGGCTGCCGTCTCTGAGCTGACCTGAGAAAAGTCCTCAGGCCTTGGTTCAAAGGTCTGGAGAACAGTGGCGCCGTGCTCCCAAACTACCTCCAAACCAATGGTTTGAACAAGACGCCGGGCCGTCAAAAGGGCAAGCTCAACACCAGCGATTTTCACGGCCATGGTCCTGAGCCTTTCCACCCAATAAGCAAGCGGTTATATTTTCTCTTCAAAGAGGGCGGTCTGATTCCTGACTTCACTTTAACTTTAAAGAGTTTTTTTTTCTTAATGATGGAAAAACTGAGCTGAGAATAACCTGCCTTCTGCTGTGTTAACCCAGTACTTAGACAGGTGTAACGCCATATTTAAGGTCTATGCTGTAGGACTGCGACAAGCCCTAGTGAACCAAGAGCGAGGTAAAAGCAGATGGAGATTGGTTTTAGCAACAACCAGGCTAATCTCTTATCTACCAGACTTAATTCCAAGATGTCTCCAATCACAGAACAGAAAAAAGACAATTGCATTAAGTAGCCTATTTACATCACAAAGTAGATGTTAGATGACCAAGACAGCCTAATTAGGGTATGAGAAAAACAGGGACACATTTACCTGGAACCATAATTTTGAAGATTTACCAGCAAACAACTTTCCTTTTTTTACATTTTCTATCCCCAAAATATTTTGGACAATAACTAATGCACAAATATTCGAATCAGAAATAATTTTGAGGTTACTTATTTTAACAGTAACTGTCGAATAGGACTTTCCCAGAATGTGACATCTTCCCCACAGCAGCCAAATGCAGAAGAAAATAGCCATTAGCAGCACGTTGTTGTGGCTAATGCACATATATGACAGACTGAGATCTCAGAATACCTTTACCTACAGATGCCACATCAACAGCTAAAATTAAGATTCAACCATTTTCAGGGGTCCGGGTGGCGTGGCGGTCTATTTAGTTGCCTACCAACGTGGGGATTGCCAGATCGAGGCTCCATGTTGCCTCCAACTTGGTCGGGCGCCCTACAGACACAACTGGCCATGTCTGCGGGTGGGAAGACAGATGTGCGTGTGTCCTGGTCGCTGCACTAGCGCCTCCTCTGGTCAGTAGGGGCGCCTGTTTGGGGGGGAGGGGGAGCTCTTCATGATTGTAGCTTTAAGTTAGATTAAAAAACCTGTGTGACACAACGCAAGTCATTTGTCTGTGGCCCACTAGCTTATTCACAGAAACTTGGACAGGGAACAAAACATAATTTAGGGATCATTTTAGCTGGTAAAACCAGGGCTTAATTTGTTTAAGACCTCCCAGATTGGGACCGGCACCTATTTGATTGGATCTGGCACATCTCTGTCACTATCACGTCCCTATCAAAAATCACTAAATAAATTTTGTGTAATATTTCATATTATATGTTCTGTCATTCTTTTATTTCCCATTGTAGTTACTCATAAAGCACTTGTTTGCCTAATTTGGATGCATTTTAAATCTGATTAAAAAAAAAGAATGAGAAAGAGAGACATCAGGTCACTCAGTGACGCCTGAACCATGTGAGTTTTGTGCACATCACATGAGCTAGTGCGACTAAAATTTGAATTAGGATACCCTCAGCAACAAGGAGGAAATTGGTAAAATGTCAAAAAGAAAATCAAATTTGTTGAATTTCTTCAAACCAGTAGGTCGGTCAACCCAGCCACTGAAGATGCACAAACCAGTGCATTCTTAGTGCCGGCCCCAAGCCCAGATAAATAGGTTACCCCAAGATTCCTGGCAGCCTGCTTAAGACTACCCAACAGACCACCAAGATTGGTAACAAAAGGGCTGGAAGAATTTTCAGGATCGAACAGAATGACCTCAGACTTATCATCATTAAATTTGAGAAAATTTTCAGACATCCAGGATCTAATATCCGAGAGGCAAGTTGTGAAATTTGATAGGGTGCTAGGATCTGCGGGTTTTTATGACATGTATAACTGATTATTGTCAGCATAAAAATGGTAAAGCACATCATGATTTTGAATGACCTGGCCAAGAGGCAGCATCTATAGAGAAAAGAGAAGGAGGCCAAGAACTGAGTCTTGAGGGACACAACTCAACTGAGCCATCCCGGAAGTAGAGAACTCAGAACATCAGACAAAGTTCTGTTGGTGAGCTAAGAGTGTAATAAGCCAAGAGCTGAGCCCTTGATGCCAACCCAAGTCTCTAAGCGATGTAAGAGGATGTTGTGATCGACTGTCAAAGGCAGCACTTAAGTCTAAAAGAACTAAAATCGAGCAGTCACCTCTGTCTGCAGTGAGCAGTAGGTCATTAGTGACCTTAACTAGAATAGAGGTGATGACGGTGTATGAGTTTAAATACTTGGGGTCAACTATTCAAAGTAATGGGGAGTGCGGAATAGAGGTGAAGAGTGCAGGCAGGGAGGAGTGGTTGGAGAAGAGTGTCAGGAGTGATTTGCAACAGAAGGGTACCAGCAAGAGTGAAAGCGAAGGTTTACAAGATGGTAGTGAGACCAGCTATGGTGTAGGGCTTGGAGATGGTGGCACTGACGAAAAGACAGGTGGCAGAGCTGGAGGTGGCAGAATTGAAGATGCTAAGATTTTTGTTGGGAGTGATGAAGGAGGACAGGATTAGGAACCAGTATATTGAAGGGATAGCTATGGCGACAGGCATGGGTGCAAGTCCATGAATACTGGGATGGCATCCAGTGCTTTACCTGTAACCCCGTCCATACGGTTAGTGGTTGTGTCAGGAAGGGCATCTGATGTAAAATTTTGCCAAATCATTATGCGGATTGACAAGACCACTATCGGTGCTGTGCCCTCACAGGGTACCGATGGAAACTATCAAATCCGCTGTGGCAACCCCTGTGAAACAGGGAACAAGCCAAAAGAAGATGATGATGATATTGGAGGGACAGCTCAGGTTGGAGACAAAGCAAGAGAGGCAAGATTGAGATGGTTTGGACATGTGTGGAGGAGAGATGCTGGGTATACTGGGAGAAGGATGCTGAATATGGAGCTGCCAGAGAAGAGGAAAAGAGGAAGACCAAAGAGGAGGTTTATGGATGTGGTGAGGGAGGACATGCAGGTGGCTGGTGTGACAGAGGAAGATGCAGAGGACAGGAAGAGATGGAAACGGATGATCCCCTGTGGCGACCCCTAACAGGAGCAACCGAAAGTAATAGTAGTAGTAGTAAGTCAGTCAGACCACAAGCAGGCCAAAGTTGTTTCAACGAATCAACAGGGTGGCGATAATGATGTTGTCGATAGTACTGAAACGGAACAGAGGAGATTGACAGACAGACAGAGAGACGGAGCATGTCACTTAGTGCGGTTTCTTAGCCTGCATGCTTTTCGTGGGTGTAAACAGAACTTTCAGCCATAATTCCATTTTCCCCCCATTGTAGCAATCCACAGACAGAAGGGAAACAACAGGGAAGTGAAGGGACCGTCAACAAGAGGGAGAGAGAACGAGAGCTGCAAACCATAAACAGTTGTTTCTATGCGCCACCCCTGCTAATTTTGGGTGATTATTGTGATGCTCTGTTTAATAAATGTAAATAAATAATGCTTTGTTTGTGATGACAGTTTTGTTTGGTTTTGTTTAGTTTTAGCAGCCAGTGCGCTAGCCAATGTGCTCCAGAACCCGGATTTTTTTTGATGCGTTCCGTGACTTTTTCTCCCTCCCGACCCACCAGCACAGCACCCTTTCTGTGTTCCGGGACCTCCCGATTTACAAATTAAGCACTAGGTAAAACTGAGTTTGGCAAATCAAACATCAGGCTAAAGTTGCTTTGCCGTCTCGCTATGTTGAATTATTTAGCAAACCGAACCATAATCCACAAATTCCCTTGGACATTTTTTATACTTTTGGAGCCTCTGAAAGAGCCAATGAAGAATTAAACTTAGACTTTTGTCTCCACGGTTTGTGAAATGTGTGGGCTGGATGACTCATTGAATGACCAGCTCTCTGACTGGGTTGCAGGTCTTGAGTTTATCACAAGTCATGCTGGCCCTCACTCAATAAAATGTCTCATTTTTCCCATTAAGGTGCTGAAAAAAAAACCCAACAACAATCCATTATATAATTAACATCCACCTTTTAGAGGACAGCTGCTTCATTCAGCCCATCAGCAGATCTGAGACTTAACATTTGAGGAAAATGGGGAAAAAAAAGACGTCGCTTTTCAAATAGTTAAAGTGAAAACAGGTTCTGAAGTATTCGAACCATTTCTTCAGTTTATATTTTGAAGTAAAAAAGAAGCAGAGTGTGTGTGTGTGTGTGTACAGTTTATCTCAGGTCACATTCTTAGAAGCAAAAAAATTAATTCCTCAGCCTCACTGTGGTAGGCTGGAGGAGAAGCAGATACCAGTCAACTCAATGTGATCATACTTCTAAAGTTACTCATTATACGTGATGAGTTGATGGCGACTATTTGAATCACTTGTGTCCGGGTGAGGAGACGCCTACCTACAGAATAATGTCACATTTTACTGAACTTTGTACCCCAATTGTCCTGATGGATTTAAGATCAATTTTATCACATTTATCATTAACTTTTGATGACAAACGTAAGGATACTGCCGAGACACAAAGAATGCTTCATCTTTTTCTCCGACAATGGTCATCTACCAAAATCACTTTCGGGACTGCATTTTTGTAAAGCCAATCAACACCTAAAATAGTCAAGAAATCTCTAGATGCGCTATCTGGAGATGCAGTAAAGAGTTTGGCATGTTTAATAAACTAAAGTCTTAGTAGTTTCATGCTACGTTGATTTCACAATGATTGTAATCGGCATGGAAACCATCAACCGATGGCTATAAACTGCACTTGAGGTTTATTCTAAAGTAGAGAAGAACTTTTGAATGTGTAGAAAAATGAGGAGCAGTGAATTCAAGCTCACCTCATTTCCAGTACACATCAACTTGTCCGTAACAAGGCTTTGAGTGGGGCATGGACAGATCTCGCCATACATGCAAGCAGGTCTAGCCAAGCTGCCATAGGCCCAAACCTTCTTGTATACATTTAGAAGGAAAGCAGTGGTTCGATGATTTGGAGAGCTTTTACAGCAAACTGGTGAATTGGCCCAGGTCTCAGTTAATTTGCTATCATTTATTAGTTTATGACAAGTTGTTCTGGGTCAGGGTACCAATTAGAAAAGTGAAAATGAAAGCTGAAGGTACAATTTGAGCCATAACATGTGAAGGAGACGTCTGGTTCGGTTTGTCTCAACAATAATTCTTTTTCTCTCTTTCTTCTATATCATGTTCAGACAGCAGTGTGAGAGTATATGGGATCCAAAAATGAACAGCTTTTTATATTTGGCTGGCTGATCCAGATCACCTGAACCAGTGGTATCCAAACATGGGCAACAGAGAGTCATGTCTATACTGGTTTTCATTCCAACCAAAAACGAAACTGGCTGAGTTCACAGATTAGTCATCCGCTGTCTGGTTGGAGGTGTGTTAACCAGTGAAATCAGGTGTAGTAGTTGTGGGTTGTAAAGAAAACCTGCATACACACGGCCATCCATGGCACATGGTTTAATACCATGGACCTGAAAGGTGACCTTGCCAACACCACGTCGGTTCTCAATCAAGTCCTCAGTACTGCTGCTGGTTTTCTGTTCTGCCAGGTCGTTCATTACATTGACCTGAACTGGAACAACGGGTGGCGTAGTGAACAACCTGACAGAGTAGCAAACCAACAGTGCTGATGGTACCCAAAGACTGGAATGAGAACCATTCATTTTTCCACATTTAAAAACCTCATTTTAGTATAACTATCCGAAATACTATGCTTAAAAACAAACTGATAAAAACATGAGAGAGTTCACAATAAGAAATACTGGAAACCTTGTACATTTCTTCAGACCAATCACCCCACAGGAGAACAAGGCAGATGATCGCAGGTTCCTTTATTTTATAATAATGGACAGCATTTGTGTTCAAACAAACCGTCCGTCAACAGGAAAATAAAATCCTCTTGTCTACGAGACGGGTGTCTTGAGAGAGCTCCAGCAGCTCACAACGGGGTCTGTCAGCGTGACTGGCCATCTGATCGCCAGTTCGTGGAGCTTCTCAACTCATAAAAACGTTGGAGCAAATTTTCCATTAGCCGTCAACTTTCACAAAACTGCCAATACTCGAAATCTACGCAGTTGATTTCTCGCCTGAAAAAGTCTCTGACATGATTTTAATGATGAAATAGCCTACAAAATTGTAAAAACAATAAATCAAAATCTACACAGTTGATTTCTCGCCTCACCTTTGGAGACGTACACAGAGACGTAATGACTTGGCTCTCTAGCCCGTGGAAAAGCAAGCTGGTTCTGAGAAGGTTTTCAAGTTGAACCAACTGCGAAACGGCACTAGCACCAGCCCAGAGCTAGAACTGGGGGGTAACAAAGGGAGTAAAAAAGGGAGCAGTAGTCACACAGGAGTGTCTTTATGCATGCTCAAGAGTCACACAGGAGTTCTGATGCCAGGGCAAATTGCTCCCGCTGAAATAATTAAAAACTTGTCCAGCGACATTAATCATTACGGCCAGACGATAATGTTAAAGCAAATATCCAGAATTCACCCGCGGCTTCAGCTCAGGGAGACCCAGACAGAAACATAGCTAACATAGTTAACATCCAACTCACTACACCAACAGCCTGCTTGACTACCATGGGGTCTAGAGCCTTCAGTCGTTCTGCCCCCCCACCTATGGACCTCTCTCCCACAAGACATTCATAACACCGACTCTCTTTCAACCTTCACACCCCATCTCAAAACGCACCTTTTCACCCTGGCGTTATCAGTCTGATCCACGCTTCACTGAGTTTTGTGCAGATGCTGATTTTATACTTATCTGTTGTGTTAACTTTTTATTGTCTACCCTGCTTTGTTTTGATTTTGTGCGGTCTGACACAGTGCTGCTGGGGTTTTTTTGGGTTTTTTTTAACTGTGTTCTGTAAGGTGTCCTTGAGTGCTCTGAAAGGCGCCCACAAACAAAACGTAGTATTAATATTATTAATCAGTGAGGTAAGAAAGACCACCTCACTGCTCGTCACCAAGCTGGCCAACAGAATAGAATAGCATGGTAACACTTTAGTATGGGGAACATAAAAAAACTTAATTACTAGTGAATTAGTAATGATCAAGATGTCACTTTAGTATGGGGAACATATTCTAAGTAACAAAAACTTAATTTACAGTAATGTAACACTATGAACACTTGTAGTTGTGTGTGTTGTTATGTAAGAACAGAGCATATTCATTAAGTGTTAGTAAGGGAGAATAACTCTTCTTGTGGTACTACCACCTTATAAAGGCCATACTAAGCAAAGCATATTGAGATGGTACTACTAATAAGCAATACTTCTGAGGTTATAGAGGGGGAAAACTCATAGTTAATGGCTTACTGGTTGTATAATAAGGCCATGCAGAATAAGGCATTAATGAGTACGTAATAATGACCAATTAAGAGCCAATATGTTGCTAATATGCATGCTAATAAGCACCTAATTAATGGTGACTACGTTCCCCATGCTCAAGTGTTACCAATAGTATACATGTATTTTTCCCAAGGGAAACGTACACTTTATTTATCTTTACACTTTATTGAGTTCTGTTGCAGACACTCGCGCTCTAACAACGAAAAACTAACAAGATACAAGAAAATTAGATAAACAAAACATGCTAATTGTACAAATACACCCTCGAATTATACTGTTATTCTGCACCATACTAAAGGGCTAATACTGTCCTATTAACATAATGGCCCACTAATTCTAATATACTGTGGTAACGCATGAAACTAATATAGTTGACTAGTACTATGGCTGTCGCTACACTCTCGCACCAAACTGTTTCAGTTTTAGATACAATGTAACGAATGACAGGCGGCGAGTGCGTGTCGTTGGCTGACACTTAGCAGCCCCACATGACGGCTGAAGGGGGGATTTAAGGGAGGTTTTGGAGTCCACTGGTAGCATACCACAGTGGTTAGAAAAAGCAAATTAGAAAGCGAAAGAATTCGGGGTGTGGGGGGTCACCCGGGGGGGGGTCACCCAACATATTTTAGTTTCCAGGGCAGAGTTGGAAATCACGTTTCAGACCTGGCTCATGTTTTAGTTTCCAGAGCAGAGTTGGAGATCACGCTTCACAAACACAGCCGATTAATCCTGCCCTTGACATGCGCACTAAAACGCGTGCTTCATAACGTATACGATACATCATATATGCTATATAACGCGCACGATACAATGTAGCCGCGCGTAGGGCTGAGTGACAGACGGCGCCTGGCTCGAGCCAGGTCGCGTTAGCTTTAGCCCGCTAGCTAGCCCTGACACATGTACGGGCGATGCGGACGAAACGTCCAAATCCGAAATAAGGACACTTACCCAGAGCCACCTGGACGCGTTGAGGATCACCTGCGGGCCATGGCGAGACGGAATCGGCCGCTGCCCCAAAGCCAAACGAGGTTTCACGAGGCGAATCGGCGCAGACTTGACGTTAAACGTGTGGCGACGGGGGGGGAGGGGGGGAGGCGGCAGGGAAGGTGGCCGTGTGTTGACAGCGCGTTACGAGCGGCGATCTGCCCCGAACTGGCTC
The DNA here is from genome assembly GCA_022114975.2 of Lampris megalopsis. Taxonomy (NCBI): domain Eukaryota; kingdom Metazoa; phylum Chordata; class Actinopteri; order Lampriformes; family Lampridae; genus Lampris; species Lampris megalopsis. The sequence continues at coordinate 216,753 of JAJHIY020000979.1, read as the reverse complement.
ACCGACGGCAGGAAGTGGGCGGATGTGACGTCAGAGGAGGACCGCCTCCGCAAGGTGGAAGCCGCGCGCGTAGTCCGGTTCGGGTGACGGTGACGCGCCGCCCGCTCGTATTCGGGGCGACTTGGCCTTCTCCCGGCGTGGCGCGCCGCTGACGAGCCAGAACACGGTGCAATGACGGCACAGGGCGTTGTTCGAACTGGGTCACGGACCACACACACACACACACACGCGCGGTGCCGTCTCTTAATCGTCGGTCCACGAATGCGTAGGACGGTCCTGCTCCGCAGCCCAGCGGTCGCGCCGATCAAGGATCGCATCTATGGCGGACTTGCGGCGAGGAGCCCTACGCGACACATTAGCCACGGCCGCACGCTACCCCCCCTCCCCTCCCCTCCCCTCCCCCTCCAGCGCGGTGATACGGCTCTCGGTGCGGCGCCGCTCTCACACGCCCCGTTTACACTTGGTTTTGAAATGCGCTTTTTTGTTTTTTTTGCGATCGGATCACAAGTGGACGGCGCTAAATACAAGCGTAAACCACCGCCAGAACGTTCTGTGGACCGGGAACTCAAACCAGGTCTGGGACGCGTGTGACCCAGGCGCGGATCTACAGGGTGGCAAGGGGGGTGGCAGATGCCACCTCTGGGACACAGTCTTGCCACCCCATTTATAAATCAGATACTAATGTAAGCGGTTATTTTCTTGCCCTGTGCGGGATTCGATACGGGGTGTACTGCGCCACAAGGCGACGTCACTAACCGCTCGGCTAAAGGGTCAGACCCGTTAGCTAGGGGCTAACGGGTCTTATTAGTAGTTTACAGTCGTCACCCTCCCCGGAATCGCGCCCTCGCGCTTTGTTCTTCCCGCGCTCCGAGGAGACTTCTGAGGATCTGCACACTTCCGGATCCCACCGCTGCCACCAATGTAACCGGTTATTTTCTTGCCTGGTGCGGGATTCGATACGGGGTGTACTGCACCACAAGGCGGCATCGCTAACCGCTCGGCTAAAGGGTCAGATTCGTTAGCTAGGGGGCTAACGGGTCTTATTAGTAGTTTACAATATGTTTTTAACGTATTGTAGCGAATTCGGGGGACAACGCAACCACAGGAAGTGCCGCGGCCGGGATGCGAACCCGTATCGCCCGCACCGCAGGAAGCATCGCTAACCGCTAGACTAGAGGGTCAGACTCGCCAGCCAGCGGCCAGCGTGTCTACTTATCCATGCACATTACAGTATATTTTATGTACATGCATGGTGGAGGTCAATGAGACCCGCACCAAACTCATCTCAAACAGAAGTTGCCGATTTAGAATCCCCCTCCCCCTCACAGGCGCGGATCTACCGGGTGGCAAAGGGGTGGCAGCTGCCACCTCTGGGACACAGTCTTGCCACCCCTTTGCCACCCAGGGGCGGATCTACAGGGTGGCAACAGGGGTGGCAGCTGCCACCTTTGGGACACAGTCTTGCCACCCAGGGGCGGATCTACAGGGTGGCAACAGGGGTGGCAGCTGCCACCTCTGGGACACAATCTTGCCACCCCATTTATAAATCAGATAATATGTTTTTAACGTATATTTTATGTACATGCATGGTGAAGGTCAATGAGACCCGCACCAAACTCATCTCAAACAGAAGTTGCCGATTTAGAATCCCCCTCCCCCTCACAGGCGCGGATCTACAGGGTGGCAACAGGGGTGGCAGCTGCCACCTCTGGGACACAATCTTGCCACCCCAGGAAAAAATCTCTAGATCCACCACTGGTGTGACCACATGTAAACAAACGCTAATGCGTCCTGATGCGTCTCCGGCAGGGACGTAACAGGAAAATACATCATCGATGCAGGACGTGGCGGTGGTTTTGGTGAGAGCGCGCGGACTTTCGGAAAAAATGGAGAGAGGGGAGAGCGCACGTGGGTGGGTGGGGTACACGTGAGACGAGATGCCGAATCTGCATGTGGGCAGAAGAATCAGTGCCGTCAGTCTCAGCAGCTGGAACAGCCCGTACATGTATATTGGTGCTGGAAACGTCTTCAAACATTAGCTGTCGTTTTCACAAGCGAGTCGGCAAATCTGGCGCTTGACCTTGTAGCGGAAGTGACGTGGACAGTAACGGAATCTGATCACGTGGTCAGCAGGGAGCCGCATCTGGCTGCGGACAAGATGGCGGACCTCCGCAAGAGGCACCTCCGCGGTTGTTTGGACCATCACGTGACCTCCTCGGTTGACAGAAAACCGGACCTTGGTCTTCTTCGTGTTGTTTTTAAGATTGCGATCCGCCACAAAACGGAAAGAAGAAGTAGAAGACACTGCCTGCAGCCGGCTACTCTTGTCAGCAGGACGCGTTTGGAGACGGCGACGTGTCTCGCTGGCCACTTGTGATCCGATCGCCCAAAACGCATTTTAAAACCAAGTGTAAACAGGGTGACGCGCATTGGAAGCAAACTGCCATGTCCCACTCCCCCCCCTCCCCCTCCTCTATACCCAAGTTGCAAGGTGAGCAAAATCCCGTGCAGGCGCATCAAGAGGGCTTTGCGGATCCAGCATCTTCTACAGTCCTCTGCAGTGGAGCGATCTCAGTGACGCACGGGCCAAGAACAACAAGGCCTACTGGCTGCTGCTGCTGCTTCACATGTCCTAATCCTTACTCTCTGTGACTTGTGCAAACAGAATTCCAGCAATTTAAATGGGAAAAGCCAGTCTCAGAAGGGACAGGGATAAGACCACAGCGCCTGCCCCCCCTCCCCTCCCCTCCCCCCAGCGCCCGCCCCCACAGGCAGCTCAACGCAAACGCAGCATTCCTCACAACCAGAAGACTACAAAGACTGTACTCGTTTTTCTTGTCTGGATTAAGAAATAAAAGTGGGGGAAAAAAGGTCAGTTTCCAAGATGGTTGCATATCAGTGTGTGGTGTGTATAATCAACAGTACACAGAAAATAGAAATGTAACACTGATCTAAATGATGATGATGATCCTTTCCTTTCCTTGCATCACGAGCTAAGCCTATATTGGCTCAGGTCACTAATGGTTTTCCTCGCAGAGTTGTACGTCTCAAACTTCAGGTCTGTCCAACACATAGCACGATGTCAGCATCGGTTGTTCTCCGCTACTAGACCAAAATTGCCCAAGCGGTGGTGTAAACTCGTTTTCTCGAGGACCATCCAATCCCACGAGCTCGGCTGGTGCCACGCAAACTGAAATAGGCATGCAAAAACATTGATCAGATGCATGACCAAGTGTGAGGCAATGACTGAATCCTAGATTTCCAAAATATTTACCCAACCAAGTCACCTCAACGTGCTAAAGGAGTCTTTTGACAATAAATCCCCTTGCACTTCATTACTTTGTTATCCCTCATTATTCGCATTCCCGGTCATTTGTCTCAGACAGATCATGTCTCCTCCCTCCGACTTCGGAAATGTAACAGGGAGGAGACTTTGATAATCGTACAATAGCCAGATAAGAGCAGAGAGCTCGGGGAAGTTCCCTCAGCGCCCATCAGTTAAAAATGTGCCGGTCTGTGACTCCGGCAACACAGCTTTAAAAACAGACCGCGGGCAGAAGGACAGACAGCTGAAAGGATGATGGAGGGGACGGACAAGCCCTGGTCGTCTAGTCTAGTCCTTATCTGCTGCGTTGGGCCTTTTTCCAACCCAACCCCGCTGACCAGCAAAATGTCCCACGTGACCCCATGACCCGGCAAAGCAGTTGGGGAGAGATACTGTTTTATTAGGGGGGGGCAGTTCTTTGTTTCACATCGCTATTGGAATTTGATGTATCGAGGGCTCGATTCTAGTCAACAGGCTGATAAGGGGTTGTGGTGTCATCCGTTGAATTGGCAGCTCGTGGTCACTACAGGAAAGCTGTCTGCCCTGACATCTGAGCACCGCTGACAGAACCCGTATTCACAGCCATGCTCCGACAAAGAGGATCACAAGATGGAGACAAGGCTGTATCGCACACCCACGGCCCGGTCATTCAATCCGTCACGAAACAAAAGCCCCGGCAAGGGTCAACGTCGGATACGTGGACATTTCGATAACACGGGTCAGGTGAGGTGACGGGAAAATGAATCCTCACATGAGCAGATGACAGCATGACATAGTGCGGTAGAAAAAGACGGATGACTGCTTATCTTTTTATAGTTTTTATTACCTTATTACACTCCCAACTGCATGTACCGAGCGCAGACGACCCACAACCCAGCTCGAGAGCGAGACATGTCCCTCGTCATCAGCCCACGCCTGCGACAGAGCCGGGCTCACTCGGTCGTGTGCCGTTCGCCGTCTTCTCTGGGAGGCCAGGCCTTCCGCCGGGGCAGGGGACGAAGGGTTCGGGGTTTCTCGGCCACTCTTGCAACGGAAACTCGTCTCCTTTTTCTGGCTTTGCTGCTGGTTTGCACCAAATTGTGTTGGCCGCTTCAAAATCCCACTGGAAGAAGACAGGACAATGCTTTACAACGTTGGGGACATTGTCATCGTGCACTACCGTGCAGAACTATGTCGTTGTCCATATGCTCATACGCATAGCTGCCACGCCCTGCACTTTACAAAACTGTCCACGCATTGCTCACGCCATCACCTTGTTCTGTGGTTTAATGGGATTGAAATTACTTTTATAAAGAGTACTTTATAACATTCCTCCTCATTTGGTTTTCTCTTCTCATCTCATCTCATCTCATCTCATCTCATCATCAGCCGCTTGCTAAGCTAAGTAGGGCCCTCCAGACGTCCCTCTCCCCAGCAACGCCCCCCCCCCAGCTCCTCCTGGGGGATCCCAAGGCGTTCCCAGGCCAGATTGGACATGTAGTCCCTCCAGCGAGTTCTGGGTCTACCCCGGGGTCTCCTCCCAGTTGGATGTGCCCAGAAAACCTCCAAAGGAAGGTGCCCAGGAGGCATCCTGATCAGATGCCCGAACCACCTCAGCTGGCTCCTTCTGATGTGAAGGAGCGGCGGCTCTACTCCGAGCTCCCTCTGGATGTCCGAGCTCCTCACCCTATCTCTAAGGCTGAGCCCAGACATCCTACAGAGGAAACTCATTTCAGCCGCTTGTCTCCACGATCTCACCCTTTCAGTCACCACCCAAAGCAGATGAGTATAGGTGAGGGTTGGGACGAAGACTGACTGGTAAATTGAGAGCTTTGCCTTCCGGTTCAGCTCCCTCTTCACCACAACGGTCCGGTGCAACGTCCCCCCAATACTGCTGATGCTGCACCAATCCACCTGTCAATCTCCCGCTCCACCCTACCCTCACTCGCGAACAAGACCCCGAGATACTTGAACTCCTCCGCTTTAGGCAGCAACTCGGGGATGAGGATGTAGATTTCTAACCATTCCACTCCATTATCTGAACCGCTTGTCTTGTTCTCAGGGTCGCGGGGATGCTGGAGACTGTCCCAGCAGTCATTGGGCAGCAGGCAGGGAGACACCCTGGACAGGCCGCCAGGCCATCATACAGGGTCCACACACACACATTCATACCTAGGGACAATTTAGTACTGCCGATCCACCTGACCTACATGTGTTTGGACTGTGGGAGGAAACCGGAGCCCCCGGAGGAAACCCACCCAGACACGGGGAGAACATGCAAACTCCACACAGAGGACGACCCGGGACGACCCCCAAGGTTGGACTACCCCGGGGCTCGAACCCAGGACCTTCTAACCATGCATTTAAAAACACATTATTCACTTAGTTAGTACCAAGTGGAATTAAAGTTTTTCTTGTTACCGGGAGTCCAAGACATTTTGCATACGATTACCCGGCATACGAGTATAGAATGTCAAATGTTCTCCATGTCTGAGCTCTGAGCCGAGTCACCGGCCACCAGACCATAGACCGTTCCCAAAATAGAAGAGGCCTGCATTCAATCCCCTATAGGCAAGGCCCACCATTCTGCGCCGTTTCCTAGGAAGACAGGCCCAACCCAGAGTTGGTCTTTAATCAAAGATCTTTAACAGTAGAACAATCGGCCCACAATGCAAATCTCAAACAATTCCTCCCCTCGAACTGCACCGCAGCCTCACCCCAGCAAAGCAGTAGCATTGGGCAGAAATGAGCCGTAAACACACAACACAATAGAAACCGCCAGCAGCCGCCTGCCTGCCTGCCTGCAGCACTGGCTGCAGGTTCCACACTGCTCCGACCCAAACGGCTCAGGGCAGGCAGGCAGGCAGGCGGCAAATTGCAAAAAAAAAAAAAGAAAAAAGGACTCGTCCCGTCTCACGGGACTCGATGCAAAAAAGCAATTATGGAGACAGGCAGAGCGACCACATTTTCAATTCATGTTTTATGCAAATGCGTTGACAATTATTCGCTTGCACAAAGGTTCCTCCTCTGCATCTCCAAGCCATGCGGAGCGGCTTTGAAGTGGTCCGTGACCAGGCACCTCCTGTGCTCACACCGCCACAGACACTAAGTCATATAGAGCTGGCAGTTTTGATGGACGGCCACTGTGCGTACATGTCGAGCGATAGAGATCGAGCGCTCCACAGTATGGCAGTTTTCACCACGCCCGTCACCCTCAGCAATGCCCCCGGGCGAACAGCCTGCTGATCCCACTGGGAATGACACGGGATGAGCTTTGAGGATTCGTTTGAGTTTACCAAGCACTCTTCTGCCGGTTAGGTTTTCACGTATAGATTATAAATGATAGAATATAGATTATTGACTATTGCCAACGGCTCTCTTCTCTCGCACGTCTTTTCTCTCTCTCTCTCTGAAGGACATCTTCTCCTTTCTCCTCTTGTGTGTGTGAACGGTGTCGTGTGAGTCTCCCCTGTGTGCATGTGTAGTCTGTCCTCCCTCCAGGTCTCTATGGCGACGGTGGTCGCCACGTGGACGCTACTCGGCATCTCCCTCGTCACATTTTCTTTTTAAATATCTTATAAATCCATATAATTTTATTAACCTGTTTTAATGTTATATCTCTCATATCTCGGGGTCTTGTTCGTGAGTGAGGGCAGGATGGAGCGGGAGATTGACAGGTGGATTGGTGCAGCATCAGCAGTAATGGGGACGTTGTACCGGACCGTTGTGGTGAAGAGGGAGCTGAGCCGGAGGGCAAAGCTCTGCATTTACCAGCCAATCTTCATCCCAACCCTCACCTATGGTCATGAGCTTTGGGTAGTGACCAAAAGGGTGAGATCGTGGATACAAGCGGCTGAAAGGAGTTTCCTCCGTAGGGTGTCTGGGCTCAGCCTTAGAGATAGGGTGAGGAGCTCGGACATCCCGAGGGAGCTCGGAGTAGAGCCGCTGCTCCTTCATGTAGCATGGAGCCAGTTGAGGTGGTTCGGGCATCTGATCAGGATTCCTTCCTTTGGGGGTCTACCGGACATGTCCAACTGAGAGAAGACCCCGGGTAGACCCAGAACTCGCTGGAGGGACTACATGTCCAATCTGGCCTGGGAACATCTTGGGATCCCCCAGGAGGAGCTGGAGGGTATTGCTGGGGAGAGGGACGTCTGGAGGGCCCTACTTAGCTTGCTGCCACCGCGACCCGACCCCGGAGAAGCTGATGAGATGAGATGAGATGAGATGAGATGAGATGAGATGAGATGAGATGAGATGAGATGAGATGAGATGAGATGAGATGAGATGAGATGAGATGAGATGAGATGAGATGAGATGAGATGAGATGAGATGAGATGAGATGAGATGAGATGAGATGAGATGAGATGAGATGAGATGAGATGAGAGATGAGATGAGATGAGACGAGGTCCTTCTCTCACTAAGATGTGTGACTTTTTTTCTTTTACATGGTGATGGTGGTGGCGTGGCCCAGGTCCTGGGCTGTGCCGGTGGCATCTGGACACTGCTGGGCATCCTCCTCATCATAGTCTTCATAAATTTTATTAAGTCCATTATAATTGTGTTATCCTCTTTCAGTGTTGTATAGTGTAAATTGTGTAAACACAACATCCATTGCGCGTTGTCCGTCTTGGGAGAGAGAGATCCTCCTCTGTTGCTCTCCCTGAGGTTTCTCCCTGAGGTTTCTCCCTGTTAAAGGGTTTTTTTTTAGGGAGTTGTTCCTTATCCTATGTGAGGGTCTAAGGACAGGATGTTGTGTTGTTGTAAAGCCCACTGAGGCACATTTGTACTTTGTGATGATGGGCTATCCAAATAAAACTGGCTTGACTGGATTCCAGCCAGCAGCAGCAGCGGCAGCAGCGTGTATCTGGAAATTAAACAGGATTCCCAGTCTATTGAAACAACAATTTTCCAGGGCTTTTCCATGACTCCTGCTTGGCCCCACATGCCAGGCGTTGCTGACAGAGGCTGGTATTGTTGAGTGCTGACCGTCAGTGAGAGTCCTGACAGTCTCGAAACGGACTGTGGGACTGAACACACTGATGTCACGACTCAACACACAAACACATGGAGACAAAGACGTCGTCTCAGCAGCTAAAAATACGATTTTATGGGGCGTCCGGGTGGCGTGGCGGTCTATTCCGTCGCCTGCCAACACGGGGCTCGGCAGTTCGAATCCCCGTGTTACCTCCGGCTTGGTCGGGCGTCCCTACAGATACAATTGGCCGTGTCTGTGGGCGGGAAGCCAGATGTGGGTATGTGTCCTGGTCGCTGCACTAGCGCCTCCTCTGGCCGGTTGGGGCGCCTGTTGGGGGGGGGGAACTGGGGGGGAATAGTGTGATCCTCTCATGCGCTACGTCCCCCTGGCGAAACTCATCACTGTCAGGTGAAAAAAAGCGGCTGGCGACCCCACATGTATTGGAGGAGGCATGTGGTAGTCTGCAGCCCTCCCCGGATCGGCAGGGGAGGGGTGGGGGTGGAGCAGAGACCGGGATGGCTCGGAGGGTGGGGTAATTGGCCAAGTACAATTGGGGAGAAAAAAAGGGGGAAAATTAAAAAACAAAAACGATGTTATAACATAACTCTCCAATTACCCATGACTACAATGATACTTCCAGGACAGCTGATGAATTTCATCATTTTCCAGGCATTGTCCAAGACTGGAAAACTAGTCTATAAATTTCCAGGTTTTCCAGGATGCATGGGAACCCGGAATGCCATCATGCCTGCTCACTGACTGGCAGTCATCCTGTTTGGTGAACAGTGTGAAGTTCCCATTGTTTACAATCACACATTTTGCCTTTGTGTTATGATGAAATGACACCCAGCACGGCCTGGCTGTCTACAGAGGTCTAACAGGGACTGTATGCTGCTGCAGCACCGAGCCACCGCCTGGGGAGCCGACCAGAGGTCCAACAGGGACTGTATGCTGCTGCAGCACCGAGCCACCGCCTGGGGAACCGACCAGAGGTCCAACAGGGACTGTATGCTGCTGCAGCACCGAGCCACCGCCTGGGGAGCCGACCAGAGGTCCAACAGGGACTGTATGCTGCTGCAGCACCGAGCCACCGCCTGGGGAGCCGACCAGAGGTCCAACAGGGACTGTACGCTGCTGCAGCACCGAGGTACCGCCTGGGGAGCCGACCAGAGGTCCAACAGGGACTGTATGCTGCTGCAGCACCGAGCCACCGCCTGGGGAGCCGACCAGAGGTCCAACAGGGACTGTATGCTGCTGCAGCACCGAGCCACCGCCTGGGGAGCCGACCAGAGGTCCAACAGGGACTGTATGCTGCTGCTGCACCGAGCCACCGCCTGGGGAGCCGACCAGAGGTCCAACAGGGACTGTGCACTGCTGCAGCACCGAGTCACCGCCCGGGGAACCGACCAGAGGTCCAACAGGGACTGTATGCTGCTGCTGCACTGAGCCACCGCCTGGGGAGCCGACCAGAGGTCCAACAGGGACTGTATGCTGCTGCTGCACTGAGCCACCGCCTGGGGAGCCGACCAGAGGTCCAACAAGGACTGTATGCTGCTGCTGCACCAAGGTACCACCTGGGGAGCCGACCAGAGGTCCAACAGGGACTGTATGCTGCTGCTGCACCAAGGTACCACCTGGGGAGCCGACCAGAGGTCCAACAGGGACTGTATGCTGCTGCAGCACCAAGCCACCGCCTGGGGAACCGACCAGAGGTCCAGCAGGGACTGTATGCTGCTGCAGCACCGAGCCACCACCTGGGGAACCGACCAGAGGTCCAACAGGGACTGTATGCTGCTGCAGCACCGAGCCACCACCTGGGGAACCGACCAGAGGTCCAGCAGGGACTGTATGCTGCTGCAGCACCGAGGTACCGCCCGGGGAGCCGACCAGAGGTCCAACAGGGACTGTATGCTGCTGCAGCACCGAGGTACCGCCTGGGGAGCCGACCAGAGGTCCAACAGGGACTGTATGCTGCTGCAGCACCGAGCCACCACCTGGGGAGCCGACCAGAGGTCCAACAGGGACTGTATGCTGCTGCAGCACCGAGCCACCACCTGGGGAGCCGACCAGAGGTCCAACAGGGACTGTATGCTGCTGCAGCACCCGAGCCACCACCTGGGGAGCCGACCAGAGGTCCAACAGGGACTGTATGCTGCTGCAGCACCGAGCCACCGCCTGGGGAGCCGACCAGAGGTCCAACAGGGACTGTATGCTGCTGCAGCACCGAGCCACCACCTGGGGAGCCGACCAGAGGTCCAACAGGGACTGTATGCTGCTGCAGCACCGAGCCACCACCTGGGGAGCCGACCAGAGGTCCAACAGGGACTGTATGCTGCTGCAGCACCCGAGCCACCACCTGGGGAGCCAACCAGAGGTCCAACAGGGACTGTATGCTGCTGCAGCACCGAGCCACCGCCTGGGGAGCCGACCAGAGGTCCAACAGGGACTGTATGCTGCTGCAGCACCGAGCCACCACCTGGGGAGCCGACCAGAGGTCCAACAGGGACTGTATGCTGCTGCAGCACCCGAGCCACCACCTGGGGAGCCAACCAGAGGTCCAACAGGGACTGTATGCTGCTGCAGCACCGAGCCACCGCCTGGGGAGCCGACCAGAGGTCCAACAGGGACTGTATGCTGCTGCAGCACCGAGTCACCACCTGGGGAACCGACCAGAGGTCCAACAGGGACTGTGCGACTGTATACTGCTGCAGCACCGAGCCACCACCTGGGGAGCCGACCAGAGGTCCAACAGGGACTGTATGCTGCTGCAGCACCCGAGCCACCGCCTGGGGAGCCGACCAGAGGTCCAAAAGGGACTGTGCGACTGTATGCTGCTGCAGCACCCGAGCCACCACCTGGGGAGCCGACCAGAGGTCCAACAGGGACTGTATGCTGCTGCAGCACCCGAGCCACCACCTGGGGAGCCGACCAGAGGTCCAACAGGGACTGTACGCTGCTGCAGCACCGAGCCACCGCCTGGGGAGCCGACCAGAGGTCTAACAGGGACTGTATGCTGCTGCAGCACCGAGCCACCGCCTGGGGAGCCGACCAGAGGTCCAACAGGGACTGTGCAACTGTATGCTGCTGCAGCACCGAGGTACCGCCTGGGGAGCCGACCAGAGGTCCAACAGGGACTGTACGCTGCTGCAGCACCGAGTCAACGCCTGGGGAGCCGACCAGAGGTCCAACAGGGACTGTACGCTGCTGCAGCACCGAGCCACCACCTGGGGAACCGACCAGAGGTCTAACAGGGACTGTATGCTGCTGCAGCACCGAGGTACCACCTGGGGAGCCGACCAGAGGTCCAACAGGGACTGTATGCTGCTGCAGCACCGAGCCACCGCCTGGGGAGCCGACCAGAGGTCCAACAGGGACTGTATGCTGCTGCAGCACCGAGCCACCGCCTGGGGAACCGACCAGAGCCTGGTGTTGGACTTGTTCTGTAATGCACAAGCCACAAATACATGTGTGTGTGTGTGTGTGTGTGTGTGTGTGTGTGTGTGTGTGTAAGAGAGATGCTAGATCAGTGTTTCCCAACCCAGTCCTCATGGACCCCCTGTCCTGCAGATTTTCATTGTAACCCTGCATAGGTAGCCCTGCTGGTACTTACTCAACCAATCATCTCATAGCACTTAATTATGCACGTGTGCCACATCTGACACAATTACTTGCTGATTGGTTAAATAACTACAAACAGACACCCGTCCGTTCAGGGTTGCAAAGAAAGCGTGCAGGGTGAGGTGTTGCTGAGGGCTGGGAAACACGGCTAGATAATGGTTTGGTCAAAGTATAGCTCACTAACCACACACACACACACACACACACACACACACACACACACACACACACACACACACACACACACACCCACACCACACACGGGGGTTGACAGTCACCTCTCACCACACACGTCAGGCTTCCTGAGCGCCACAACAAACACATTGTCAGAGCAGCACATCAAAGCGCCATCTTGTGATTTATTATCCACAGCTTGAACTCATTAAACTCACACCGCTTATCCTGCTCTCAGGGTCGCTGGGATGCTGGGGCCTTCCCAACAGCCAGGCCATCACAGGGCCCAGGGAGACAACCTGGACATCACAGGGCCCAGGGAGACACTCTGGACAGGCTGCCAGGCCATCACAGGGCCCAGAGAGACACTCTGGACAGGCTGCCAGACCATCACAGGGCCCAGGGAGACACTCTGGACAGGCCGCCAGGCCATCACAGGGCCCAGGGAGACACTCTGGACAGGCCGCCAGGCCATCACAGGGCCCAGGGAGACACCCTGGACAGGCCGCCAGGCCATCACAGGGCCGGCAAACACACACACACACACACACACACACACACACACACACACACACACACACACACACACCTAGGGACAATGTAGTACGGCCAAGTCACCTGTCCTACATGTCTTTGGACTGTGGAAAGAAACTGGAGCCCCCGGAGGAAACCCACGCAGACACGGGGAGAACATGCAAACTCCACACAGAGGACGACCCGGGACGACCCCCAAGGTTGGACTACCCCGGGGCTCGAACCCAGGACCTTCTTGCTGTGAGGCGACCGCACTAACCGCTGCGCCACCGTGTCGCCCATTCTACAGACAAACCCACTACAAACATACTGACAAATACTTTTCAGAAGGTTAAAGGTCATCCACTACTACTACTACTTTCAGCTGCTCCCGTTAGGGGGCGCCACAGCAGATCATGCTTTTCCATCTCTTCCTGTCCTCTGCCTCTTCCAGTCACACCAGCCACCTGCATGTCCTCCCTCACCACATCCATAAACCTCCTCTTTGGCCTTCCTCTTCTCCTCTTCCCTGGCAGCTCCATATTCAGCATCCTTCTCCCAGCATAATGACTGCATCTCTCTCTCTCTCTCTCACTTCCCTGTTGTTTGCCTTCTGTCTGTGGATTGCTACGATGGGGGGGGGGGGAATTATGGCTTCAAGTTCTATTTACAACCACGATAAGCGAGCAGGCCGAGAAACCGCACTAAGTGACATGTTCTGTCTCTCGGTGGACCTCCTCTGTTCTGTTTCAGTACTATCAACAGCGCCATTATCAACACCTTCGCAGATGGCAAAACTGCTGTGGCCCGGACTCGTCCCACACCCGACACTTCACCCGGCCCACATACCACGTGGAGTCATGGCGCTTGGGCGGTCCGCTCCCGTTTGCCAGATCTGGGCCAGAACCAAGCCATAGCAATGCCGCATATTTGCCAAAGGTGGCCCATATTTGTTTTGTGATATTTGGGCCATATTCACCATTTACCACACGGGGCCACTTCAGGGTCACATCCAGACCACATGTTGCCCAGAGCACCGCAGCTTTGCCAAAAAAGGCCCACATGTGAGTTGGCATATTTGGGCCATATTTGCTGTTACACATGTGGGCCACTTCAGGCTCACATCCAGTTTGTCAGGGCCAGAAGAAGACCATCAGTGCCGCATCATTGCCTGACGTGGCCCACATCTGGGATTCGCCGAAACAACTTTGGCCTGCTTACGGTCTGACTGACCTGTTACTACTACTACTACACTACTACTACCACTCTTTGGCCTTCCTCTTCTCCTCTTGCCTGGCAGCTCCATATTCAGCATCCTGCTCTCAATACACCCAGCATCTCTAGCAGTAGTAGTAGTAGTAGTAGTAGTAGCAGTAGTAGTAGTAGCAGTAGTAGCAGTAGTAGTAGTAGTAGTAGCAGTAGTAGTAGTAGTAGTAGTAGTAGTAGTAGCAGTAGTAGTAGTAGTAGTAGTAGTAGTAGTAGTAGCAGTAGTAGCAGTAGTAGTAGTAGCAGTAGTAGTAGTAGCAGTAGTAGTAGTAGTAGTAGCAGTAGTAGTAGTAGTAGTAGCAGTAGTAGTAGTAGTAGTAGTAGTAGCAGTAGTAGCAGTAGTAGCAGTAGTAGTAGTAGCAGTAGTAGTAGTAGTAGCAGTAGTAGCAGTAGTAGCAGTAGAAGTAGTAGTAGTAGTAGTAGCAGTAGTAGTAGTAGCAGTAGTAGTAGTAGTAGTAGTAGTAGTAGTAGTAGCAGTAGTAGTAGTAGCAGTAGTAGCAGTAGTAGTAGTAGTAGCAGTAGTAGTAGCAGTAGTAGCAGTAGTAGTAGTAGTAGCAGTAGTAGCAGTAGTAGTAGTAGTAGCAGTAGTAGTAGTAGTAGCAGTAGTAGCAGTAGTAGTAGTAGTAGCAGCAGTAGTAGTAGTAGCAGTAGTAGTAGTAGTAGTTATTGTAGTAGCAGTAGTAGTAGTAGCAGCAGTAGTAGTAGTAGCAGTAGTAGTAGTAGTAGTTATTGTAGTAGTAGCAGCAGTAGTAGTAGTAGTAGTAGTAGCAGTAGTAGTAGTAGTAGTAGTAGTAGTTATTGTATTAGTAGTAGTAGTTCAAGTCATCCACTCTCATCGGAGAAGGACCCAACCGAGCCGCACAACACCAGTGACTCACATGATACCCCCCGGTAGATCAAACTCGTGTTGGAGGCCGGAGACCAGTGCTTCAACTGGGTCAAGCTTTGCCACCGTATTGTGTAAAGGGTGGAGCTGCGAGGTCACTTAACGAGCGATGAAACGTTTCGCTCAGTAAATGTTGTGTTCACATCAACTGATTCAGCTTTCTGGGAGAGTCAGACTTCGAGTTTGGCCAAAAGCGCGTCTTCATATTTCAGGTGGGTTTGGGGGCCGTCTGGCAGATCAGCAACCACCGAAGCCTGTAACACTGAAGGTAACCGCACCCTCTCAGAGCAGCTTCATATTAACATTTACTAACAGCACAGCTCCATCTAGTGGACGGTTATGAGACCCAAAGTTTAAAACTGGTTTTCCGGCGTGTTGCAAGATGTCCACAATACACACACTTTTTTTTGGCAACAGCATTTAAATAATAACGAGAAAACACCCAACTTCATACTTTGTGAGTCAATGCAAACAATGCAGTGATTTAATTTTATTCCAGAACATCAGTAAAATAGTGTTTAACGCTGACACGCCTCATCTGTGTCGTGTGATAATTAGCAGGACTTCCCTGAAGGCTGAGAGGAACACTGATGAGAGATGATGAGAATTTATTTATTACTATTTTAGTCCCCAAAATATTTGGAGGGTCCCCGGTCAACAAGCATCTCTACAGGGGCGTACGGGTAGTGTAGTGGTCTATTCCGTTGCCTACCAACATGGGGATCGCTGGTTCGAATCCCCGTGTCACCTCCGGCTTGGTCGGGCGTCCCTACAGACACACTTGGCCGTGTCTGTGGGTGGGAAGCAGATGTGGGTATGTGTCCTGGTCGCTGCACTAGCGCCTCCTCTGGTCGGTCGGGGCGCCTGTTAAGGGGGGAGGGGGAATAGCATGATCCTCCCACGCGCTACGTCCCCCTGGTGAAACTCCTCACTGTCAGGTGAGAAGAAGCGGCTGGTGACTCCACATGTATGGGAGGAGGCATGTGGTAGTCTGCAGCCCTCCCCGGGTCAGCAGAGGGGCGGAGCAGAGACCGGGACGGCTCGTCAGAGTGGGGTAATTGACCGGGTACAATTGGGGAGAGAAAAACGGAGGGGGCGTTCGTGCCGTTAAGGGATTTCGCTCTCTTCAAAGTGTCTCGCTCGTCTTTGTAGAAAATCAGTGTAACCCCAGTGGACCCGGGCCGGCCAGCATGGTCATATTTTCCAGTGTGATGAGATCTTTCAATTTCGATAAGCTTGACGTCTATTTTAAGGTCGTCAGATAAAACTTTCTGTGCCTTGGTTTATTTCTCACATCAAGATGCAGATGTTTAGTCCAGCGCTCCCATTAATCAGCAGGTTCTTTCCTCTTGACGGATTGTCCATCTAATCCCTTCTTTGTGGACAGATTATTTATGGAAGTTTGATAATCACCGAGGGGGTCGCGGATCACTTGAATTTTTTTTGGCGCTGCATGCAGCGGCGCCCCCAGACATGTTTCATAGGGGGGGGGGGCAAATGGGGCCACTGAAAATCTTGGGGTGGCACACCAAAACCAAAAGCCATGACTGAATTTCAGGAATTCTATGCTGCTGTTGTAGTATACTGTATAGGCTAGTTGAAAACTGTCAATATGAGAGTCAAGAAAAATATACATTATTGATTTAAATAAACAGCACCTCATGTAAGATATCAGATAGAAGCTTATTATGCATGATCAGAAGCATATTCTGCATATGCGACTCGTGGCTGGGGGGGCCAGCGGGGGGGCCAGGGATAGTATCAGGGTGGCTGTGGCCACCCCTGGCCACCCCTTGGGGGCGCCACTGGCTGCATGCTGTGGTAGCTTGCAGGTCATCCAAGTCTGCTTGCAAAAATTGGAGGTTAGTGCAACAACCACGAATGACTAGACTCGCTAGCCCGTTGGCTAACGGGTAGTCGACTGGTTAACGTAGTCGCCCGTGGTGCAGGCGACCCGGGTTCACATTCCGGCTGCCCCCCGAATTCGCTACCTTGGTGTCAGAAGTGGGATGGCGAGGCCGCGAGGCCGTCGGAAGCGTGTGCGCCCGGAGGCGTGAGGGGGCTGGCACGGGGACGCGCTTCCCGAAGGAGGGGGGTAGTGTAACGATCACGAATGACTAGACTCGCTAGCCCGTTGGCTAACAGGTGGGACCCTTTACTTGACTGGTTAACGTGGTCGTGCGGGTGACCCGGGTTCACGTCCCGGCTGCGGCGGTTCCCGGCGGTCCCCTGAATTTGCTACATTAGCTTGAAGGTCTTGAATATCTTCGGGCGTGTCCAGTACATGTCCCAGACTGTCCATGCGGGGAAACAGAGTCAACAACCACTTGTAGACATGATCTGTAGCTCTTCTCTTGTTGCTCAGGTAATTCCTAGTAAAACGTGTTTCTCTGGTCCAGCATCTTGTGAACCACAGACACAGTAACAGATCCTTCATCACCTTTTCTGGGCATTTTGATTCCTGAGTCCACGGTGACTTGAAGCTGAGGAGCTTCCTCTGAGAAGATAGTCAAGACAGTAATGAAAGCAGGAAGGAGTCTGGTAGATCCAGTAGGCCCGGACTGTCAATCCATCCAAAATCTCTTTAAGCTTTGTCCATCCAGACTTCAGCAACACTTCACCACGAATGACTTTGATTAAAAATCTGTTCGTATGACTTTTTAAAAGTACTTAAAAGGTCCAGAAATGCAATAAGACAAGTTGAACGGCCTGCTGCAGCAGGGTATGTGGCTGAATGAACTGCTGCAGGACTTCTGCCCAGGTTTCAGTTTTCACCCTCAGCTGTAAATACTGTAACGATCACGGATGACTAGGCTGGCTGGCCCTTGGCTAACGGGTCAGACCCTTTAGTCGACTGATTAACGTAGTTGCCCGTGGTGCGGGAGACCCGGGTTCATATCCCGGCTGCCCCCCCCAATTCGCTACAATATCAACAAATACAAATTTTTTTAAAAAAAATGCATAAATATTCTTGAAAAATCAAACATGTCTTTCCATATTGTGTTACAAGTTTGCAGGATGTATAGATATAAATGTATTTCTTTAGGGTTGAGATTTGTCGATGGTCTTCCAGACAGAATTCATGGTGGAAACAAGTTCAGACTTCCCGGTATGGCCTGTACTGTTGAATAACCTTATGAACTTAAACCAATTTCACTGGAAAAGGTGGAAATAAAAAATAGAAAAAAGTTCTACCAGAGGTTACGAGAGAGCTACGTACCTCCAGGTCAGAGCTAGGAGAAGAGGAGGAGTCATAGGATGAGGAGCAGATCTCGACCTCCGCCACGGTTCTCCTCAGCAGCCGGCGTTCTGACGTCTCCTTCACCGCCTTCACACAGACCTGCAAACACACTGAGGACTTATTACGCTGCTTATTACATTATCTATTACACTGCTTATTAAGCTATTCATTACACTGTTCATTACATGGTTTATTACAATAACACTGCTTATTTATTACATTACAATTACATCGTTTACACTAGTCATTGTTTTACACTATTCAACTGTTCAATACACTGTTCACTACACTGTTCACTACACTGTTCATTACACTGTTTATTACACTGTTCACTACACTGTTCATTACACTGTTCATTACACTGTTTATTACACTGTTTATTACAGCTGTCCCCAACTTGTCAGCTGGTTAGTAGCAGGCTGGATATGTGATTGAAACTAGCAGGAGTCTTTATTCTGGATTTGGACTGGTCGTGTTGGGTCCCAGCGTTTCACCAAATTCTGTGACATGTCAGATTATGTAACCCTGCTTTGAAAACACACTATTTTAGGACAGTCCGATAGGATTAAGTTTAGGGATAGTGTTAGAAATGATTAAGTTTGGGGGGCATCTGTGTAGCGTGGCGGTCTATTCCGTTGCCTACCAACACGGGGATCACTGGTTTGAATCCCCGCGTTACCTCCGGCTTGGTTGGGCGTCCCTACAGACACAATCGGCCGTGTCTGCGGGTGGGAAGCCGGATGTGGGTATGTGTCCTGGTCGCTGCACTAGCGCCCCCTCTGGTCGGTCAGGGTGCCTGTTCGGGGTGGAGGGGGAACTGGGGGGAATAGCGTGATCCTCCCACACGGACTCGTTCTGTTAAATAGCCTCGTCCACATGTCAGGATGCATCGCACCAAGTGGTTCAGTTTTTAATTTGTTTTTAGTGTCTTACTGTTGGTCTTTGTTCGTCACTGGTTCCAACTGTCATTTTATTTGAGAGTCTACTTTGTGTTACAGACCCACAGTCTGCACGGAATTAAGACGGACTTCATTTTATTCTGTTCCAGCCAATCTTCCCTGGTTGAAATAATTTCACTTGTGGACTGAATTTCACTGCATTTTATTGCAGGGAAAAAAAATAAATAAAATGGAATAAATAAATCAACTATAAATAAAGACTAAAGAATAAAGAACAGGATAAAGAATAATAAAGAAATAACAAAGAACAATAAATAATACCATCATAATATAAATAGATGCTTAAAGTACAAATAATAATAATCATAATATAATAATCACAATCATCATAACATAAATCATAATTATCATAATAAATCAATCGTAATAATATAAATTATACATAGTACAAATAAATAATAATGATAACGAAAAATAAAGAATAAATAAATAAATAAAAATATGAAAAATCTATTTTTTTCCAGTTTAAAATTGTTTTTTTTTAAAATTTCTTTTTTCTTATTCTGCATTTCTTATTTATGCCTGTGTCCGATATAAAGCACCCTGAACTGTCTTTGTGTATGAAATATGCACAACAAATAAACTTGCCTCATCCACGTTGGTGCTGTGTACGGTTTAATTTCCCCTCCCGGGGTTAAAAAAGTTGAACTTATCTGATCTTCCTTTTAAAATAACAGCCAATACGGGAAATCAGAGAGGGGAATTTTCATGATGGCGTTCAACTGGAAAAGACGACGCTGACGTTCTTCTTACTTTTGCTGGGGGCTGAACATGGACGTCCATATGACGTCCCATCTCGACCATCATCCACTCATTCTTCTTCGTTCGCAGAAGGTTGAAGAGAGTCACACGTCCACATCCCCAGAAAAAACAGCAAAAGATTGTGGAACTTCAATCAGTGTCAACCAGTGGCGCCCCCAAGGGGTGGCCAGGGGTGGCTACGGCCACCCTGATACTATCCCTGGCCCCCCCGCTGGCCCCCCCAGCCACGAGTCGCATATGCAGAATATGCTTCTGATTATGCAGAATATGCTTCTATCTGATATCTTACATTAGGTGCTGTTCATTTAAATCTATAATATAAATGTTTCTTAACTCTCATATTGACAGTTTTCCACTAGCCTATACAGTATACTACAACAGCAGCATAGAATTCCTGAAATTCAGTCATGGCTTTTGGTTTTGGTGTGCCACCCCAAGATTTTCAGTGGCCCCATTTGCCCCCCCCTATGAAACATGTCTGGGGGCGCCACTGGTGTCAACAAACTGACAAACATGGAACGTGAATCGTTGTAGTAATTAAAATTTTTCAGCAGGTGGCGCTTGACCTTCTCGAGAGAAAAGCAGAGATGTTTCACCTCTGCTATCATCATCGACCTTACTTGTTGTCTTCTGTGTCTCTTCACGGTGGCACTGTCCCGGTCTTTACCGAGACCACCTGCGCGCCACAAGAGGTGCTGTGATTCCGGGGACCACCTGTCAGGGCGCCGCCTGGCTCCTCCCTTCCACCAATAGAAGACCAGAATCTGACAGGGAGGAGTTAAAAAGTCAACCAATCACAAGCAGCCTGGAAGCAGGACAGACCGGAATGATGCGCAGAACATTTAATTCAAGCAACGATCTGGGAGGGGAAAAGGTCAACCTGACCTCCTTCCACTCCAGACGAGGGGCGGAGCTCCATAACAGCGGATAATCATAGCCGCTCTGGGTTACAGTGCACTGATGACGGTATATGGCACCGTTATTACCACTGACTCACTGTGAGCTGCCTCTGAGAAGTATGTCCGACAGTGTGCGTATACATTACAAGCTTAGCAGGGTGACAGGTTAGGATGGTGAAGGATACCAGAAGGTCCAGGACGGCGCCGCACGCCGCCGCCAGCAGCCACGGCAGGGCTCTCAGAAGTAAACCAAAGTCAGTATGGCAGAGCAGGATGACGGCGGAATACAGGACACCAGCCAACGAGCTCAACGCCGTGGAGAACGGACCGCTGCTCATCATCTTCTCTCTTCTGAGCTGAGGGACAAATCTCAACGTCAATGTCTCAAAAAACAGAAAACGTGTGTGACACAGTAGTGAGGGCCATGGTGTATTTCAAGTTCTACTGATCACCAAGTTTGCACATTTAAGGAGGTTGACTTGGTCTAATGCCAAATAAAAACCACAAAGGACATAATATGACGTTTTAAAAGAAGGATTCTCAAGGGACATTTAGAAAAGGATATGTGGAGAATATCTAGAAGAAAAATAAAATCTAAACGTCTAAGAGGCCCTGCACATCTAGAAATATCAAGTTGCAGGTAAAGAAGTTTAGACAGAAATAAGCCTCTGTGTACAGAGCTCAGAGTCCCAGAACAGCAGGACATTAACGTCAGAAAACCTGCAGAGTAGAACCAGGAGAAGGGCTCGACCACACCACACCACACCACACCACACCACACCACACCACACCACACCACACCACACCACACCACACCACGGTGTTCAGAAAACCAGTTTGTCCCTGTTAAGAACACCTAGGGTCAGGAATGAGGTGTGTTTTCCACTTACAGCGGTGGGGGACGCAGGGAAACGGGAGAGACAGGCTACGACAAGAGAGAGCAGGCCGAGTGTGTAGCCCAGGACTTCTGTGTTGTCCTGACAGGAAACACACAATACAGACCAGCATCCAACAGTGGTTCACATCCCATGCAGGCAGAACTATTTGACACTGGCAAATATGCACAACAACGTGACTTAATAGAGTTGCCTATCATGCATTTTGGATCATTATTGTTACTATTCACATCATATTCATGCTTGTAAACGCAGCAGTTAAAAACACTTCAAGTGAACCAAATACGACTGGCCAGTTTAGATGACGACGCTCGAAAGTCTACGTTTAGAGAGCTTGAGAAGAGCAGAGACAACGCAAACGCGATGCATAATTTAAAATCACCAAATGAGAGAAACTACACTGGTGATGACCCTGAAAACACACACACACACACACACACACACTTCTCAACACTGACAGCACTGACAAGAGGGGGTTAAATTCACAAGAGCATGACTAATATTTGGTCTTTATACCCTTATCAATAACTGTTCAATTGTTTTGAGAACTGTGAGGGAGTGGTTTAATCATCATTTATGAGCTGACTTTTGATTGACAAGTGCAGTCAAGGGTTGGTGATACGGGTGGGCGGGGTTTCATATGTTAATCATTTGGTCTGGTTGGCTGTATGTAAATGAGTGTCTGATGACATCATGAGTATCATAAAATGTATTGTATAATAATAACGTTATTTATATAGCGCATTTCTGAAACAATATTACAAAGTGCCTTACAATGGAATAAAACCAGACAAGGTAAAAATAAGAATAAGACCAAATAAGTAAGAGTAAAAATAAAAGCAGTATAAATAGAAACAAATATCAAACATTGGTAAATGCTTAAAGGCTTTCACAAAAAGAAAAGTTTTAAGAGGAGATTTAAAAGAAGCTAGAGACTTGGGTTAGTCTTGGTTCAACAGGAAGAGAGTTCCATGGGGGCTCTAACAGCAAAAGCCTGATCACCCTTTGTTACAAACCGAGACCTGGGGATAACCAGCAGGGCTCCATCTGCAGATCTTAATGGTTGAGAGGGCGTATACCAGGTCAATAAATCAGAACTGTATGTAGGAGCAAGAACTTTTAAGGCCTTAAAGTGAGCAATAAAATTTTAAAATCAATTCGAAATATAACAGAGCCAGGGTAGGAAGGCAAGTCAGGAGTAATATGGACATGCCTCTTCGTCCCGGTAATGAGCCGAGCAGTGGCGTTTTGTACCAACTGCAGATGGTGGAGGGAGCCCTTGCTGATACCAGAATAAAGTGCATTGTAATAATCAAGCCAAAAATAGATAAAAGCCTGTACAACTCTTTGCGATCGGCAATTGATAAAAATTATCTAATTTTGGAGATTAGTTTGAGCTGGAGAAAGCATGACTGAGCAACATGTTTGATTTGATTATCAAAACCAAGGTTAGCATCGAATATTACCCCAAGATTCCTAGCACTCTGCTTAAGACTACCTGACAGACCACCAAGATTAGTACCAAAAGGGCTGATGGAATTTTCGGGACCGAACAGAATGACCTCAGACTTATCATCATTAAATTTGAGAAAAATTTCCTACATCCAGGATTTAATGTCAAAGAGGCAAGTTGAGAGATTTGCTAGGGCGCTAGGATCTGCGGGTATTAGTGGCATATATAACTGAGTGTCGTCGGCATAAAAATGGTAAAACACATCGTGATTTTGAATGACCTGGCCAAGGGGCAGCATGTACATAGAAAAGAGAAGGGGGCCAAGAACTGAGCCTTGAGGAACACCACAACTCAACTGACCGATTGAGGAAGTTGAGTTACCCAGAACAACAGAAAAAGCTCTGTTGGTGAGGTAAGTCAAGGTAAGGGCATATTAAGCTAAGAGCTGAGCCCTTGATGCCAACCCAAGTCTCTAAGCAATGTAAGAGGATGATGTGATTGACAGTGCCAATGGCAGCACTTAAGTCTAAAAGAACTAAAATCGAGCAGTCACCTCTGTCTCGGTCAGCAGTAGGTCATTAGTGATATTTTTCTTATAAATTTATTTCTGATTTCTCCCAATTTAGTGGTCAATCGATCCCTATTTTAACTCAAACACCCACCCTCATACTGCATGCGTTCGCCAACTGCATATCTCCGGCCGGCAGTCTCGAAGGAGACGCCTCGGCACTTCCGTGACAAGGTAACTCCAGGCCGAACCACTGCTTTTTCCGACCAACAGAAACGCATTCATGTGACGAACACAAGCCGACTCTGCCCCCCTCCCGAAGACAGCGTTGCCAATTATTGCTGCTTCACCGAGTCCGGCCATAGCCGGATCTGACAAGACCGGGGCGCGAACCCTGGTCTCCAGTGGGCAACTGCATCGACACAAAGCCGATGCTTAGACCGCTACACCACCGCGGACCCCGGTCATTAGTGATCTTAACTAGAGTTGTCTCAGTACTATGAAGTGCTCTAAAACCAGACTGGAAACTGTTAAAAACACTAGTAATGTTCATAAAAGAAATCAGTTGGGAAAAAATTACTCTCTCCAGAACCTTAGACAGAAAAGACAATTTGGAGATTGGTCTGTAGTTACTCAAGGACAGGGAATCTACATTAGGTTTCTTCAGCAATGGTTGTAAATTTTGCATGTCTCTTTCTAATGGAAAGAGACATGCAAAATACACAATGACCAAATTAATAATGATTAATTAAGTGATGTTAGAAATTATTAGTGTTTAAATTTCAGTCTGACTTTGGGATTGTTGTTTATAGTTTGTGTTGTTCTGGAGAACTAATAGAGTTTGACACAGACCCCAAGTAATGCTGGCTATAGCTGAGTTTCATGTGAAGACTCATGTTAATAAAGTCAAAAGTAAGCATGTTCAAGTGTTTTAACTGTCCATTCTGTCTAGTTCAGAAAGAACAGAACACAATGAAATACCCAGCAGCGTTTTAGCGCAGTTCATCTGTCAACACAACATTATTCAAATTGCGAGGCCTGAATTAAAATTAGTGGCTGCGTTTGCCTTGAGCATTTGCTTCTGTGCTGCTGACTGGTCACCAGTCTGTTAAGTGGGGAACAGAAGGACTGAATCCAGCTGGCTGGAGGCCAGAAAGGGTTGGTATTTTGGAAGGTATTTCAACCTGGAGAAAGATGTGGAGGAGCTTCCTCCTGGCAGACGGTCTATCTGGCTCGCCATGTCTCATCCTGGAGGTCAGAGACCCTCCTCCGAGCACCAGGAGAACACACACGGCCAGCAGGTGCTGCATCCTCCGCCTCCTCATCATCCTTAGCCTCTTTTCTGGGGAGGTTAAAACAGAAACAATATGAATAAAGGAAGTCTTTATGGGACCGACCCCTGCTCCAAAATCAATGACCTAACTGGTCCACTGGTGACACCAGCTTGGCTAAGCTGGTGTCACCATCTCAAACCAGTTTACAACCACTCATTCCAACGATGGCTCATCAATCCAGATCATCTCCACACTTTTAATAAGTCAAAAGTCCATTTAAATAACTGTTTTGCCCGCTGTATAGGATCATACTGTCCTAAAAACTGAGCTGTGTGATGTCTCAGAATGTCTCATTCATGCTTTTGAAAAGGTTTTCCAAAAGAGCTTTAAATAACCACGTTTTATGGCATCCATACATGACCTGCTTTGGAGTCCCAGTGCCAGCACAACGGAAAGAGGAGGGAGAGGAAATGCACAACATCCAAAATGGCAGAAAACCCACCCATAACAATCTGCAAACAAAACCACACATATACACAGCACGTTTCGTGCATTAAAAAAGCACTTTGTATTACGTCAAAAGCTCACGAATTGAATAAAATAGAAATGTTCATCTCAGTGAAATGGAGGGAACAAACCAGACACAACTAGCTAACCGTCCGCATGAAGTCCTAACAAAGCCACGGGTCTCACCACGACTCGTCTCTGTCTGCACAGAAGGGAACCGGCGGTGCTGCAAAGACTTCCGACGAAACACCAGAAGGAAGAGGCAACGGCCTCCACCGAGGTCCCCCCTCGGACCCTGCACCCGTCACACACCAGCCTGCCAACACAACACAACACAACACGCCAGCGGTACAACACAACATCACGCTATGACGCACAAGCACATGTTACTCCGGCGAGAGCGTTTGCAAACTGTGCCCCTTTCATTTGTGCACCCTGACGGAACCCGGGGCTCATCGCATTGTGCGAGGCGTGGGCTGGCGGGCTGTTGCTGGAGCTGCTGGACAGGCGGATGTGGTTGGAAACCGGCTTACGTGACGCACGAGAGCAGAGACAGCAGCGCCGAGACAGCGGCCAGCACGCACACCGGGACGGCGTCCTGCAGGAGGCTCGCTTCTACCACGTCCACACAGAACCCGCTCACATCAGACAGGCGGGCGCTCATCCTGCCTCTCAAACCCAACGGACGCCCTGCCACGTGGAGGACTTGTCCAAAGCCGGGGTTGGAGGAGACGCCCCAGGTGTCCGCATCAAGCGCGCGTGATGACGCGAGGAGCGTCACGTGTCGGCAGCGGTTAAATGCCCCTTTCCCACTGCGCGGTACCGCCTCAGCTCGACTGCTTTGGTACTGTAACGTGCGTGGATAAGGAGACCCGCTGGCCGCTGGTTTGCGGGTCTGACCCTCTAGTCTAGCGGTTAGCGACGCCTCCTGCGGTGCGGGCGGTATGGGTTCGCTTCCCGGCCGCGGCACTTCCTGTGGTTGCGTTGTCCCCCGAACTCGCTACGGTATTTAAAAATGGTAGAGGCTAGTTCCCGTCGATGCAGAGAACGGTCAACTGAGCATGCGCAAGTACTCGTTGCCTCCATTGTTTGGGTAGGTTAGGGTTAGGGCGGGGTTAGGGTTATAAAGTTAGCTAATCAGACGCAGAGTAGGGGCGGGTCTTCCTAGAATCCTAGCGCCTGGATGCTACGCGGGGCGTGTGGAGGCGTGGTAGAGGCATTTCGCGCATGCTCAGTTGACCGTTCTCTACTCCATTTCCGTTCTCTGCGTCGATGGGAACTGGCCTCTACCGTTTAAAAATACCGGGTGGTATCCCACGCGCGCATTGATGACGCAGTGACGCGTTTCTCTGACCAATCAGAGGTCTGAGTTGATTCTGGTACCCGCTCCAGTTTTATTGGATCCTCCGCAAAGGTGGTACCAGAGAAGTGTAACAGTTAGCAAAATGCCGGCACTTTCCAGTAATGGAAAACGAAAGAGAGGGCGAGTGGAGTGGAGCGGAGCCGGTACCATGGCGGGAAAGGGGCTTTAGATCGTGTATGTATGATGCGTAAATTACAGCTTGCTGTGTTGGAAAGGAAATGTAAAACTCTTAAAGACGTGAGCTGGTCAGTATGTGGATATAACGTGTAGCTGTGTTGTAGGATTGTGGTAATAGTGTGGTGAACTCGGGGGGGGGGGGGGGAGCCTGAGAGACCGTCGCCACAGCCGGGACGCGAACCCGTGTCTCCCACTCCGCAAGCCACAACGTTAACCAGTCGACTAAAACGCCCGACCCGTTAGCCAAGGACCAACGTGTCTACTTATCCATGCACGCTACAATATGGCGATGTTGTGGGAGTGCAAGAATGAGTTTACTCGCCACACAAAACGACACCGATACAGCTCAATCTCTCCTGGCAACCAGCCAACCAACCGCTAGCCTGCTGCCAACATGGCTCCACCCCGGAAACTCTAAGCAGTGCCTACGTCAGCACTCCGAACTTCCGCCTTAAAGGAGCAGCAGCCCCTGGTGAATCTACCCTCCACTGTGTATCGCCACAATGTTGTCATTCCCTGGTCTTAATGGCTGCATTACAGTAAAGTGAGGCAATTTTCTGAGTTTGCTGCACTGTTTTAATGAAATGAACGTCTTGTCTTTGTCCGTCATGGACCGTGAGTCTGCAATAAAGTTGTGAGTTGAGCTGAATGTCTCTACCTGCTTGGACATCACGTCCACACTACCAATGATCATTTATCATCATTTTTTCTGCTGTGTAAATATCTTATGAAAGCACCAATAGTCATCCGCTAAATATCATCACATGATCAGTATTGAGGTAATCAGTCGGAAATGTCCCGATATTTGATTTTGTCAGTATCCCCAGCCTTACAGTAGTAACCCAGCGGTTACTCGAGTCAGCGTTAATAGGTACGCTGTCTCTTTAAGAGTCGCGACGGTGAGCACAGCTTTACGGCTGTAGGTGGGGCTCTCACCGCGAGGGAGTCTGCGGGTTCGCTTGACTAAATGAGAGAAGAAGAGAGAAGACTTGGCCAGGTGTTGCCCGCGGGAAGCCTTTGTTGTTTCCTGATCGCCGCTCCGCCCCGCGTTTTCCTGCCAGGTTTGTATTGCACCTGTATTTGTTTTGAGAAAAGAGGTTATTTTCTTCTGTCCCTTTTACGAAGTCAGGAGACTAATCGCTAGCTAGTTGCTAATCGCTAGCTAGTTGCTAATCGCTAGCTAACATTCTAAATGTTTTGGGGTTTTTTTCAAATTTCCCCCCTTTTCTCCCCAATTGTATCTGGCCAATTACCCCACTCTTTTTGAGCCGTTCTGGTCGCTGCTTCACCCCCTCTCTGCCGATCCGGGGGGCTCCCCGACAGACCACAAGAGGCGCTAGTGCAGCGACCAGGACACATACCCACATCCGGCTTCCCACCCCCAGACACTGCCAGTTGTTTATAGGGACGCCGGCCAAGCCGGAGGTAAGACGGGGATTCGAACAGGCGATCCCCGTGTTGCTGGGCAACGGCATAGACCGCTACGCTACCCAGATGCCCCCAGTTCTAATTATTAGATGTGTTTATTAGTTCTACTTTTTCCTGCGATGTTTTACATCTTGTGTTTTTCTGTTGTGTTGGGAGAGATATGCCAAACCAGACTCCTGGTAGGTCTGGACGTACTTGGCAAATAAAGGATTCTGATTCCCAAATTTGAAGATCAAATGTCAAAAAAGCACACGATAAACATCTAAAAATGAAAAAGGGCTTTGCAGAAAAAGGTGAACCATGTTTCTGCTATGGTTTACATTGATATCAAACACTTTGTTCTTAGTAACGGTAATGTTTATTGCAACCTGGCAGTATAAAAGTTATGAAAGTCTCTTCGGCTCCGCGAATTACAAAGTGCATGAGAGCAAGATTAAACTGGCAGAAATGAGAAATAAACCACGCTAATTTGACAAACATTACTTTATCAACAAACTGCAAGGAGTACAGAAATAAATGTCTGGATGCCTTGATCCTGAAAGCAGCACATTATATTTCAGCACATCTGTATCATGTGTTTGAAATCAGGTTCAGCACAGCTAAAGAAATTTAATATTTCATCTCATCATCACAAAATCCTCATCCTATAAAAACTCTGGTCCACATCAGAACATGGGTCACCTGGAGAACATGGGTCACTTGGGATGAGCTGTGTCGGGTCTTGTGTGACAGCTGTACGTCCACGATAAAGGACTTCATATAGCAGAGCCGACCCAGCCTCGCTCCTGTGATGCAGAACCTGCATTTTCCATCTGACACACAACTCCCTTCACTCTGTTGGAATTGCATGTAAACCGTCTTAGGGTCGTTTCATTCAACCTGAGGTTACCAACAAGCCATTTCAGTCCTCGGGTCATCATCACGCGTCCAGATGCTTGGTGAGCCGGCGGACTTTCTCTTTCTTGTTCCTGTTTCCGTGTTTCTTCCAGGGTTTTCCAAGGGGCATCTCTGTGCTGTCGGGTTTTCCAAGCCCCACGGGGCCACTGCCGGGCCGGTAGCCCATGACGGACTGGACACCCTTGGTGAGCGCTCGCACGTTCTCCTAAAGGCGAATCCACCAAACATTTACAGGTTAAGCATTAACACACAGGCTGTCTCTTGTCGGCCATGCCCGGACAGATTATCTGATTTGATGTTTGCCGACTGGTTTACCTGATGGAAGAAGTTTCTGTCAACTGTGTTTTCGATTCTCTTGACCTTGTGGTGTTTTTTGGTAATCTCGGAGGCGTCGCAGCCGCTCAGCTCTGCCGCCTGGAACTTGGTGTGCTGAGGCTGAAAGTCTGCTGGACTGATGTGTGGAGGAGGATGGCAGTACAGCAGCTTGCCCTGAAGGAGGAAATACAATGCAAACGAGTCACACAGAAACCAACCCCTTCAGAAACCATCTAGTATATATACCCACTCCAGTTCTGAGTTTCTGGGGGATCGAGTCTATCCCAGCATGCATTGGGCAGATAGCATGGAGACACCCTGGAGAAGTCGCCAGACCATCACCGGGCACACAATGACTATCAAACACCAATACCTATGTGCATATTTACATCTCTAATTTACCTCACATGCAGGTCTTTGGACTGTGGGAGGAAATGCATGCAAACACAGGAAGAACATGTAAACTCCACAAAGAAAAGATGGAATTGAACCCATTCATCATCATCAGCCACTTCTCCGGGGTCGGGTCATAGTGGCAGCAAGCTAAGTAGGGCACTCCAGACGTCCCTCTCCCCAGCAACGCCCTCCAGCTCCTTCTGGGAGACTCCAAGGCGTTGCCAGGCCAGATTGGACATGTAGTCCCTCCAGCGAGTTCTGGCCAGGAGGCATCCTAATCACATGCCCGAACCACCTCAACTGGCTCCTTTCAACGTGAAGGAGTAGCAGCTCTACTCCGAGCTTCCTCCGGATGTCCGAGCTCAGACACCCTACGGAGGAAACTCATTTCAGCCGCTTGTATCCGCGATCTCACCCTTTCGGTCACTACCCAAAGCTCATGACCACAGGTGAGGGTTGGAACGAAGACTGACTGGTAAATTGAGAGCTTTTCTTTCCGGCTCAGCTCCCTCTTCACCACAACGGTCCGGTACAACATCCGCATTACTGCTGATGCTGCACCAATCCGCCTGTCAATCTCCCGCTCCATCCTGCCCTCACTCGAGAACAAGACCCCGAATTGAATTGAATTGTACCCAGGACCATATTACTGTGAGATAACTGTGTTAACAAGTAAACCACCATGACATTTAGGATTACTTGATATTAATTGTTGTCACAGAACAAATTACATCACTGCACAGCTTCATGGCCAATAATTCCCAGAGTGTAATTCAGAGCAGATGCAGTACCTGTAAATATTTCTGATAAAACAATACATCCATTTGGTAGAACTGGGTCAAATATCTCAATGGTGTAAACGGCTGATTTTTTTCTGGTGTTCATTGTACAGTTCCATTTGTCTCAACGGCACTTATATGATATCTAAATATGCAAAAACTATAAAAAAAAGCATTTCAAAATACTTTTCCGATCCAGGAGTGAAACTTACGCAGACGTAATCCTTCAAGATGTATCGGGCTGATCTGGACTGGTCAGGCTGGCCATGTGACGTCATAAAGCCTCTCATATCTGAAGCAGAGGAATGCCAGGGTTAATCTCCATTACTACTACTACTACTACTACTACTACTACTATTTTCAGCTGCTCCCGTTAGGGGGCGCCACAGCGGATCATCCGTTTCCATCTCTTCCTGTCCTCTGCATCTTCCTCTGTCACACCAGCCACCTGCATGTCCTCCCTCACCACATCCATAAACCTCCTCTTTGGCCTTCCTCTTTTCCTCTTCCCTGGCAGCTCCATATTCACCATCCTTCTCCCAGTATACCCAGCATCTCTCCTCCACACATGTCCAAACCATCTCAATCTTACCTCTCTTGCTTTGTCTCCAAACCGTCCAACCTGAGCTGTCCCTCTAATATACTCCTTCCTAATCCTGTCCTTCTTCATCACTCCCAGTGAAAATCTTATCATCTCCAACTCTGCCACCTCCACCTCCACCTCCTGTCTTTTCATCAGTGCCTCTGTCTCCAAACCATATAACATAGCTGGTCTCACTACCATCTTGTAAACCTTCCCTTTAACTCTTGCTGGTACCCTTCTGTCACAAATCACTCCTGACACTCTTCTCCACCCACTCCACACTACCTGCCCTCTTCTTCACCTCTCTTCTGCACTCCCCGTTACTTTGAAGTCGATCCCAAGTATTTAAACTCATACACCTTCATCACCTACACTCCTTGCATCCTCACCATTCCACTGTCCTCCCTCTCATATGTATTCTGTCTTGCTCCTACTGACTTTCATTCCTCTTCTCTCCAGTGCATACCTCCACCTCTCCAGGCTCTCCTCAACCTGCAACCTACTCTCACTACAGATCACAATGTCATCAGCAAACATCATAGTCCACAGAGACTCCTGCCTGATCTCGTCCATCAACCTGTCCATCACCATTGCAAACAAGAAAGAGCTCAGAGCCGATCCTTGATGTAATCCCACCTCCACCTTGAACCCACCTGTCATTCCAACCACACACCTCACCACTGTCACACTGCCCTCAGACATATCCTGCACCACTCCTATATACTTCTCTGCAACTCCCAACTTCCTCATACAATACCACACCTCCTCTCTCGGCACCCTGTCGTGTGCTTTCTCTAAATCCACAAAGACACAATGTACCTCCTTCTGACCTTCTCTATACTTCTCCATCAACATTCTCAAAGCAAACGTCACATCTGTGGTGCTCTTTCCTGGCATGAAACCATACTGCTGCTCGCTGATCATCACCTCTCCTCTTAACCTAGCTTCTATTACTCTTTCCCAAATCTTCATGCTGTGGCTGATCAACTTTATACCTCTGTAGTTGCTACAGTTCTGCACATCGCCCTTGTTCTTGAAAATTGGTACCAGTATGCTTCTTCTCAAGATTGTGTTAAACAATCTAGTTAAAGGGGTTAATCACCATTAGACTACATTTAATCATCTATTACTGCCTCTTGTCAATAGAGAAAGGTGTTGGCCATCCTCATTGTGCAAGTTTCAAAATTACTCCAACTTTGGATGTCTGTGCTCACGTCAGAACATCATTAATGGGAAATTTCACTGATTTTCAACCTTATTTCCATGTATTTATCATAGTGGTGGCACCACTATACAGTTCAAAATACTTGTCAGTGTTGTCTATATCACCATAGCTCGCTATAGCAAACTGGTTTACTTCTGCCATCCATTAACGTCAGTGAATAACAGAAGAACTACAAGGCTGATTGGCTGACGTTCATTTTCTAATCTCCGCTGTTGAGCAACTCTCCTGCAATGCATTTTGGTACATGTAGGCAATGTAGAACAGCACTCATTGAGGGAGAACGTCGATTTTTCTGTTAAAATAAATGGTTTTAAAAGACCCGATAGCCTAGCGGCACTAACTGGACATGCAGATTATTTGTGGCGAAAGCAGCGTCACATTGCTGGACAGTGACCCCAACTTCCACATGGACGTGGATTAGTGATCTGTATTTTGTTGTGTGAATTTTCTTGTTGGTGTTGACTCCATGTATATGCAAACCTACATGACCAATAAAAATGATTCTGATTCTGACTGAAACCACCTGTATTACTGATACTGTGAAACAGCTAGTCGCCATCTTTGTCCTGAGCACCAAGACGACCAATAGAAATACGGATGGATTACGAATTCAGCCTCCCCGTTCGTTCAACCCCCCTGTTCACATAAAGAGCTTGGGTATGTCCGTCCGGCGGCAGCGAGCTTACATCCGTAGGCCATCAGCAGTTCCTCTGCGGTGGGGGGGCGGCTGGGGTCTTCATCCTCTCGTGGGAGGATGATGTTGATACCGTAGGTGCCCTCCAACACGTGGCGGGGAATGGTCTGACACACGTAATGCCTCCGTCAAGGATTTTACCCTCATTTAACGTCCAAATCACAGATTCAAAGTTGCTAATTTTCTGACCTTGTTGGAAAGTTGTTGTTGTATTATTTCCTTTTTAGTTTTACTTTCTACACTGCTTCATCTTGTAGCCACTCCAACTTCTTCTTCTTTTTTAGGATCCCCCCCCCCATTTTCTTCCAGCAGTACTTGGCCAATCACCCCACTCTTCCGAGCCGTCCCGGTTGCTGCTCCACCCCCTCTGCCGATCCGGGGAGGGCTGCAGACTACCACATGCCTCCTCCCATACATGTGGAGTCACCAGCCGCTTCTTTTCACCTGACAGTGAGGAGTTTCACCAGGGGGGCGTAGCGCGTGGGAGGATCACGCTATTCCTCCCAGTTCCCCCTCCCCCCTGAATAGGCACCCCGACTGACCAGAGGAGGCGCTAGTGCAGCGACCAGGACACATACCCACATCCGGCTTCCCACCCGCAGACACGGCCAACTGTGTCTGTAGGGACGCCCGACCAAGCCGGAGGTAACACGGGGATTTGAACAGGCGATCCCCGTGTTGGAATAGACCGCCACGCCACCTGGACGCCCGTCAGTTTATATTTCTTAAAAGATGACCACTCTAAAGAAATTAGAATCATTAAACCAAGTGAACAGTAAATACTGGTGGTATGTAACAAATGCAGGGGTGGATATGAGGGAGACAGCGGGGACGTGGTCTCTCATCTGGTCGATGGGCAGAATCCCCGAGCAGATCATCTCCGCTTTGGTCGTCACAAAGGAAGGCATGACCAGACCCGGACAGTCACACAGACACAGGCCTGGCTCCACATACAGAGTCTGCAACACACACACACACACACACAAAGCTTAGACAACCTGCTGGTACCATGACGGGTGTGGCTCTATACAGACTTTTACACATTTTTCAGCTTTTAAAGCCACATTGTGTAATTTTTCTATAAATGTAGTGAACGAGACGTGATCATTTCCTTGTGCACAGGAAATGACCTCACTACGAGGCATGATGAAAAGGAACATGGGATGATTTTATGGTTTTTTTTCTTCTTCAGCAATGGGCCACACATGTTGCTGCAACCTCTACCACCAGCAAAACATTACCGAAGAAGAAAAAACATCTCAAACCTCGTTTTCAGTTTGATCAGACCTTGTAGCGAGCGTCACTTCCTGTGTGTGAATAAGTGCACCAAAAACACCAATACCACGAAATGTCTCGTTCCCGGGTATTGAGACAATAGTGCCCCGTGCCCTCTCACCAGACCATCTGAGGAGACGGCAGTGGAAGTAAGTGGTGTGTTGAAGCACCGGAGGTCTCTATTTGTTGTGTATTGCTCCTGATCTTAATGAATTAACAGAAAAATTACACAATGTGACTTGCTTGTAAATTTGAAGAGCAAGTGTGTACCTGGAAGTGCTTGGTGTGTCCGGGCGTGGCTGAAACCGACACCTTCTTGTTCCTGAAGATGGTGTTGATGGTGGAACTCTTCCCCACATTAGGATAACCAACCTGTAAATCGCAGGTTGTGATAACCACAAATTCAAAACTGGAAGCCCTCGAGGACCCACGGCTGCACGGAAACAAATACGGGGAAAAAAAGAGGGTTTTTTTTACCCACCAGGCCAACGGTGAGCTGTCCGTCTTTACATCTGGCTCCGCTGTGCACCGCCTTAAACATGGCCAGCAGCTCGTCTTTGTGAAGCAGGCAACTGGAGTTGTGGAAGGAGGACTCGTGTGATGAACTAGTGGTCTCTTCCTCCTCTTCCCCTTCTGAGCAGGTCTGCCAGTCCTCTTCTTCCACCGTTACCTTCTCCCGTTGCTCTTCCTCCTCATCACTCCCCTCCTCCTCCTCTTCATTATTATCTGGCACTCCTTCCTCTTCTGGGTCACTCTCTCCAACCTCTGGCTCCTGCTGCTCCAGGCCCTGTCAGGAGAGAAGTGGGCAGGTTAGATTTGGGACTGGGACATCAACACATTCATCATGGGTTATCTATGTAATCTAGTACTCTGAGGGAAGGGACTATCGATATGATACCACTGGTTTCAGTAATACTGCTTAGCTTCTTGTGTGTTGTAGTTTACATTTTGCACATCTAAAGGAACATTTGACTCTGGTATAGTATGGATAATATACAACTTTACTTTACATGAGCAGCAGTTACGTGCTGCAACATAGCTGCTGGTATAGCTCCCATGGCTAGCTACCACCTTAGCCAACTAGCTGGCTTTCCATAGAGAATTCTGAGCATGGACAGATAGTGCCCCTTACTGACAACATCCTGTAACAGCAATTAAATGCCATTCAGTACAATGCCTAAACACTGCATTCACTATACCCCCCCCTTAAGAGAAATGTATACCACCCCCCTTTAAGAAAAACAGAGAAGCGTCTTCATAATCAAATGCCATATTCTACACAGCAGTGTCACAAGCACAACACGAGTTAATTAATTGTTTTAGAAAAACCTTACCTGTAGAGGCTGGACAGGGTTGAATGATGTTTTAATGTATGAAATAAACTGGAAATAAAGTCTGACTGACTGTTTGTCTGACTGTTTGTCTGATTGACTGACTGACTGTTTGTCTGACTGTCTGACTGACTGACTGACTGTCTGACTGACTGACTGACTGACTGACTGACTATCAAGCTGCGTCACACCTTCTCTTCTGCATCCAGCCTGTCGCTCTCTGCCAGAGCCGACCAGAAGGCGGCCCTCATGCCCTCTCTCTGGAAGCGTCTGGCCCAGGCCCGTCTCTGCTCCCGGGTCAGCAGGTCCGCTTTGTTCACCAGCAGCATGTTCACCTTGTCCCGAGACACCTCCTTCACATACGCCTCCTGGTGCACACCGGGGACACAGCCGTCAAACAACTGACAGGCTCACCACAGCCTTGATATCATCGGTCACCCCAAAACTCCCCGTTTGTCTCACCTCTATGTTCCACAATGCCTTTTTATTTATTTGGGATTTTCTCCCCTATTGTACTTGGCCAATTACCCCACTCTTCTGAGCCGTCCCGGTTGCAGCTCCACCCCCTCCACCCCCTCTGGAGGGCTGCAGACTACCACATCTCTCCTCCGATACATGTGGAGTCACCAGCCGCTTCTTTTCACCTGACAGTGAGGAGTTTCACCAGGGGGACGTAGCTTGTGGGAGGATCATGTTACTCCTCCAGTCCCCCCTCCCCCTGAACAGGCCAACCACAGGAGGCGCTAGTGCAGCGACCAGGACACATACCCACATCCGGCTTCCCACCCGCAGACACGGCCAGTTGTGTGTGTAGGGATGCCCGACCAAGCCAGAGGCAACATGGGGATTCGAACCGGCGATCCCCGTGTTGGTAGGCAACGGAATAGACCGCCACGCCACCCGGACACCCCTTCAGAGGTTTTGTGTTCATGCTTCGACGGGTCAGAGCTGTTTTGGTGACACGAGGGGAACCTACACAGTATTAGGCGGGTGGTTTTAATGTTTGGGCTGATCGGTGTATCATACTGACATATTTCCCTACGCTACCTTGTGGCACAGCTGCCAAACGTAAAGGTGTAACCTGTAGCGTCCTGCACCATCACGGCTGTGTGGAGCACTGCAACAACACGAGCACCCCACTGACAACCAGAACCATTACATATCTCGCAATCAGCAAATGGAGACAAACCAAAAAAAATCCCAATCCGGGCGGAACCCGACGGTCATGGAATGTCATGGGAAAACTGTTATGGATCGACGTCTCTTCAGGAGAACAGCGACACCCCCCCCAACAGGTGACAGGAATGAACTCACCAGGTCAGGGCATCTGAACAGCAAAGGGTTCCTGCCATCAACGATCTGAACCACAACATCGCTGTGGAGAAACAGGAAAACGTAGCGTCACACAAACAGAACACACTGTTATTTACACGCCCGTGTGAGAACTTGTGGCTACCGCCGCACCCCGGGCAGAACCGGGCAGAATCCGTCAGGTGGCATCTGCAGCCTGACAGTCGACATCAAAACAAACGAGCATGCACGGTGGAGCAACACAAACCAAAGGAACGGAAATGGTTTTTAAGAGTTTGCGTTGTTTATGAACTACATCCCAAGATGGGAACGTTTTAGATTACCAGAGAACTTAGCATTCGCCTCCACCAGGCCTCTGGCGTGCGCTACGGCTAAGACTGCATCGCTAACATGTCCCACCAGTGTCTTCATGCGTGCTTGATAGTCCAGGTAAGAAAATCAGTTCATCTGGACACAGCGTTTACCGAGAGAACTGCTTCATCATCATGTACGTGACCTCTTCAGTCTGAGGGCCCCCACACACCAGGCCGACGGTCGTGACCCTGGGTTTTGTGGTGTGTCTCACACCATCAGCACTAGTCGGACCCCTGTCGGCAGCGTTTCGGCCGATTCAGCATGTTGAACCGGCGGAGCCCAACGGTGAGAGAGATCACTCTGATTGGCTGTTCAGCTTAGCGAATCAACGCTATAAGCTAGCGAATCAGGTCTGTCGGCTGTGGTCTTTGTGGTGTGTTCAAGCGCTACTTTTTGCAGGCGATGCAACAGTCGGCCTTCGTCGCCGCTAGTCAGTTTGGTGTGTCTGGGCCCTTAGTGACCTCTTCAGTCTCAGCTGACTGCAGGTGTCCCCACCCTTATAAACAATACGGTGGCACAACCACCCAAACCAACCACCAGTTTCATATGCAAATATGGGTGTGACCATTAACTAGAGTTTCAATGGCCATGTGTACTATTCACAGAGGATTTGGGAATGTTTGCAATCACAGCATTTTAAGATGGTGACAGATGTACTCTTAGACCTCCCCCCCCCGGTTCAGGTTAAGTGTGGTTATCCTAACTGGGCATTTGTCAAGACACCGTTAAAGTTAACATTTTACCATAAAAAAGTTACCACATGGAGCTTCAAAAGTGGGAGTGAAATAAGGCTTCAGTCCTACCTCCTCTCGATGACTCTCCAGAGCTGTCTCCAGAAATCCAGGTTCCTCTCAAACGGGGTGAGAATGAGCTTCTGCTCCTCCTCCAGCCTTCAGAGGTAGACAACACACTTCAGATGCAACACCAATAACAGGTCAGGCTCAGTTAGTTAGCAAAATACTCGCACTGCACCGAGATATGAGTCAACAAATCCTGTTTGTTAAAACTGGTAGGCCACATCCCTGCTTCTGATTGGCCGAGACAGTCTCAGTAAATGAACGGCTGTAGAATGTTTACAGGCGCTCACTGACAACAAGCAAAAACACACATACTGGCATTCATATAACAGGTCATATGTTCCATATTCCAGGGAAAGCATTCAGACCGAAGACCAACACAGACCACAGCTGATGTATGAGTCCGTGTACCGCAGAGAACTGGTTTTAAATCTGGCCCTTCGTGGCCCACAATGCTGCTGGTTTTCTGTTAGTCTTCTGAGCATTCTGACGTCGCTGTGCTCCCAAGTCTACGGTTAGTACTGTTCACTCTTCTGTTTTTGTTTGGATTTTTGTCCCCAATTGCACCTGGCCAATTACCCCACTCTTCCAAGCTGTCCCGGTCGCTGCTCCACCCCCTCTGCCGATCTGGGGAGGGCTGCAGACTACCACATGCCTCCTCCCATACATGTGGAGTCACCAGCCGCTTCTTTTCACCTGACAGTGAGGAGTTTCACCAGGAGGACGGTGTTCCCTGATGGCAGTGGCCTCTTTCAGCAGGATAATGTGTCCTGCCACACTGCACAATATGTTCAGGAATGGTTTGAGGAACATGACAAAGAGTTCAGGGTGTTGCCTTGGCCTCCAAATTCCCCAGATCTCAATCCGATCGAGCATCTGTGGGATGTGCTGGAAAAACAAGTCCAAAGCATGAAGGCCCCATCTCTCAACTTACTACTACCACTACTACTACTACTACCACTACTACCACTACTACTACTACTACTACTACTATTACTACCGCTACAACTGTCGGCTGCTCCCGTTAGGGGGCGCCACAGCGGATCATCCATTTCCATCTCTTCCTGTCCTCTGCATCTTCCTCTTTCACACACCAGCCACCTGCATGTCCTCCTTCACCACATCCATAAACCTCCTCTTTGGCCTTCCTCTTCTCCTCTTCCCTGGCAGCTCCATATTCAGCATCCTTCTCCCAGTATACCCAGCATCTCTCCTCCACACATGTCCAAACCATCTCCATCTTGTCTCTCTTGCTTTGTCTCCAAACCGTCCAACCTGA
Organism: Lampris megalopsis; assembly: GCA_022114975.2. Lineage (NCBI taxonomy): Eukaryota > Metazoa > Chordata > Actinopteri > Lampriformes > Lampridae > Lampris > Lampris megalopsis. The sequence continues at coordinate 177,310 of JAJHIY020000979.1, read as the reverse complement.
GCTGTCCCTCTAATATACTCGTTCCTAATCCTGTCCTTCTTCATCACTCCCAGTGAAAATCTTATCATCTTCATCTCTGCCACCTCCAGCTCCTCCTCCTGTCTTTTCATCAGTGCCACTGTCTCCAAGCCATATAACATAGCTGGTCTCACAACCATCTTGTAAACTTTCCCTTTAACTCTTGCTGGTACCCTTCTGTCACAAATCACTCCTGACACTCTTCTCCACCCACTCCACCCTGCCTGCACTCTCTTCTTCACCTCTCTCCTGCACTCCCCGTTACTTTGGACAGTTGACCCCAAGTATGTATTTAAACTCATCCACCATCATCACCTCCACTCCTTGCATCCTGACCATTCCACTGTCCTCCCTCTCATTCATGCATATGTATTCCGTCTTGCTCCTACTGACTTTCATTCCTCTTCTCTCCAGTGCATACCTCCACCTCTCCAGGCTCTCCTCCACCTGCACCCTACTCTCGCTACAGATCACAATGTCATCCGCAAACATCACAGACCTCTCAACTTACAGGACTTAAAAGAATCTGCTGCCAGCATCTTGGTGCCAGATAGCAGACTCCTCCAGAGCTCTTGTGGAGTTCATGCCTCGATGGGTCAGCGCTGATTTGGCAGCACGACGGGAAGCTACACAATTGTTTTAATATTTTGGCTAATAGGTGTGCATATATGTGTGCGCATGTGTGTGTGCTTGAGAGTGTGCACATGGGGAGCAAATTTATGGTCTAAATTAGATGCATCAAGGCAGTGGTACCTGCATCTCATCTTGGCAAAATTCTCAGCATCCCTTCTCAATGTAATATATGTGTGTGTGTGTGTGTGTGTGTGTGTGCGTGCGTGCGTGTGTGTGTGTGTAGAGAGGCAGAGGAGCTTTGGAAATGCTGACACACTTGACTGTGCACATGCCAGTCTGGGGAAAAATACACCCGAACTGTTTACAACAAGGGCGGCATGGTACCACAGTGGTTACCGCGGTTGCCTCACAGCAAGAAGGTCCTGGGTTTGAGCCCCGGGGTAGTCCAATCTGGGGGGGGTCGTCCCAGGTCGTCCTGTATGTGGAGTTTGCATGTTCTCCTCTGGGTGCTCTGGTTTCCTCCCACCAAAGACATGTAGCTCAGGAGACTCAAAGACATGTAGGTCGGGTGAATCGGCCGTACTAAAATTGTCCCAAGGTGTGAATGTGTGTGTGTGGGCCCTGTGATGGCCTGGTGGCCTGTCCAGGGTATCTCCCTGCCTGCCGCCCAATGACTGCTGGGATAGGCTCCAGCATCTCTGTGACCCTGAGAGCAGGATACGCAGTTTGGATAATGGATGGATGTTTACAACAAGCAAGTCCTGAAAAGGGCAGCACAGTGGTTAACGCGGTCGCCTCACAGCAAGAAGGTTCTGGGTTCGAGCCCCGGGGTAGTCCAACTTTGCATGTTCCCCGTGTCTGCGTGGGTTTCCTCCAGGGGCTCCAGTTTCCTCCCACAGTCCAAAGACATGTAGGTCAGGTGAATCACCCGTACTAAATTGTCCCTAGGTATGAATGTGTGTGTGTGTGTGTGTGTGTGTGTGTGTGTGTGGGCCCTGTGTGATGGCCTGGCAGCCTGTCCAGGGTGTGTCTTCGCCTGCTGCCTAGTGACTGCTGGGATAGCCTCCACCATCCCCGCGACCCTGAGAATAGGATAAGCGGTTCGGATGATGGATGGACGGGTGGAAGTCCTGAAAAGGTACATTAACTCTGTGCTGAGTTTACCTGAATTATTGTGTAGTTGGTGATGAAATGTGCACAGTGAAATGCCCCGTGTCTTCCCGTTAGAGGGAAGTAACCATGCCACACCATCCTTTGTGAGTGACGCTCTTCCAGAATACTTCCTCGTTGCTGTTTACTATATTGTAGAAGACTTATCCATCAGTATGTTCACAATGGTACCTGAAGTAAAAGTATCACTACCAGTGCAGCCCATAGCCTTATGACAGAGTGAGAGCGTACTGTGCCAGCTGTCGTCGCCATTCAAGGAAGCTGTCTCTCTCTGCCTGCTGAAGAGCTTCTGGACTGGTGCCGTCATCCCAGCTGGGTCTTGGAGACAGAGACACACAACATGAATACAAGAAAAGATGAAGAACACAGAACAGATGTCTGAACAGGCTCCGATCCATCCAGCATACCGTCTCGGGATTCGGAGGAAGTGCTTATTGTCTTCGTGAAGTTTCTTCAGCCTGGTTTTCTCCTCCGTCGTCAGAAGACCAGCCCGTGCCTCCGCCGGTACAAACTGGATGTTGAGCTTTTCTGAAGGGAGAATTAAAACAGTTAGGAAGTCCAATAACATGGATCCAACCCAGATCAACACCAAGCCCAAACCCTCTCACCTTAGCTTAACCCGGTGCAGTATCCTGCCCCAACCCGGTTCAGTATCCTGCCCCAACACAGCCCATCAGCACACCAATATACACATACATGCACTTGGCCCTTAACCTAACATGGGTTCATATTCACCCTATACACACTTGCTCATCACGCACATTTCTGCACACACACACACACACACACAACCTTTTCTGCCACACAGAGACAGAATATCAACTTTTGAGACTATGGGTCCACTATAACGCCACTCTTCCTCTTCGTCAGTAATATTTAAACACATGATATATAAATATATTCTTTGCTCTGAAAAAGACGAAGGAGAGCTGGACCACCTACCTGCAACAAACTCTGTCCCGGCAAGCTCAGCAGTGGCCAGGAAGTCATCCATGGAGCTCTGCTCTGTCACCGACTGCAGGTTGAGTCGTCCCCAGTCATACCCATCGTTCAGTTCGCTGGTATGGAGCTAAAAACATGACAGCACAGGAAAAGCTCAACTTGCTAAACAACAAAGCGGCAGAGGCGGTGACACACTACGCTCCGGCTACAGTGGCAACAGTCTTGGGTACACACTCTGCTTTCGACTGCCCGAGTCATCATTGCCATTTGGGATTGATAATTACCACAACGTTTATGAATACAGCTCAAATACTTGTTAGCTTCCTGTCTTCCCATCAACACAAACGTCACCTTTATCTGATTTTTACGCTTGCCCAGCTCTTATATTAGTAATATTTAGTTATATTTATTGATGTAAATCAATAACTCTTTTGCACAACTCCATTTCTACTCGTTTCATTCTTCCACCATGCAAAAAAGTAGTGCCAGTTGACATGGAATGTTAGTTTTTTTAGGACTGCTTATATTTACAAGTGTTTAATGTTTGTATTGCAATATTGTACCTATATGGTAAAATATTGCAATAGAGAGAGAGAGAGAGAGAGTATATCTGCACCCTTCCCAGTGACCAATGGGGTCCGACAAGGTGGAATACTGTCACCTGTTCTATTCAGTGTGTACATATATGGATGATCTCTCTAAAAAGTTAAGAGTGTAAGACTGGCTGCATGGTGGAGGTGGTCTTATTAACTAAAAAGTAGAGTGTAAGACTGGCTGCATGGTGGGGGTGGTCTTATTAACTAAAAAGTTAAGAGTGTAAGACTGGCTGCATGTTGGGGGTGGTCTTATTAACCATCTGATGTACGCTGATGACCTGGTCCTCCTGTGTCCTTATAGTGCTGGCTTACAGCAACTGCTCAGAGTCTGCTGAAGTTATGGTGTGCAGCATGACGTCACATTTAACTCTAAAAAGAGTGTTGTCATGACTGCTAAAACCAAGGAGGATCAGCAGCAACATGTTCCCTCATTCTTCTTGGCAGACCGAGCAGTAAACGTGGTGAACAAAGTGAGATATCTGGTCACATGATCAGGGATGATCTATGTGATGATGATGATGATGTGCAGCGCCAGTGTTGCAGACTGTATGCACAAGCCAACATGCTGACACGCAAATGTCACATGTGTACAGATGATGTTAAAACTGCTCTTCTTAGGGCCTACTGTACCCCCACTCTATACTGCCCACTTGTGGTGCGACTATAGCGAAGCAACACTGAAAAAGCCGCGGGTAGCATAAAATGATGCACGCAGTCTCGCTCAAGCTTCCAGGATGGACACGTGCAAGTCGCGTGTGTGTGACCGGTAATGTTGCCACTTTTCGTGTTGTGTTGAGGAATGTTATGTACACATCTATGTGTCGATTAATCCACCGCAGGAATGTAATTATAAAGCTGTTAACCGAGCCTACACAACGTGACACACGGCACTCCTCCTGTTTCTGGAAACATTGCTATCTATCTATCTATCTATCTATCTATCTATCTATCTATCTATCTATCTATCTATCTATCTATCTGTCTGTCTGTCTGTCTGTCTGTCTGTCTATCTATCTATCTATCTATCTATCTGTCTGTCTGTCTGTCTGTCTGTCTGTCTGTCTGTCTGTCTGTCTATCTATCTATCTATCTATCTGTCTGTCTATGTCTATCGATCTATCTATCTGTCTATCGATCTATCTATCTGTCTGTCTATCGATCGATCGATCCGTCTATCCATCTATCCGTCTATCCATCTATCTATCTATCTGTCTGTCTATCTATCTATCGGTCCATCTGTCTGTAAGTACGTATGCAAGTGTGGGTATCTCGACCTCTTCAGCGGACCAGGTGCGCCATGTCATACCCAGGTGTTGCCCCTCTTGCTGCCGCGTCCCGCCTGCAGTCTCTCCTTTATCAGAGCCCTCCCGAGTCCCGCGGTCCCCCCGGTCTTCTTTTTACCCATCCTTTCTCGTCAAATCGCCGCTTTCAACACACTTCGCACCGTCTCCGCGACTCGATGCTGCGGCGCATGTGGGACGGGTTGTTGTCGAACGACCCGGAAGTCAAATGGGACGTACCGTTCGGAAGTGACGTGTAGCTCCGCGCTTCAGCGCTTCAGCGCTCGTGTGAACGATGAACGGTTGTTTTTCGTTAAATTGTGGGGGGACGTTGCCCACCGGGGACCGGGGTTCACGTCCCGGTCCCGTCAGGTCCGACTACGGCCGGACTCGATGAAGCAGCAGTAACTGGCAGCGCTGTCTCCGGGAGGGGGCGCAGTTTGGTGTGTGTGTGGGGGGGTGTTTGAACTAGAATCGGGATCGATTGGCCACTAAATTGGGAAGAAAAAAAAGGAAAAATCAGAAATAAATGTATTTAAAAATGGTGTGGGGATAAATATATGAGAAATGAACCACGCATTTTCAAAAGTTTGCGTTGGTACCTTTTTTTAAATTTTAAATATTAATTATCGTTGGTACGTTCCGAACGGCTGTCCGGCTCTCAAATACGCCCGAGGAGAAACTTGAGCGTTCAGAAAAAGGTTCCTAAGATGGCGGCGCCTGCGATTTCGGGTCACGAAATGCGGAATTATAACGGGGGGAAAACTTTTTATATATACTAAATACTAATTAATACTAATTCCCGTGGGCAAACGTTGATTGCTTCGGCAATACATATACTGAAACTGGAACGGTACAGAGGAGATTAGCGTGGCCCCTGCGCAAGGATGACACGCAAATTCGTGAAGCGTTCCTTATTTTCTTGGCTACAATATTTTGTTCAGTTATCATAACGTTGGCTATAACCGTGCGATAGACCTCTAGTGGCGAGTTGTGTACCCTGCACCGTGTAATCTCGGACGGTAGTGTTACCTTTGAGAAGTGGAAGCTGACTGCGTGCTTGACTGACATCTCGGAGTGGATGGCGACACACCACCTAAAGCTCAGCCTGGACAAGACACAGCTGATGTTCCTCCTGGGGAAAGGTTGCCCGCACCGAGACCTGGCCGTCACCATGACAACACCGTGGTGAAGCCAACTCGGACTGTGAGGAATCTGAGTGTGATCCTGGACGACCAACTGTCGTTTGCTGCAAACGTTGCATCGGTTGCTCACTCCTACAGGTTTCTCCTCTATAACATCAGGAGGATTCTCCCATTCCTCACCGACGAGACGGTACAGGTGCTCATCCAGGCTCTGGTCACCTCCCGGCTGGACTACGGCAACTCCCTCCTTGCTGCCCCCCCGGTGTCGGCCATCAGGCCTCTGGAGCTTGTTCAGAAAGCTGCAGCTCGTCTGGTGTTCAACCGCCCTAAGTTCTCCCACACACCTCCCCTTCTCATGTCCCTCCACTGGCTCCCAGGAGCTGCTCCCATCCAGTTTAAGACTCTGGTGCTAGTCTACAGGGCAGTGAAAGGAACAACTCCTTCCTATCTCCAGGCCATGGTCAAGCCCTACACCCCCGCCCGACCACTTCGCTCTGCTGCCTCGGGACGCCTGGTTGCCCCGTCGCTCAGAGGCCCCTGCTGCCGATCGACCCGGTCCCGGCTCGGTTCTGTCCTGGTCCCACAGTGGTGGACTGAACTCCCCACTGATGTCAGGACAGTGGAGTCGCTGCCCATCTTTCAGCGCAGGTTGAAAACTCACCTCTTCAAGAACTACTGGTACCCTGTTACTTGTTCTTAGCACTTACTGTATTCACACATTTAAAAAACACAAATCTTTCTTGCTCTTTTACTTTAGCACTGGTTTTGCTCTGAGATGCTTGTTTAGATGCGCTTATGACCTCTGATGACTAGTAGTTCCCCTGAGCTCCTACGTTACATGCTGCACTTATCGTAAGTCGCTTTGGATACAAGCGTCGGCTAAATGACTGGAATGTCATGTCATGTCATGTCATGTCATGTCATGTCATGTCATGTCATGTCATGTAAATAAAAAATGCTGTGTATCACCAACAAGTATCCCCCCCCCCAGTTATTTTACATTGACGACAATACATGACACAGTGACAGCTCAGGCGACTGGACTCGGCATTTACTCCGCCACGTGGCTAGAAAAACCCAAGTCACGTGACATATCTCATATTCATATCACTGCTGTGCTTCATGGGGCCGTGACTTCGACATTCTGCGAAACTGTAAAGAATAAATGTAAATATGCATTATGTGTTTGTGGAAACATTGGAATAAATGTCTGTATAATCATTGTGGACGTGTGAGCTGCTGTTTTAGCTATATTTTTGTGTTGTTGTCCTGTGTTGTATTTTTGTTGCTGTGTTTTTTGTTGTTTTTTTAATATGGACATTGGTGTCTAATTAAAGTAAGATTTGATTGATGAATATAGGTTTGGGATTCTTGTGCATATTTAAAAATGATGAATTCTGTGTATGTGTGTCGATTAGTGCAAGCACAGTGTCGACAGAGTCAATGAATATAAGACGTTGTAAAGTTCAAAGTTCAAAGTTGCAAAAGAAAAATCTTGTACGTACAAAGTAGTCTGGCGTGATTACAGAACCAAACAAATATCAAGTAATGGTGTTCCACTAACTAAGTATTTACATAAGTATTTATTTCAAGAATATCGTTCTGAGAGATAAGGTTAATAACAATAACACTAATAATTCCACACGCTGTCTGAGCTGCAACGCATTATACGGATGCAGTGCATTATACAGCCACTAGATGGCAGCACAGCACTCGCAGAACAGAGACGACTGTTTTCGACGTTTGGCTAAAAAAGTGCGAGACACGACTCTCCATTTCCCTTTATGAATAACCCCCGTCATCATTTAGCATGCTGTGACGGTGGGCGTGGTGACGTCACACGGTCTCGGCTGAGCAGACGGCCGCAGGGAAGCGCTATGTAAGCTTGAGGGTCTCCTCACATGTAGTGTGGGCACTAAACACCACACATTTATCTGTTATTGGGTTAAACGTTAAAAAGTGGCATCGATTAAACACAGTTCAACATAATTACCACCAGACACACGACAAATTGGTGCATCAGCCAGGGGACAAAACACTCAAATGTCTCAAACGTGGTTTCATTTCCACCAATATGCTCAGCGCATGGTTGCAGTTTTGTTCACAGAACAGAACAGAACAGAACAGAATAGAACAGAACAGAACAGAACAGAATAGACCAGAATAGAATAGAACAGAATAGAACAGAACAGAATAGAATAGAACAGAATAGAACAAGAATAGAACAGAATAGAACAAGAATAGAATAGAATAGAACAAGAATAGAACAGAACAGAATAAGAATAGAACAGAATAGAATAGAACAGAATAGAACAGAATAGACCAGAATAGAATAGAACAGAATAGAACAGAACAGAATAGAATAGAACAGAATAGAACAAGAATAGAACAGAATAGAACAAGAATAGAATAGAATAGAACAAGAATAGAACAGAACAGAATAGAACAGAATAAGAATAGAATAGAACAGAATAGAACAGAATAAGAATAGAACAGAATAGAATAGAACAGAATAGAATAGAACAAGAATAGAATAGAACAGAACAGAACAAGAACAGAATAGAACAGAATAGAACAGAACAGAATAAGAATAGAATAGAACAGAATAAGAATAGAATAAGAATAGAATATAATAGAATAACTATTTTAACAAACAGTACTTCATATGTCGTAGTCAATGTGAAGCAGATAAAATATGTTAATAACTAGCAAAAATATACATTTTACAGCCATTATACATTATTGTGATAAATGTAATTATTATTATTATACAACTTTACTAATGCTACTATACTTGTTGTACTCGTAATTTGCATAAAGAGTAACAGACATAAAAGGAAAGAAAACTAAAAGAAATGAAACCTACAAAAAAAAGGAAAAATATAAAAATAAAACCAAATATAAAGTGCTAGTCTTGTAATTGGCAAGTTTTCATCAGCACGTCAGCCAGCAGCAGATTTCTGAATGAAGCTGAACCTGCTTTACTAATTGCTGTTTGGAGCTAATTACTCTGTCCGGGGGGAGCCGTTTATGCAAACCACCCAACGTGCATCCGCTGCCACGCGGGACCAAATCAAAACAAAACAACAAAAACAAACCGGAGGCATCAATGAGCAGCCCGGGCGCGCGCAAACAGAGGACTGGGATTTAGTTGGTTCGGTCCAGCGTGCTCCCCCGCGCGCCGTTGGGAATGGGCTCGCCCTGTATATAACGCCGCCGCCGCTCGCGCCTCACGCAGACCCTCTGAGACGCACCGGGACGTGATGGAGCGCAGGAGGACGCCGACGCAGCACGGAGAGATGAAGAGCTCAGCGACTCTGGCCTTCCTCCTCGGGGACTAGCTCGCGACTCGCAGAGGACTCTGGAACCCCGACGAGCGCAACAAGACCAAGTCTTCTGTGGTTTCCCGCCCCGATACGGTTTCGCTGCTGCGGACAGGAGACGACCCAAATAATGCTGCCCTGGAAAAAGAACAAGTTCGACCTGATAGAGGAAGACCGCCAGTCCAAGCAGAAGGGGTATGCCGTGAGCCTCAACTACTCCGCGCTCACCTCCTTCGCCAAATCCTGCCCCGAGAGCGCGCTCAACCGCGTCGGCAGCATGTTCAAGTCCAAGAGGAAAAAGGTGCGAATCACCAGCGAGGACCCCACCTACACGGTGCTGTACCTGGGCAACGCCACCACCATCCAGTCCAAGGGGGACGGCTGCACGGACGTGGCGGTGAGCAAGATCTGGGGCAAGAGCGAGATGGGCAAGAACGGCACCAAGATGAAGCTGACCGTCAGCGCGCAGGGCATCCGCATGGTGCACGTGGACGACAAGGCGCGGCGGCCGGGGCACCTGTACCTGCTGCACCGGATCACCTACTGCGTGGCGGACCCGCGGCTGCCCAAGATCTTCGCCTGGATTTACCGGCACGAGATGAAGCACAAGGCGGTCATGCTGCGCTGCCACGCCGTGCTGGTGTCCAAGCCGGAGAAGGCGAAGGCCATGGCGCTGCTGCTGTACCAGACGTCGGCGACGGCCCTCGCCGAGTTCAAGCGGCTGAAGCGGCGGGACGACGCCCGGCACCAGCAGCAGCAGCTGATCGGGGAGCAGACCATCCCGCTGGTGCCGCTCCGGAAGCTGCTGAACGGACAGTGTTACTACAAGCCGCCGGTGGAGCGCAGCCGGAGCGCGCCCAAGCTGGGCTCGATCACGGAGGACTCGGTGGGCGAGGAGGAGGAGGAGAAAGCCATGCACTTCGAGTGCGAGGACATTCTGGACACGGACACGGACGAGGACTGCGCCGGCGAGGGCAAAGCCGAGCTGTGCCAGATCATCAGCGACCTCGGGGAGCTGAGCATCGGCAACGACGTGCAGACCCTGAAGGCGGACCTGCGCGTGACGCGGCTGCTGTCCGGGGAGAGCACCGGCAGCGAGTCGTCCATCGAGAGCAACCAGGAGCCGCTGTCCGGCTCTCTCACCAACGGCCTGGGGGAGGGGAAGATGCAGGAAGTCGCCTGATTTTGTCTCAGGCGCCACTGAATTTGCATTTTTATTTTACTTTTATTTCCTGTTTTGTTTGTTTTTTTGTTTTGTGGGGGGGGCGGGGGGGCGTCTTGCGCTTGAGAGAGTTGGTCTGTAACAGTGCGCCTCCTCCATGCAGACTTGCCAGGAGAGAGGGATGAGCACAAAGGCTGCGGGACACAAGCCTGCAAAGGGACTCACGTTAACCGGCCGGTAGCTGGAGGGATGATGGAGGGATGATGGAGGGAGGGAGGGATGGAGGGATGATGTACTTTAGAGGAACGAAGCAGAAGACGTGTGTGCTGACAGACTGTCCGTGCAGAGCGCAGCCTGTCTTTTCCTTAAGAGGATTTGTCTTTGGTCTTACTGCTGCTGCAGCCGCCCGGTGTCTGTGGTGGAGAGGGAGCTTGCTCCTGACCAGTGGCGGCTGGTGCTACAAATGTTTTGGGGGGGGGGCGCAGTTTACCTTGGCGCAGCCCACCTGACAGCTGCTCTCATGTCCCCACAGTCACAGAGTCTTTAAGAAGGACAGTGTAGCCTATAGATCTTATCAGGGGTCGTAGACGGTGGATGATTGACAGTCCAGACGAGGCGTCGTGGTGGGTGTGAACACGATTGACAGCCACGAGAACCGTCCAATCACATTAGATCAAAAAACATGAAAACACCCATTCGCGGCCAATAAAAGTGGGCGTGTCCGCCCCCTGGAAAATCTGGAGAAACCAATCAGACAGCAGCAGCGGCCTCAGGTCACCTGCTCGCCACAAGTTTGAGGGCTTACATAAGGCATGGTTTGGCCGGCGCCCCTCACCCAGGAAGTGTATGTATTCAGACAGGAAGTGTATGTATTCAGACAGGAACCATTTGAACCAATATTTAATGCTGCTGACAGACCGACAACACTTCATGTCATCATTATTTGCATGATACACCTGCATTATATTTAACCTGTTTCAGTAGAGTTCATCTCTTGATAGTTGGGGGGGGGGGCGCCCCAGCGCCCTGTACTGGCCAGCCGCCACTGCACCGGAAGTCTGTCCACCGCTGTGTGAAACGGTCCGTGTCTCAAGGCACGAGCTCAGCCGGCTGACATCCTCCGGTTCCGTTTCAGGACTCTTCCGCACGGCCCTGCTCATGTCTGTGTCCTTTCTCTTCTTTCTCTTCTTTCTCTTCTTTGGTTTTCTGCACCGCTGTGAGTTCAGTCGAGTATTTCCCTCGGTCGTCCTGTCCGTCATGTTGTCTCTTGGTATGTTGTCATAAACATAAACGTCATATCTTTGCTGTGCAAAAGAGAAATAAATACTTTAACGTGTTCAGATGTACAGAGTTACGGCGCGCGGAGCATTTTTTAAAGAGGAAACATGTGGTTTGTTTTGTGAACCTCGCACAAATTACCAATAAAAAACAACAACGAGAAAACTATGACAAGGTGTCGCATTCTTCATGGGGGAGCGCGGGGGGAAGCGGCGCGAGAGCGCGGCCAGGCCCTACTTCCGGTCAGCTGACGTCGGTGTGTCGCTGGGCACCGGACGGCCCCGGATCAGCACCACCGCAACGCGGTCACAAGCGGCGGCGCGGGGGCATCACGAGCCGCGCAGACGTCGCGTGTCCATGTGTCCGTCACTACGTCGCGTGACGAGCGGCTAACGTGTCCGCCGCCAAAACGGCCGGAAGTGCGTCAGGTCGTTTCCTGCTGGCGCCTGACTGTGAGGAGATATTTTCTTAACGTCTCGATTTGACAAAAAGTAGACCAGGAGGAAGAGCAGGGTAATTAGTTCCATCACACAAACAGAATACAACAAGAGCACACAAACAACAACAACAACTACAACAAACAACAACAACAACGTCTCATGACAGGTTTTTAAACGTAGCAGAGTTTGAAGATCCGAGTTTGTTCAAATGTTATGAAAGATGGTAACGTCTCCACACCTCTCACGTTACGAACACAGCATTTGGCTAAGTTAACGAGCAGGTTAGTGACGTCACGTTCACTTTACGAACACAGCATTTGGCTAAGTTAACGAGCAGGTTAGTGACGTCACGTTCACTTTACGAACACAGCATTTGGCTAAGTTAATGAGCAGGTTAGTGACGTCACGTTCACTTTACGAACACAGCATTTGGCTGAATTAATGAGCAGGTTAGTGACGTCACGTTCACTTTACGAACACAGCATTTGGCTAAGTTAACGAGCAGGTTAGTGACGTCACGTTCACTTTACGAACACAGCATTTGGCTAAGTTAATGAGCAGGTTAGTGACGTCACGTTCACTTTACGAACACAGCATTTGGCTAAGTTAATGAGCAGGTTAGTGACGTCACGTTCACTTTACGAACACAGCATTTGGCTAAGTTAACGAGCAGGTTAGTGACGTCACGTTCACTTTACGAACACAGCATTTGGCTGAATTAACGAGCAGGTTAGTGACGTCACGTTCACTTTACGAACACAGCATTTGGCTAAATTAACGAGCAGGTTAGTGACGTCACGTTCACTTTACGAACACAGCATTTGGCTAAGTTAACGAGCAGGTTAGTGACGTCACGTTCACTTTACGAACACAGCATTTGGCTGAATTAATGAGCAGGTTAGTGACGTCACGTTCACTTTACGAACACAGCATTTGGCTAAGTTAACGAGCAGGTTAGTGACGTCACGTTCACTTTACGAACACAGCGTTTGGCTGAATTAACGAGCAGGTTAGCGACGTCACGTTCACTTTACGAACACAGCATTTGGCTAAGTTGACGAGCAGGTTAGTGACGTCACGTTCACTTTACGAACACAGCGTTTGGCTAAATTAACGAGCAGGTTAGTGACGTCACGTTCACTGCTGGAGAAATCAGGATTGTGGAATGTCGATGACAAGTCGTGTTTTCGGAGTGAAACGTCTTCATCAAAATATGTTTTAAGATCCAACCGGAAATCTAGACTGTCACATGGGCGCTGACTCAGAACATGTTGTGACGTACGGCTGACACGTAACCCCGCCCCCAAAACAACAACAAAAAACAAGAACAAACAGCAGTCGGCCAGATCTTCCTCTCCTTGACCGCAGTTAACCACAAACTTTTAAAAAGCGAAGGAAATTCATTCACGAGCGGACCGACAGGAAGCTCGGCAGCACGGTGACGTCACGGTGGTCACGCGCTCCTGCCTAAAACGACCGTGGGCGGTCAAAATGACCGCCACGGTGTTTAAACTCCATATTGTGTCAAGGTAAATACACAACTGAGATATTAATGCATTGCACGTGTTAGCGTGTCTGTTAGGAAACTAGCTGACACCAACATTAACATTTCAACAACTTTAACACTATTTTAAAACCATCCAAACTCCAGAGAGACGTGGTCGAACTTCAATAGCAAAATTGAAAAAGTGGAAATATGACCCGACAAACAAAACGGAAACACATGTTGCTAATCTAATAAACACAACAAGGCCTGTAAAACACAACATGTGCAATAAATACTGACAACACTGTGGTACCGACGACCTGGTCCAAACCACCAACACCGGTGGGTGAAGAGCATAACGGTACAATTCAGGCCTCGGACGTCCTGTCCGTTACACGTCGGTCAAACACAAACTACACACAGTCCCCAAAACACACTGACCGGAACACGGTGTCTCGTGTCTGTCAGCAGCAGCCCGGCAGAGGTTTATCTCCATTTCTGTACGGATGCCAAGGCTTACACACGGCTCAGGGCAGGTCTGGCTGCTGCGCTGGAGGTCGGGGATCTGGGAGAGGGACGGTCGGTCATCATCATCAGGGGAGTGTATTTCCCATTTCCTGCACAACATGTACCTGGCCTCCGAGTCTCCCACACAGTCTCACCCGCTATCGGTCAGCGGTGGGCCGCTTGTTTCCAGCTGAGCATCACTGGATGAACACAATGTCGCCACACCAAACACGCATTATGTTAACCATAACTGTAGTCCACTGACTTCCGGTTTCTACTGCAGCGGTCATACCAGTTTCCTGTGTGTTGGCGTGTGCAGTTGACAATGGCATATTTTTCGCGGTGCCTGCGAGATTTACCATGGATACATGTCAACCACATGCACACAACTGTCCACACACTTTCACCTGCACCTACCAGCCAACTCTCACCTGGACCTACCAGCACACTTTCACCTGCACCTACCAGCAAACTTTCACCTGCACCTACCAGCACACTTTCACCTGCACCTACCAGCAAACTTTCACCTGCACCTACCAGCAAACGGGTGAAAAGTTTCACGTTGTACACATCAAGTTCCCAGCATCTGGATGTGGGCCACTTCAGGCAATGATGCAGCACTGATGACCTTCTTCTGGCCCTGACAAAATGGATGTGACCCTGAAGTGGCCCGTGGGATAAATGGTGAATATGACCCTAATATCACAAAACAAATATGGCCACCTTTGGCAAATATGTGGCACATGCGGCCTTGCTATGGCTTGGTTCTGGCACAGATCTGACAAACAGGAGCGGACCGCCCAAGTGCCATCATTCCACGCGGTATGTGGGTCGGATGAAAGCATCGGGTGTGGGACGGGTCCAGCCTACAGCGACTTTGCTATTTGGGTTAAGTCCTCACCCTCGTAGTTGTGGATGTAACTTGATATGTACAACATGAAACTTTTCACTCGTTTGCTGGTAGGTGCAGGTGAAAGTTTGCTGGTAGGTGCAGGTGAGAGTTTGCTGGTAGGTGCAGGTGAAAGTTTGCTGGTAGGTGCAGGTGAAAGTTTGCTGGTAGGTGCAGGTGAGAGTTTGCTGGTAGGTGCAGGTGAAAGTTTGCTGGTAGGTGCAGGTGAGAGTTTGCTGGTAGGTGCAGGTGAGAGTTTGCTGGTAGGTGCAGGTGAGAGTTTGCTGGTAGGTGCAGGTGAAAGTTTGCTGGTAGGTGCAGGTGAAAGTTTGCTGGTAGGTGCAGGTGAGAGTGTGCTGGTAGGTGCAGGTGAGAGTTTGCTGGTAGGTGCAGGTGAAAGTGTGCTGGTAGGTGCAGGTGAGAGTTTGCTGGTAGGTGCAGGTGAAAGTGTGCTGGTAGGTGCAGGTGAGAGTTTGCTGGTAGGTGCAGGTGAAAGTTTGCTGGTAGGTGCAGGTGAGAGTTTGCTGGTAGGTGCAGGTGAGAGTTTGCTGGTAGGTGCAGGTGAGAGTTTGCTGGTAGGTGCAGGTGAAAGTTTGCTGGTAGGTGCAGGTGAAAGTTTGCTGGTAGGTGCAGGTGAGAGTGTGCTGGTAGGTGCAGGTGAGAGTTTGCTGGTAGGTGCAGGTGAAAGTGTGCTGGTAGGTGCAGGTGAGAGTTTGCTGGTAGGTGCAGGTGAAAGTGTGCTGGTAGGTGCAGGTGAACGTGTGCTGGTAGCTGCAGGTGAGAGTTTGCTGGTAGGTGCAGGTGACAGTTTGCTGGTAGGTGCAGGTGAAAGTGTGTGGACAGTTGTGTGCATGTGGTTGACACTTCTCCATGGTAAATCCTGCAGGCATTGCATAAAATATGCCGTTGTCGAAGGCACGCGCCAACAAACAGGAAACTGGTATGACCGCTGCAGTAGAAACCGGAAGTCAGTGGACTACAGTCATGCACAGAGTGGATTGGGGTTAGCGGCAGCGTGGGCTTGTGTTTGTGGTCATATTTAATATGTTCACATCGACCGTGGCTCAGTCACATGGCGCCAAACGCCGGACACGCTGCTGACACGCGGCGTGGGGGCATGACGGAACGTGTTCTGCATAGAAGCAGCGCGCGGCCGCTTCAGGAGGTTTAATGTTTAACATTTACGGCGGGTCGAAGGACAGCAGCACGCGTCGGCCCGTCCGTCTGACACCCAATCAGAGCCGCGTGTCGTTGACACGTGTGCACGCGGCTGGCCGCGCCACCGTCACTTCCTGCTGAGGCCGGCTCTGCTGAAAAGGCGCATAGCAACAGATCCACGCAAATGCCAGCAGCCGCACGCAGCGCCCGCCTGTCACATGCGGATGGATATTAATAACCCCAACACGCGCGCGCTGGGGGCGGCATCTGCTCCTTCTGGCGGCTGCCGGGGTGGTCCATTTATTTATTTATTTAGGTTTGCAACAGCATTATTAATGCGAGGCCCTCTGCCGTCCCCCGCGGCTGTCTGGGGACTGGTGTATTGATGTCCCCGTCAGAGTCCCCGTCCAGGACCCCAGCGCGCGCGCGCACCAGCAGACCCAAAATAACACATGGGGCAGAAAAAAAACCAGGGGGGGGGGCTCGTTGCTGCCCTGAAGACGGGAATATGTGGGTCAAATTCGGGACTCTCGTCGGTCTCATTGGTCGACAGAGTCCGTCGGCCCTGCCAAGGTTTTCTTGAACCCAGCAGCATGAATTTAGATCCAGAACCGGGAGGAGGAGGAGCCGGGTCTGTCAGCCAGCGGGTCGGGGAGGGTCTATGAAACGCTTCACCACGGCTCATTACGATTTGATGGGCTCTCCAGGGGCACGCGCACGCGCGCACACACACACAGCAGTCACACATGTATGCACGCACGCACGCGCACACACACACACACACACACACCAAGCGCTGCAGCAAGACTTGGATTCAGATGGAAATGTGGTGGCGAGATGGAAAAGGAAACCCACACAGCCGGTCTTCCTCCCCGGTGGAGGGCAATACCCCGGTCTCCCTCCCCCCCTCCCCCTCCCTCTCTCTCCCAGTGCCCCACCCTGACCACAGAGACCCAGTGACATCATCAGTGTGTGCCCAGCACCGCTGAGGAAACCCAGCAGCATATGCTGCTGCGATCAGTGGGTTGCTATGGTGCACTTGCCACCCCTGCGTCCAGCCGAGGGTCGAACTCTCCTCCGTTTCCGCTTCTCGGTGTGTTTACGGCTGCTTGGAGCCTCAGCAGCAGGATGTTACTCCCCGACCTACATTTTCTCTGTTGATCCGCCGGTGTCAAAGCTCCTCGTGGCCCCATCCACTCCCAAGGGTTACGTGGACCACAACCGCCGCATGTGCCACGGGCCCCAACACACCATCTGTCATCTGACGGGCCTCGTCGACACCGGCCGCCTGTCTGACACACGTGGACGTGATGGTTACGACCTCGTCCACAAGACGAGACCTGGAGGTTTCTGTTTCTGGCCGCCGGGTGTGATGTCAACTTCCCTGTTGAACAAACAACAGGGTGTTTGCTTAACCCAGTATCAGGGATTTGTGTGGGGGTGGGGGTGGGGGGGGTGTTAAGCATGTTGTGACAGAAAGGAACGAGTCCCGTTTTCAGACACGCCGACCGAGCGCATGGCTTTCAGGTGTTGCACCTCAGTGCTCTTGACTGCTGTGAAATTTCAATATTCTGGGGATAAAAATTCGAGGATCTGCAAAGAGTGTTTCACAGGTTAGAATGAGGGGCGGCCACTTTTCTTCCATATCTGGAATGACACAGCGGTGGTGAAGAGGTTTGGGGTCACATGTTGCATTCCACTGGAAGTTAGTAGCTCCCCAGACAGCATCCGGATGTGGGCCACTTCAGGCAATGATGCGGCACTGGTGGCCTTCTTCTGGCCCTGACAAAATGGATGTGAGCCTGAAGTGGCCCACATGAATAACAGCAAATATGGCCCAAATATGCCAAATCAAATGTGGGCCTTTTTTGGCAAAGCTGCGGTGCTCTGGGCAACATGTGACCTGGATGTGACCCTGAAGTGGCCCGTGTGGTAAATGGTGAATATGGCCCAAATATCACAAACACATATGGGCCACCTTTGGCAAATATGTGGCACATGCGGCATTGCTATGGCTCGGTTCTGGCCCAGATCTGGCAAACAGGAGCGGACCGCCCGAGTGCCATCGTTCCACGTGGTATGTGGGCCGGATGGAAGGGTCGGGTGTGGGACGGGTCCGGGCCACAGCAGTTTTGCTCTCTGGGTGTGAGCTGGTAGTTCCCATTTCCAGGCAAAATGTGTTTCGTTGCCTCTGTTCGGGAAAACACGAACGTCCACGGCACATTTGTTTGTTTGGCAAACTTGTCGATTCTACAAGCACCTGTTCCACAGCTACGTGACGATCTGCAAAGATCAGGAACCAGGAACAATTTATTGTCATTTCTACCATGTACTTGCGCACACAAAAGAAACAAAATTCAGTTTCCCCCCAGCCCACAGTAGCGCGACGCAAAAGACAAAAACACACCCAAAATTCCCAAAAACCACACCGCCAAAAACATACATGAACAGCTGACAACACAGTCCATTCAGCGCAACACAGTCCAAAAACTCCACTGTCCAGAGAGCGAAGGCCAGCCAGGACGACCGTTGGATCTGCCGGCCTGCATGGGCTAGCAGTTAGCTCAGCCTGCTCCGCTTCCGTGTCCTGTCAGACCGCCCTCGGTGTCTCCTCCCTGGGCACAGCTGTCAGGGCCGTGGTCCCTGGGCCCACAGGACGCAGCAGACCAAGCTCTCCCAGCCGATCCAACGCCAGCTCTCCCAGCCAGACACCCTCGACACACCTCCCCGCACTCCACACGACACCAAAACACAGTCAACGCTAGGTGAGCCCGCCGCCAGACCGCCCTCGGTGTTATCGGGACTGCCTGTCTGCAAGGGCTAGCAGTTAGCTTAGCCTGCCCCGCTTTGGTGTCCCGTCAGACTGCCACTGGTGTTACCTCTGTTGGTGCAGCTCCCAGCAGGGCCGTGGCCCCTGGGCCCACAGGACGCAGAAGACCAAGCTCTCCCAGCCAATCCACAGCAGCGCTTCCAGCCATCAAACGAAGACAAAACAAACCTAGACCCAGACGTGGACAAAGACCCGCATGGACGGCACTGGGCGGGGCTGCGCAGATGTGAATTTGCGCCGCCATCTTCCCGCAAAGCCATAAGCATGGAAGTTATGCACTGAAGAGGTAACATTATGGATGGATAGGAATCACTGCTGGAAAACCCGTGTTCACATCAAAAACACAGAGTAGCTTGTCTGTGTTGGATGCGTTTTCAAATTAAACCCTTTGCAAAGGGAACTTTGTTTGTCATTAACGGTGCACTGCCTCGTTGGTGGGACATCTGGTCTGTTATCTGGGCCAACTCGGGCCTGACCGATCCGGCCTATGATTGTTAAAGGAATTCATATTTATACGGCCGTTGCGTCATACTTTTTCTTGTAAGAGGTCGGCTTTTCCAACTTCACTGGAAAGCAGTAATAACACAACACATACGGTGAACCAACCCTCCAAGAGTGACGAGGGAGAACCAGTGGAACGCTGCAGGCACACATGTTGTTGTGCTGCTACAGCTGTGACATGTGTCATGTCTGTGCACCACATGTAGGATCGCACCACATGCTTCTATAAACACTGTTTGATTTCTGGGGAATTTGAACTGCTTTGCTTAAAGCCTCTTGGCTTTCAGTTGGCGCTTCAGAAGAATCATCACCAGAATCAGAAGCACGTCATCTGTCATTTCATTTCATGCATTTGTACACACAAGAAACGAAACGAAACATCATTTCCCGAGCCCACAGCAGTGCAACACAAAGACAAAAACACATCCAAAAACTACAAGAACACATATCCAAACTAAACAAATGACCAGGAGAACGAACGCCAGCCAGGATGACTGTCGGAACTGCCGGTCTGCATGAGCTAGCAGTTAGCTTAGCCTGCCCCGCTTCCACGTCCTGTCAGACCGCCCTCGGTCTTTCCTCTTCCGGCACAGCTCCAGGCAGGACCGCGGTCCCTGGGCCCACAGGACGCAGCAGACCAAGCTCTCCCAGCCGATCCAGTGCCAGCTCTCCCAGCCATCAAATGAAGACAAACTTAGACGCAGATGTGGACAAAGACACTGCATGGACGGTACTGGGTGAGGCTGCCGCAAACGTGAATTCGCGCCGCCATCTTCCCTCACCGGAAGTGAGTTACGTAAATTAATCCCCCATTGAAGATCCAGTTGAATGCAATCCCAAGCGCTGCATGCCACTAAAGAAACAAACATTTGCGAAAAGCATCACAGATGCCGGAGGTTTGAGCATGACCTGACGAGGGAAAGCCACAAGAGACTTGCCACAGCATGTGACACTGCCCCCGCGGGCGGCTGCCTTGGCACAAGATGGCTACCGACGCCACATGCACGACTTCCTGTCAGCGTGTTTGTCTTTGGTGTGCCGCAGCATGAAGGGTGCGGCAGCAGCGTTGCCACCGTGGCCTGAGAGGTGGCGGTGGTTTCAAACCCAGAGCAGGTTTTTTCAGGATGATGACCGTCTCCTCGTCCTCAGGGCTGTCAGCTCACAAACAGCAGCAGAGGGCCGCCATGTCCCAGCATGCCCTGGGATTATAAATAAACTCTTTCAGCCGGTGCAGGGAGAGCCTCCGACGACACATCCGCCCGTCTCATTTCCAGAGAGGAGGTGTGTAATTAAGACGAGCCTTAATGAGAGAAATAAGCATCTGATGGCGTCTCTCAGATCTCGATGTTGGAGGTGCAGCAAGCAGGGGTTTGATGTGCTGGCTCTGTGTGGGGGGACAGACAGAGCACCAGTTAAAATGTGTTTTCTTCCCGGAGGAAATCTTGACGTATTGGAATATCACGTCACACTTTCATGTAAGAAACAAAAGAATACTGTAATGAGCAGGTTTTATCACCAGGTACTGTACAGAACGTCGTCACAGGAAGAATGCGAGGAGTTACTGTGCAGGTTATTTTGTTTCACCTTTTCTTATTTCTCTCTCCATTTTGTTCAGACCTTTGGCAAGATATGCACACATGTACAGCATGCCAATAAAGCTCAATGAACTGAACTGAGAGAGAGAAACAGACAGACAGACAGACAGACAGAGAGAAGTGAGGGATGGAGAGACAGAGACAGACAGTGAGAGAGAGAGTCAGTAAGACTACACTAGATGGGACAAACATCCAATAGAAGCCCTGCATGCAGAATTCTGTTGAAAATGGCTAAACGTACAAAGGAAAACAACAACAGTTGCATGCAGGGCAGAATGAGGCGGTTTGCCATTGATAATAAATATCAAAACAGATCACTTAAATTCTGGATGCACCCTAAATCAAGTTCCCATGACACATTGCAGTTTAAAGCAGTCCAAATCCAAGAGCTACCAGTCAGCTGGTTGTGAAACTAACTGACCCCGTAACCACCGACACAGATGAGTTTCAGACCAGCACTGCTAACCAACCACAGATGAGAGTAAACCACATCATCACACCATGCAACAACTCATATGTGGAACACTGGGACATAGAAACCAAATGACAACAGAAATGAAAATGTTATGGGGCCCTAAAGAGACAACACAAACTGGCTGACTGTCTGTCCACTGTCAGAGACGGTCAGCAGAGACACATCCTTACCAAGTACAGGCTCACTGACCACAGCCTAGCCACTGACACACAGCATCTTGGCTACCAAAAGAGCAAAGATATGTGGTCACTGTACGGCAGGTGAGGTGGAGACAGAGATGCACTTCCTGCTAAATTGTGAGAAATTCCAGAACATAAGAGAAAAATACCAGGAGACATTTGAAAACCAGATTTCCAAATGTTCTACAGGGCGGCATGGCTCAGGACATAGAGCGGGTCGTCTAGTAATCGGAAGATCGCTGGTTCGATCCCCGGCTCCTCCAGAGAGCGTGTTGAAGTGTCACTGAGCAAGACACTCAACCCCTAACTGCTCCTGATGAGCAGGTTGGCACCTTGCATGGCAGCCTCCGCCATCAGTGTGTGAATGTGAGGCATCCATTGAAAAGCGCTTTATAAATGCAGTCCATTCATCATTACTCCTGGATGAGGAACAACAATGGCCACTTATTTTAGGAGAGGGTCAAAGGTCACACCTTGTGGCACAATATGTGTCAGAATGCCATAGCCTAAGGGTCAGTGGGTGACCAAAACACTGTCAATTACTGTTCCAATTACTGTCAGTTGCTGTTCAATTGCTGTTCTATGTTTCTGCCAGTTCTATCTATTCCTTTTTCCTGTTTTTGTTTTTGTTTGTTTAGCTCTCTGTTGACCTGTTTTGCTTTGGCAACATTGTAATTAATGCAGTCATGCCAATAAAGCATCATTGAATTGAACTGAATTGAATTGAGAGAGAGAGAGAGAGAGAGAGAGAGAGAGAGAGAGAGAGAGAGAGATGAGTGAGAAGTGAGGGATGGAGAGAGCGTGAGAAGCGAGGGAGGAGAGAGTGAAGTGAGAATGCTGGACCAGCAGACAGGTTTTAATCATGGAGCCTCCTCATCTACTAAAAAACGACCACCTCAGTAAAAACCACGTGACAGAAGTCAGCACCTGAAAACACCGGCAGCTGGGACATGACTCGACCCACAATGGACTTCTTATGAAAACCACCTGGTTTGAATAAATGTCACTAAGTCAATATCTGAGAGAGGCGGGAAGAGGCGTCAGGACAGGATGTCAGACCTCCCAGATGGATGTGGTTCCTCTGAGATCATCACTTCTCACCTCTCACAGAACATTTCCCTTTCCCAACACAGGATTTCATCGTTTTAAGCCGAGCTGTCATATAGATTTTGGTGTCCTTGTCAGCTATATTCACACATCATTTATTTAGCTAGCCAGAAGTCAGCACAGTCATGTTTCTATTTCTGTCTGTTGCTCTTCTTCACTGCCACTTAAAGTGCGTTGCATTGCATTTTAACGAATGAAATGTGTTATATACATAAAGTTTTGAAGCCGGGAGTTTCAGAGAAGTATGCAGGAGTGGTGCAGGATATGTACGAGGGCAGTGGGACAGTGGTGAGATGTGCAGTTGGAATGACAGATGGGTTCAAGGTGGAGGTGGGATTACATCAAGGATCGGCTCTGAGCCCTTTCTTGTTTGCAGTGGTGATGGACAGGTTGACGGACGAGATCAGGCAGGAGTCTCCGTGGACGATGATGTTTGTGGATGACATTATGATCTGTAGGGAGAGTAGGGTACAGGTGGAGGAGAGCCTGGAGAGGTGGAGGTATGCACTGGAGAGAAGAGGAATGAAAGTCAGTAGGAGCAAGACGGAATACCTATGCGTGAATGAGAGAGAGGACAGTGGAATGGTGAGGATGCAAGGAGTAAAAACATCCGGCATTGTCATTTAAAGTACAACAGTGTAAACTGTAAACTGTCCCTCGGGCCTGTAGCTCACAGAGGCTGAGAGCACCTCACAGCACACATGTGGTGGTGTCCCAGTAATGCCCCCACCCCTGTAATGCCCCCCCGTGTGAGTGTGAACCGCGCCTGGGAGGCCGTGAAGCCTGAGCGCTCTCGGCCGCCAGCGTCTCGAGTTTGTCCAGTGGGTCGGACTCAAAACGCTCTCCCCCCAGAGGGCCATAGAGCACAGCGGGGTTATTTTGGGCCTTCCGCTCGCCGGGAGGAAATGGAATAATAACAGAGCGGGAGAAAGGAGAAAATGACGGGGTTGTCCGAGCTCTGCCGGGGCCTTCAGTGTGCAGATGAAGGTGAAGATGAGAGGGTGTTGTGTGTTTAGCGTCGTTTCTTGTGGTGGGGAGGTGGGAGCTGCAGTGGGTTTTGTACAACATGCTCACTACCGTGACCAGCTGCTGTTGCTGTGCTGCTTCGCTGCTGCTGTGCTGCTGGTGTTGCTGTGCTGCTTCGCTGCTGCTGCTGCCGCCCACGCTTCCCGGGATGACTCCTGCACAAATATGGAAAAATGGAGTGAATTCCACTGGTGGACTTCCTCTCTTTCAAACCCGAACAGGAAACAGATGCCATGTCCAACACCTCAAGAGCGCCCCCAAAGGAGGCGCGTGTGTGTGTGTGTGTGTGTGTGTGTGTGTGTGTGCGTGTGTGTGTGTGAGACAGGGAGAGAGAGAGTCAGTGGAGAGAGAGAGTCAGTGTGTGTGTGTGTGTGTGTGTGTGTGTGTGTGTGTGAGACAGGGTTAGAGAGAGTCAGTGTGTGTGTGTGTGTGTGAGACAGGGAGAGAGAGACACAGAGAGAGAGAGTGTGTGTGTGTGTGAGACAGGGAGAGAGAGAGAGAGAGTGAGTGTGTGTGTGTGTGAGACAGGGAGAGAGAGAGAGTGAGTGTGTGTGAGAGACAGAGAGAGAGAGAGACAGAGAGAGAGCGAGCGAGCGAGAGAGAGTGAGTGTGTGTGTGAGAGAGAGAGGGACAGAGAGAGAGAGAGTGTGTATGTGCGTATGAGAGACAGAGAGACAAGCAGCACAACACATGACAGCTGTAGTCTCCTCACCACCCATGCTCCACCCTCTGATCTCCTTGTTTCTCTATTGTTATGGCTGTGTTATTGTTTCTTTATTGATCGTTACAATGTTGTGTTGATGTTCATTATTAGTGCTATTGTGTACCTTCAAACTGTATTTTTGATGCTTTGGCAACATTGTTGTAAAACTTTCATGCCAATAAAGCCCTCTGAACTGAACTGAACTGAATTGAGTGTGTGTGTGTGAGAGAGAGAGAGAGAGTGTGTGTGTGTGTGCGAGAGAGACAGAGAGTGTGTGTGTGTGTGAGAGAGACAGAGAGTATGTGTGTGTGTGAGAGAGAGACAGAGTGTGTGTGTGTGTGAGAGAGAGAGACAGAGTGTGTGTGTGTGTGAGAGAGAGACAGAGTGTGTGTGTGTGTGAGAGAGAGAGACAGAGTGTGTGTGTGTGTGAGAGACAGAGTGTGTGTATGTATGTGCATGCTTGCATGTTGTGTCGCTGTTGTTGCACATGTGCGTGTCTGTGTGTCAGTATGTGTATGTATTTTGTTTGTCCCATGCTTGCATGTCTCTGTGTGCGTGTGTGTATGTGCATGCTTGCACGTTGTGTCACTGTTGTTGCATGTGTGTGTGTGTATGAGTTAGTATGTCTGTGTATGTGCATGCTTGCATGTCTGTGTGTGTGCGGGTCTGTGTGTATGTAAATGCTTGCATGTTGTGTCGCTGTTGTTGCATGTGTGTGTCTGTGTGTGTGTGTCTGAGTCTGTGTCAGTATGTGTGTGTATTTTGTGTTTGTGTGTATCTACGTGCACGCTTGCATGGCTGTGTGTGTGTGTGTGTGTGTTTGTAGAGTGTGTAACACTTCTTCAGTCTGCGAGCCACCACCTCCACTCAGCCACATGCTGTAAGTCAGCACGACTGAAAATAGTGTAACGTTCCTGTAAAAATTCCCGAGCGTCGGATTTCCAGGCTGTCTCCATGCCGTGCGTCCAGGTCGCCTGCACATCACTGCTACACATGCACCTGCCGAGTGACACACACAGATTAAGGTGCCACGGTGAAGTACTCTCTCCTCACTGCCGTCGAATTCGGGTGTCCGACACGCCGCGGCGGCGTCTGCCGAGAGGCTCTGTCGAATCCGCAGACGCCAGAAAGCCCACACATCGATCCCGACAGCATAACCAACTTCGAATTTTCCATCGGCCTTCGTGACCTGGAACAAAGCGGCCTCCACATGAACAGTTTGTGCATTTCGGGATTCAGAGCACCTTCATGGAGGCCATAGGGCAGATGGCATCTGTGGGCGGGGTGGTTTTGTGGGGCGGTATTTGCTTTGGATGAGAGGCCATTCGAGGTCGTTTGACCATCGCTCAATATCGCTTGGCCGTCATGTTGTTAACCAGCGTCCCGGCAGCGGAGTCCTATTGATGTCCCGGCTCAGAGCTCTTCACTGGAACTGGTGACCTCTGAAGCAGCAGACAACATGGCATTTCCAGTCGTGGCTTTGGTCAACAGGAGATCTTCGATGCAGATGGGATGAGGAGCCTCCAGAGGAGGTCTGTCGGGGCCTTCAGGGCCTTCCCTGCAGGCCCTGTCATGTTGTGATGTAACAGTGAAATCTGATTCCCCTCTATCACTGATAGATGGTCTTCAGAAATGAAAGGTTGTATTCCTCCTAATAGATCACATAGAGTCTTAGAAAAGGGTACAACCCCTTTCTGAAAATTTGGCAGCCTTATCTAGAGTACTTCCCTAGAGTACTGACCTAGAGTACACAGACACATCACTGACGCCACCGTAGGGATGTGATCATTTCTGGTTAGCCAGAAGGCCTCGTTAAAGGACATAACACTGTGGTGGTGCAGTGTCTCTGTACCTCACTCTATTCACTGACCCCCCCCCTTCCATTTAGAGGAAGGGTAGGGAATTGGGGGGGGGGGGGTTGTGTGTGGTGTTTTGTGTTTTATGGTTGTTAAAATGGGTTTGAAAATGAAAAATAAAATATTCCAAAAGAAAGTGTATTTGGCATAAATATAAAGTGACAACAAAATTAAGCAATCGAAACGTGATTCGTGGGGACTGGCAGAGCTCTAGGGCCTGCTAGAAGGCCCTGGTTACGTCATCATAGCAGCCAATAAACGTAGGTGTTTCTTCATCTCGTACTTCCAGCCTGCGGCTGTTGGGAACCGAGAAGAATGGCGGCTACTGAAGAAACTGACATCGTGGCTGATTTGCTTCGGATCTATTTTCCCGAGCAAGTTCTCAAGATTAAAAGAATAATATCTGAAAGGGAGAGACTGGGACCTAAGCTCGAAGTGCTCGGGCTTTTTTTTCAGACTGACATGTGTACGTACATGCTATTAAACAGATATAGTGTAGTGAAACACACAACTTGTTTATTTTACTGACAGAAGGACAGTGGTCTACTGTCAGCTATTGTACTGCAACCAAACATCAGTGGCTTCCAACAGGACTTCCAAACAGACTGCAGGCTCCTGCAGCATGGCTTGGTGCCGGCTGAAGTTCATTTGATCTTTTTTTGATTTTGATTCCGATATACTCTATAGATCCCCGTAGGGAAATTCCTGTCAGCATTTAACCCATCCTAGCTGTGGAGCTAGGAGCAGTGGGCAGCCGCCATGCAGCACCCGGGGACCAACTCCAGTTCGTCTTGCCATGCCTCGGTCAGGGGAAAAGACAGGAGTATTAACCCTAACGTGCATGTCTTTTTGATGGTGGGGGAAACCAGAGCACCCGGAGAAAACCCACCACAGACATGGGGAGAACATGCAAACTCCACACAAAGGACGACCTGGGATGACCCCCAAGGTTGGACAACCCCGGGGTTCGAACCCAGGACCTTCTTGCTGTGACCACTGGGCCACCGTGCCGCTGAAATCTGCCATGACAAGAGGCCGAGGCCTACAAACAAAAGTGAGCCTACAACATTTTAGACAACCTGGTGGTTTTCAAGAGCAGAGGTGGCATCATGGGAGTAAATTAAAAGAATATTTCAACATGTTAACATTAGATTTCCTGAATTAGTTTGGTTCTAAAATAGTTTTCTTCTCAAATTTCCAATATATTAAAGACCCAGAATGGTCACTTTAAGTGGACTGTTCGACAACAATAACCCAGTTATTAAAACAGGGTCAGTACAGGAATGATCCCGTCCGATGACCTGTAATCGGTACAGGCAGGGCTCACTGCACGAAAGCAAGACACATCTTCTGGAAATAATGTTGACCTGAAATTGCTGAATTGCAAAATTCAGGAGCCTGAAACAAAATCAAGACATAATTTTCACATCAAGGGCAATCTGAATAATAATAATAATAATAATAACTTTATGGAGCACTTTTCTAAAACAATGTTACGAAGTGCTTTACAAAGAAAACCAGAAAATAAAAATAAAATAGAAATAACATAAAAATAATAAATTAATAAAATAAAATAATAATACATAAAAATAAATTAAACCAGCCAAGGCAAAAATAAGAATAAAGCCAAAACTCACAGACTTGACTTATCATTGAAAGAAGACACTCCAAGGGCAGGACAAATCACTACAACACACTCACATATTAAAATCACATTCTTTTCAAACTCTATAAAACTTCTCATGAGCATCACAAAAACACACTTACACTAACTCTAACACTAACACTAACACTAACACTACCACTAACTCTAACACTAACATTAAATCTAACACTAACTCTAACACTACCACTAACTCTAACTCTTAACACTAAAACTAATACTGACACTAACTCTAACACTACCACTAACTCTAACACTGACACGAACATGAACACTAACTCTAACACTAAATCGAACACTAACGCTAACTCTAACACTATATCTAACACTAACACTAAATCTAACAATAACACGAACTCTAAATCTAACACCAACTCTAACTCTAACCCTAAATCTAACACTAACTCTAACGCTAACAATAACACGAAATCTAAATCTAACACCAACTCTAACACTAAATCTAACTCTTAACACTAAATCTAACACTAACTCTAAATCTAACACTAACACAGACACTAACACTAAATCTAACTCTTAACACTAAATCTAACACTATCACTATCACTAACTCTAAATCTAACACTGACACAAACACTAACACTAAATCTAACTCTAACACAAACACTAACACTAAATCTAACTCTTAACACTAAATCTAACACTATCACTAACTCTAAAACTAACTCTATCAGTAACTCTAAATCTAACACTAACTCTAAAACTAACTCTAACAATAACACGAAATCTAAATCTAACACCAACTCTAACACTGACACAAACACTAACTCTAACACTAAATCTAACTTAACAATTAATCTAACACTATCACTAACTCTAAATCTAAGACTAACTCTAACACTAAATCTAACTCAACACTAAATCTAACACTATCACTAACTCTAAATCTAACACTAACACTACCTGTAACACTAAATCTAACTCTCAACACTAAATCTAACACTATCACTAACTCTAAATCTAACACTAACTCTTAACACTTACACAAACACTAAATCTAACTCTTAACACTAAATCTAACACTATCACTAACTCTAACTCTAACACTAACTCTACATCTAAAACTAACTCTATCAGTAAATCTAAATCTAACACTAACTCTAAATCTAACACCAACTCTAACACTAACTCCAAATCTAGCTCTAACACTCACACCAACTCTAACTCCAATACTAACACTAACTCTAACACTAACTCTGACACTAACTCTAACACTGACACAAACACTAACTCTAACACTAAATCTAACACTAACACTAACTCTAAATCTAAAACTAACTATCAGTAACTCTAAAATCTAACACTAACTCTAAATCTAACACCAACTCTAACTCTAACACTCACACCAACTCTAACTCCAATACTAACACTAACTCTAACACTAACTCTGACACAAACACTAACTCTAACACTTACACTAACTCTAAATCTAACTCTAACATTAAATCTAACACTAACACAAACTCTAAATCTAACACTAACACTAAATCTAACACCAACTCTAACTCTGACACTAACTCCAACTCTAACTCTAACACTAACTCTAAATCTAACACTAACTCTAAATCTAACACTAACTCTAAATCTAACACCAACTCTAACACTAACTCCAAATCTAACTCTAACACTCACACCAACTCTAACTCCAATACTAACACTAACTCTAACACTAACACTAACTCTGACACTAACTCTAACACTGACACAAACACTAACTCTAACACTAAATCTAACACTATCACTAACTCTAAATCTAACTCTAACACTAACTCTAAATCTAAAACTATCAGTAACTCTAAAATCTAACACTAACTCTAAATCTAACACCAACTCTAACTCTAACACTCACACCAACTCTAACTCCAATACTAACACTAACTCTAACACTAACTCTGACACAAACACTAACTCTAACACTTACACTAACTCTAAATCTAACTCTAACATTAAATCTAACACTAACACAAACTCTAAATCTAACACTAACACTAAATCTAACACCAACTCTAACTCTGACACTAACACCAACTCTAACTCTAACACTAACTCTAAATCTAACACTAACACCAACTCTAACACCAACTCTAACACTAACACCAACTCTAAATCTAACACTAACTCTAACTAACTGTAACACACTCTAACACTAACACACTAACACTACACTAACACTAACTCTAACTAACACTAACACTAAATCTAATACTAACACACTCTAACTCTAACACACTCTAACACTAACACTAACTAACACTAACTCTAACTAACACTAACTCTAACACTAACTCTAACACTAACTCTATCTCTAACTCCAAAACTAACACTAACTCTAACTCTAACACTAACACTAACTTGGCTGCACCCAAATCCAGCAGTATGTACGGCTTGCTGGTGGAGATTTAGCCAGATGGTGGTTCACCCCCTTCCAAGCCTCCTAAAGCCTCTTAAGTCAGGGGCCGCAGGCTCCAGGAGACGACCGCTCATGGCCTGCCGGGTCTGTTCCGCCTCCTGACAGCAGACGGGAGCCCCCCCATGCTGTCTCCATGGACTTAACATGAGGTCATTAGGGCTCATATGTGCTATCCGCCGTCTCGTGCTCTGCTCTGCAGTTTACTGTTAGCCCCTTTTAGGATGAACACAAACCACCGTGTGGGTGCAAGTTCCCTGCAGACACATGGATGATTTCCAGGAAAACCTGTTTGGCTTGGGTTGTGCAAGGGATACCGACCCAAATTTGCCCGTCGAATAAGTTTTCTGAAATCCTTGAACCCTTTTCTGTTCCCCGAGTGAAACATTTAGTTTGAAAGTATTTTTACTGAAGTATAAAATCCCACCTTTGTGTGACTTGCTCAGTCCTATATTCACAGGCTTCCATCAATATGAACGCTCACGTTGCTCCATGTCTCATTTTCTGAATCCAAAGAAGAGGCCACACACGTTCTTCTGCATAGAGAGGCTTTTTAGTAGCTCCCTTAGCTCAGTTTTTGAAGGAGATATTTTTATTTATTTTTTGTCCGTGTTGACGATGAACAAGTGAGCTCAGCCGGGTGTGCGCCACACAGCACAGAGGTGTAAAAAAGCAGCAGCATCCACACTGACAGATGCATTTAAAGGTAAACTTGGAAAAGGCCGCACAAACATAAGATTTTATTCTTCAATACAAATATTTTCAAAAAAAACGTTTCACTCGGGTTCAGGGATTTCAGAAAGCTGAACAGTCTGGCAAGTCTCAGTTGGGAAACCTTATGACTGATTTTTTTATTTTTTTGGTATTTCAGGAATCAGGAATATTTATTTGTCATTTCATTCCATGCAACTGTACACATGAAATGAAATGAAATATAATTTCTTCCAGCCCACAGCAGTGCAACACAAAGACAGAAACACATGCAAACGACAAGAACACACATATCCAACATATATATATATATATATATATATATATATATATATATATATATATATATATATAAAATCCCTGTCCAAGAGAGCGAACGACAGGATGACTGTTGGAACTGCCGGTCTGCATGGGCTAGCAGTTAGCTTAGCCTGCCCCGCTTCTACGTCCTGTCAGACCACTCCTGGTGTTTCCTCCTCGGGTGCAGCTCCAGGCAGCAGCAGACCTCGGCTGATCCAACACCAGCTCTCCCAGCCAGACTCCTTCGACACACTACTCCTCCGTACTCCACATGATACACTAAAAACACAGTCAACGCCAGGCGAGGCCGCTGCCAGACCGCCCTTGGTGTCATCGGAGCTGCTGGTCTGCATGGGCTAGCAGTTAGCTTAGCCTGCCCCTCCTGTCAGACCACCCTCGGTGTTTCCTCTTCGGGCACAGCTCCAGGCTGGGCCGTGGTCCCTGGGCCCACAGGACGCAGCAGACCAAGCTCTCCCAGTTGATCCAGCACCAGCTCTCCCAGCCATAAAACGAAAACAAAAATTCAGATGCAGACGTGGACAACGACACCGCATGGACGGTACTGGGTGAGGCCGCCGCAAACGTAAATTCGCACCGCCATCTTCCCACACCGGAAGCGGTGAGGGAATAAATTCACACCTTTACTGGACAGCAACAGAGGAGGGAGACAGGAAATAGGGAGAGAGAGAGAGAGAGAGAGGGAGAGGGGTATGACTTGCAGCAAAGGACGCCGGCTGGATTCGAACTGACCATGTGGTACGCACTGTACCCATTCAGCGATGGAGCCGCCCCTTGACTTTGACTTTCATCAAATTCAAAAGTGCCTCAACGTGGGCAAAATGAGTTTTCCAGGAAATTGCCGATGCATTTCTGAAGGACTCGCATCCATGCAGTGGTTTGTGCTCGTCCCACACAGGGTTGTGGTTTACCTTCTGCCAAACTTTAATAAAGACGTACAGGAGGGAGTCGCGGTGCTGTAAAGGTGTGTTCGGGACCGGCGTGGTGTGTTATGATTGAGATGCTCCGTTGGTCGTGACGCGTGGGTTTGTACCTGCGGGCACGTCCGGCATGCATCGCATTCCTGTGCCGAGGAGACGGGCCGCGAGTCTGAGGTGGAGCGGCTGCAGATGGGAAATGAAGGCCTCGAAGTTCACCTGGTCCGGAACGAAAGCACCGGGCACACAGGGAACGAGTCATGACTCATAGCTTTACCCATCACACATTTCAAGTACGACTACAGCAAGCGGTGAAGTGACTTTTTTGGGTAAACTTTGGAAACTACAACAAACGAGAAGTGGAACAGCGATGAAATGAGAATAAAATAAAACACAATGTTAAGAAGTTAAAATCCGGGGAGAATACTGATGCTGATGAACATCCACGTACAATGTGCACTTCCTACACAATTACAGATGTGCAGACTGTGTGCATGAGTGTGAGTCAAGTGTCTGAGGAGAAGTGACAAAGTGACAGGCTGTTAGTAGTGTACACAGCACACACAGTGTGAGTTACAAAGTGACAGGCTGGTAGTTGTGTACACAGCACACACAGTGTGAGTTACAAAGTGACAGGCTGGTAGTTGTGTACACAGTACACACAGTGTGAGTTACTCACCTTATGTGGCGCTGAGTGTCCGTACGGCCTGGAGAAAGAAACTCCTTCTGAGTCTTCCTGTGCTGGTCCTGTGGCTGCAGAGGCGTCTGTATACTCAGACCACAGGGAGACTCTCTCTCCGTGTCCGTCTCTCTCTCTGTGAATTCAATTCAATTCAGTTCAATTCAGTTCAATTGAGCTTTATTGGCGTGACAAAAAAGTGTATTGCATTGCCAAAGCTGTCTTTCTCTCTCTTCCAATCTCTTGTCTCACATCCACTCTGTCTCTCTCCCACTCCCTCTCTCCCCTCCTTCTCTGTCTGTCTCTCTTGCTCTCCCCCTCCCTCTTGTGCTCTCTCTCTTTCTGTCCCCCGTCTCTCTGTCTGCCTCTCACTTGCTCACCCCCTGTCTGTTTGTCTCGCTCTCTCCGTCTCTCTGTCTGTCTGTCTGTCTGTCTGTGTCTCTCCCCCCCCCCCACACACACACACACTAAAAGAATTAAAAGATGGTGATATCATGCCAGGAACAAGACGCACATGAGGGGAGGGGTTGTGCTCTGTGTGTGTGTGTGTGTGTGTGTCAGGTATGAGGAACAACACAAGAGCTTCACTGCAACACAAAGCAGCAGTTTGTTCCCTCACACAAAGCCTGCAGTGAAACACACCGCTGTGTGTCTTTCTGCACACGGCGTCAGAGGTGTGTGTGTGTGTGTTTGTGTCCACGTGCGAGTGTCAAAACGCGCACAGCGTTGTGCACCACTACAATTGGGTGCAAATGCATGGCGATAACAAACACACTGATGACATTCTTGCAGTGACCTCTGACCCCGCGGTGAAATTCTTCTCCTGTTTGGAGTTGCAGGAGGCGCGGCCGGGGCCTGACGCTGCGAGCGAGGAGATCTTGACACTGAACGCCACATGCCTGGAATACCACATTCCAAGAAGAAGAAGAAGAAGAAGAAGAAGAAGAAGAAGAAGAAAGGGCAGCAGAAGTGGAACACCTCCCCGAGAGGAGGTGATGTGTTTCAACCTGCGGCGGAGTCACCAGAAAACCCACAACTTTATGAAGAAATAAAATCACAATAAAGTCAACAACTCAGCAACACCCTCCTGAAAATCTGTGCTGAGACGTCCTGTCCCGTGTGTGTGCGCGTGTGTGTGTGTGTGAGTGAGAGAGAGAGAGAGAGTGTGTGTGTGTGTGTGTGTGAGAGAGAGAGTGAGTGTGTGTGAGTGTGTGTGTGAGTGAGAGAGTGTGTGTGTATGAGTGAGAGAGAGACAGAGTGAGTGTGTGTGTGTATGTGTGAGTGAGAGAGTGTGTGTGTGTATGAGTGAGAGAGTGTGTGTGTGAGAGACAGAGAGACAGAGTGAGTGTGTGTGTGTGTGTGTGTGAGAGAGAGACAGAGTGAGTGTGTGTGTGTGAGAGACAGAGAGACAGAGTGAGTGTGTGTGTGTGAGAGAGAGACAGAGTGAGTGTGTGTGTGTGTGTGAGAGAGAGACAGAGTGAGTGTGTGTGAGTGTATGTGAGAGAGTGTGTGTGTGTATGAGTGAGAGAGAGTGTGTGTGAGAGACAGAGAGACAGTGAGTGTGTGTGTGTGTGAGAGAGAGAAAGACAGAGTGTGTGTGTGAGAGACAGAGTGAGTGTGTGTGTGCATATCTTTGTGTGTGAGTGAGTGTGTCTGCATGTGTTAATAATTATGCGTTTCTGTGATTGTGCAAGTGTGACTGTGTGTATGTGTATAAGTGTATTTTGTGTGTGTGTATGTATGTGCATGCTTGCATGTGTGTGTGTGTGTTTGTAAGGAGTCTGTGTAAGCGAATGTGCAGCTGATAGAGAGAGGGGGGGAGGAGGGAGGGAGCGAGAGAGGGACAGAGAGAGGGGGGGGGGAGCAGTTCTCTCAGGCCGATGGGCAGGAAGGCAGGAAGTTGGAGGGGAGACACAAACAACATCACCGAGCAGCAGCCCGGGGTCAGAGGTCAAGGTGAGCGTGATAAAAGTCTTCAGAATAAAAGTTTGCAGTGGATTCAGGTGGCAGATTAGTGGAGAATCACCTTGAATTATACACAGGAAACACAAGCTGTGTCTTCCCCAGTCCTCACACACACACACACACACAGACATAGACATGCCAGCATGCACACACACACACACACACACACACACATACACACACACAAACATAGACATGCAAGCATGCACACACACACACACACACACACACACACACACACACACACACACACAAACATAGACATGCAAGCATGCACACACACACACACACACAGACATAGACATGCCAGCATGCACACACACACACACACACACAAACATAGACATGCAAGCATGCACACACACACAGACAGACACACACACACACATAGACATGCAAGCATACACGCAAGCACACACACACACACACACACACACACACACACACACACACACACACACACACATAGACATGCAAGGGCATCATGTATACTTGATCAGACATCATTTCATCCGCTTTTTCACGTACAGCCCAACAGTAAAACCACTGACAGGGAGGGGACTAACATGGAAAACCACTGACAGGGAGGGGACTAACATGGAAAACCACTGACAGGGAGGGGACTAACATGGAAAACCGCTGACGGGGAGGTGAATAACATGGAAAACCACTGACAGGGAGGGTACTAACATGGAAAACCACTGACGGGGAGGGGACTAACATGGAAAACCACTGACGGGGAGGTGAATAACATGGAAAACCGCTGACAGGGAGGGGAATAACATGGAAAACCACTGACGGGGAGGGGAATAACATGGAAAACTGCTGACGGGGAGGGGAATAACATGGATTACGTCATTACAGCGGCACATGTCAAGGGTCGGGACATATCAGACAGCCAGTGAACAGTCACTTCTGGAAGGTTTTTTTTAATTTGGATTCCCCCCCCCTTTTCCGCCCCAGTTGTATCGGGCCAATGACCCCACTCTTCCCAGCCGTCCTGGTTGCTGCTGGGGCTGTGTTGCGTACTGGTGGGAATCTGGCGATACGATACGTATCATGATAAGAGGGTTACGGTTCGATGTATCGCGATACTGTAAGAAAGCTGATATATTGCGGTTTCATAGGCCTGTGTTCTTTGTGTTATGCTACTTCCTGTCTCAGTTTACGTTGTTGCAGTGAAGTGGAAGAGTCACATGGCTGAAGATAGATCACAACACTGTTGTCTAGCGGTCGTGGGGTTGCACACAACACAGCATGTTTGTCATGAACCTTTACATGCAAACAATTAAAAATCGATACAGCGGTTTTGAGAATCGATACGGTATCACAAAAGATAATATCGTGATACTCGAGTGTATCGATATTTTCTTACACCCCGTAGTCTCTGCTCCACCCCCTCTGCTGATCCGGGGAGGGCTGCAGACTACCACACACCTCCTCCGATACATGTGGACTCACCAGCTGCTTCTTTTCACCTGACAGTGAGGAGTTTCACCAGGGGGGTGTGGCGCGTGGGAGGACCTCGCTACCCCCCCCAGTTCCCCCTTCTCCCTGAACAGGCGCCCCAACTGACCAGAGGAGGCACTAGTGCAGCGACCAGGACATAGACCCACATCTGGCTTCCCACCCGCTGACACGGCCAATTGTGTCTGTAGGGACGCCCGACCAAGCTGGAGGTAACACGGGGGTTATAACCGGCGATCCCCGTGTTGGCATGCAGCGGAAGAGACCACCACGCCAGCCGGACGCCCCGCGGTTCTTGAAGCAGGAAAAATGGGCAGACATGAGGATCTCAGCGACTTTGACAAGGGCCAAATTGTGCTGGCTAGACGACTGGGCCATGCACCGCCAAAACGGCAGGTCTCGTGGGGTGTTCCTGGTACGCAGTGGTCAGTACCTACCAAAGATGGTCCAAGGAAGGACAACCGCTAAACTGACGACACAGGGTCATGGGCGCACAAGACTCATTGATGGGCGTGGGGAGTGAAGGCTGCCCTGTCTGGTCTGATCCCACAGAAGAGTTACACCTCTAGAGCCCAGTACCAGGTGGGCAGGATCAGTACAGACCCCCCACACCCAGGGCACAGTCTGTTTGAACTCCTACCCTCTGGCAAGCACTGCAGACCAATGAGCACCAAAACCACCAGACACAGGAACAGTTTTCCACACAGGCCATCTCTCTCATGAACACTTGACAGCATGGTGCCGGAACAGACACTTCAAATGTAAATATGACACTTCTAATGTAAATATGACACTTCTAATGTAAATATGACAGTTCTAATGTAAATATGACACTTCTAATGTAAATATGACACTTCTAATGTAAATATGACACTTCTAATGCAAATATACTTCTAATTTAAATATGACACTTCTAATGTAAATATGACACTTCTAATGTAAATATGACACTTCTCATGTAAATATGACCGTTCTAATGTAAATATGACAGTTCTAATGTAAATATACTTCTAATGTAAATATGACAATTCTAATGTAAATATGACAGTTCTAATGTAAATATACTTCTAATGTAAATAAGACACTGCTAATGTAAATATGCCACTTCTAATGTAAATATGACAGTTCTAATGTAGAAATGACGCTTCTAATGTAAATATGACACTTCTAATGTAAATATGACACTTCTAATGTAAATATGACAGTTCTAATGTAGAAATGACACTTCTAATGTAAATATAACAGTTCTAATTTAAATATACTTCTAATGTAAATATGACAGTTCTAATGTAAATATACTTCTAATGTAAATATGACACTTCTAATGTAAATATGACACTTTGTAAACAGACCCATCCTGTCAAGATGTCTCACCTACATATCGCTGATGTGCAACACAAATATTGTGCAATACAAATGTACAATTGTAAATACACACAACTGCTGTATACTGGTTACAAATGTATTGCCGTTACTGTAGTGGTTGTAACAGGGTATATAATATATAGTACATAGTTGCGAGGTGATTATATAGTGTATACTTCTGGTACATAAGATAATATAGTGTAATATAGGGGGAGTATATAGTGTTGTATATGGGCATGATGGGTAGTGGAGTTGTGGTATTGGTATATGATATAGTGTATAGGCAATATAGTATATGAGCAGTATGGTATAATATATGGGCATATGTTGTTGATTACTCAACCATAACAAAACTATGTGTTGTAGTGGCATACCTGTTGTGCATACATGCTTTCCTCCAATGTCCTGTTGTTCCATTTATTTCTTGTTTTTGGTATTATTTACTTATAACAACTGAGTGATGCCTCAGGTTGTGTATTTATTTCCTCTGTCTGTGTTCTCTCTCTGTCTTCTGACTGCTGGTGTTGTGTGCCCATGTGTTGACGGGTCTCAGTCCAAGTCAAATTTCCCCACGGACACAATAAATTCTACCTGTCTATCTGTCTGTCTATCTATCTATCTATCTATCTATCTATCTAGCTATCTATCTGTCTGTCTATCTCTCTCTCTGTCTGTCTGTCTATCTCTGTCTACCTGTCTATCTATCTATCTATCTATCTATCTATCTATCTATCTATCTATCTATCTATCTAGCTATCTATCTGTCTGTCTATCTCTCTCTCTGTCTGTCTGTCTATCTCTGTCTACCTGTCTATCTATCTATCTATCTATCTATCTATCTATCTATCTATCTATCTATCTATCTATCTATCTATCTATCTCTGTCTGTCTGTCTATCCATGCATCCATCCACCTACCTACCCACCACTATCAGACAGGTGAATCTGGTTTTCTGAGGGTAAATAAAACTCTTGTCCAACATTTCCATGAAAACTAATAAGTGCTGGAAATGTCTGTCTCTCTCCCTTCCCATCTTTTTTGTGTCTCATCTCATCTCTCCATGTCTCGCTCTCTGTCCCCGTCTTCCCCTCTCTCTTTTCTCTCTTTCTTCTAATATTCTATTCACAGGAGAACGAAGTGGTGGAAGCATCATTTCATTATTGTGCATCTATTTACCATGGCTTTGTGCTGAGCTGTGTGTGTGTGTGTGTGTGTGTCCCTTGTCCTTTATGAAGCAGCTCATGTCAGCAGGGACGTGAGTGTGTGTCAGGTGTGGTGATAGGGATTCTCGGTGCTCATTAAAACCTGCTGAAGGCCTGGCAATGTGGACCGTCAGGTAGGGCAAGGTGATTAAAATGGGAGTCAACCAGTCTACCACAACAATAGCACACAGGGTAAGGGCGAATATAACAACACTACTGAAATACACATTATTCGTGGGCGCCTTTCAGAGCACTGGAGGACACCGTACAGAACACAGTAAAAAAACAAGCAGCGCTGTGTCAGACAGCATCGACTCACAACACAGCAGGGGAGACAATAACAAGTTAACACAACACGCAGACAGACGGGAACACTTTAAAGTCGGCAAAAGATTCCCCATTCAATATTTTTATGACACGAGTTATAATGGGGTGTATTTATTAGGCCTTTAAATTACACAGCTGGTAACAGTAATGGTAATGGTTATAATAATGGTTATAATAATGGTAATGATTAGAGTAAAATAATGGTAATGGTTATAATAATGGTAATAGCAATAGTAATGGTAATGGCTATAATAATGATAATGGTTATAGTAACAATAATGGTAATGTTATAATGATGATTATAGTAACAATAATGGTAATGGTTATAATAATGGTAATGGTTATAATATTGGGAGTGGTTATAGTAACAGTAATGGTTATAATAATGGTAATGATTATATTAACAGTAATGGTGATGTTATAAGAATGGTAATAGTAATAGTAATGGGAATAGTTATAGTAATAGTAATGGTAATACTTATAGTAATAGTAATGGTAATACTTATAGTAATAGTAATGGTAATGTTATGGTAATGGCTATAGTAACAGTAATTGTAATGGTTATAGTAATGTTATAGTAACTAATAATAATAGTAATAGTAATGGTAATAGTAATGGTAATAGTTATAGTAATAGTAATGGTTACAGTTATGTTACAGTAATAGTAATGGTAATGTTATAGTAATGGTAACGGTAATGGTTATGGTAATAGTAATGGTAATGTTTACCGTAACAGTAATGGTTATAGAATATTATATTCTTCGGCAGTCCATCGAAACGATGATGACTGGGATGCAGTTTAAGCTCAGCAAGCACGTCTGTGGGCCATCAGGCCACATTAGAGCGACAATATTGTCCACATTTGTCACAGACGAATGTTGTTTGAGTTGGTCTGTTGTGTCTTGCATGGTGGGCCTTATCATAGGCTTCTTGTCTCTTTTGTTCAACAGCTGTTCTTGATTGCCTTACTGCAGAGCGCCATCTCTGTCTGTCCAGGGCCACCGTCTCCCAGCTGGAGTCATCTATGCCGCAGATCTTCATGTGGTGCTTGAGCACATTTTTGAAGCATAGCTTCTGGCCTCCCTGCTTCCTTTTTTCCCTGGCACAGCTCCCCGTAGAAAACCTCTTTTGGTAGGCAGTTGTCTGGCGTTCTTCTCACGTGGCCGGCCCATCTAAGATGGAAGGCTGTTATTTGGGCTTCAACACTGACAGTACCAGTACGTCTCAGTACTTCCACGTCGGGCAACTTGTCTTCCCATCTGATTCGCAGCAGCTTTCGCAGATGATGAAGCTATATGCTGGTGAGCTTCTTGGTGTGCTTGCGATACAGGGTCATGCATTCAGTGGAGTATAGTAGAGATGGGAGAAAGTAAAGTAACGGGGAGTGCAGAAGAGAGGTGAAGAAGAGAGTACAGGCAGGGTGGAGAAGAGTGTCAGCAGTGATTTGCGACAGAAGGGTACCAGCAAGAGTTAAAGGGAAGGTTTACAAGATAGTTGTGAGACCAGCTTTGTTATATGGTGTGGAGACAGTGGCGCTGACGAAAAGACAGGAGGTGGAGCTGGAGGTGGCAGAGTTGAAGATGCCAAGATTTGCATTGGGAGTGACGAAGAAGGCCAGGATTAGGAACGAGTGTATTAGAGGGACCACTAAAGTTGGACGGTTTGGAGACAAAGGAAGAGAGACAAGATTGAGATGGTTTGGACATGTGTGGAGGAGAGATGCTGGGTATATTGGGAGAAGGATGCTGAATATGGAGCTGCCTGGGAAGAGGAGAAGAGGAAGGCCAAAGAGGAGGTTTATGGATGTGGTGAGGGAGGGCATGCAGGTGGCTGGCATGACAGAGGAAGATCAAATCAATTCAAATCTATTTTATTTGTATAGCCCAATATCACAAATTACAAATTTGCCTCAGTGGGCTTAACAGCAACACAACATCCTAAAAGGAACAACTCCCTAAAAACAACCCTTTAACAGGGAGAAAAAATAGGAAGAAACCTCAGGGAGAGCAACAGGAGGGATCGCTCTCGCAAGACGGAGAGCGTGCAACAGATGTTATGCTTACGCAATTTACATAATGCAACATTGAAAGAGAATAACACAATTATAATGGACTTGCAAAATTTATGAAGAATATGATGCACAGGATGCCAAGCAGTGTCCAGACGCCATCGGAACAGTCCAGGACCCAAGCCACGCGACCAGCATCATCATGTAAAAAGAAATTATGTGAGGAGAGGAATGGCAGGCAGCGTCCAAGTGGCGACCACCATCACCAGAGGACAAGAATAAACGGAAACCGATGATCCGCTGTGGCGACCCCTAATGGGAGCAGCCGAAAGTAGTAGTAGTAGTATAGTAGAGATGGGAGAACAGCTGTGTTGTAGACCTTGATCTTTGTTGTCAGCCTAATGTCATGGTGGGACCAAAGTCGTTTGTGGAGGGGAACAAAAGCTTTTGTGGCTGCTTGGATCCTTCTGTCCACTTCTAAGTCAGAATAGTTTGTATCTGTCACAGCACTGCCCAGATAGGTAAAGCACTCGGTGGTCTTCAGAGTTGCTCCATTAACCAAAATACTGGGCTGACCTTCTTTGGGGCCTTTCTGAGGGGGAGGCTGGTACAGAGGCTCCGTTTTGGAGACGTTGATCTCCGGTCCAAAGAGGGTAGCCGCTGAAGAGAAGCGGTCTACTATTTCTTGCATTTCTCCAGGATCATTGGCAACCAGAGCTGAGTCATCTGCATAGAGAAGCTCTCGAACAGAGTTCTCTTGTTTTGGTGGACGCCTTGAGTCTTGCAAGATTGTAGAGGTCTCCATCTGTTCGGGTCCTGATGTACAAGTCACGTCTCAAGTTGGCTGA
Source organism: Lampris megalopsis (assembly GCA_022114975.2). Lineage (NCBI taxonomy): Eukaryota > Metazoa > Chordata > Actinopteri > Lampriformes > Lampridae > Lampris > Lampris megalopsis. The sequence continues at coordinate 135,176 of JAJHIY020000979.1, read as the reverse complement.
CATTGGTAATGGTTATAGTAACAGTAATATTATATTAAGAGGAATGGTTATAGTAACAGTAATGGTTATAGTAATAGTAACGATTACAGTTATAGTAACAGTAATGTTATAGTAAGAGTAGAGTAATGGTTATAGTAACAGTTATGGTTATAGTAAAAATAATGGTTATAGTTACAGTTATGATTATAGTTATAGTAATGGTTATAGTAATCGTAACAGTAATGGTTATAGTAATAGTAAGAGTAACGGTTATAGAAAAAGTAATGGTTATAGCAATAGTAATGATTACAGTTAGAGTAACAGTAATGTTATAGTAAGAGTAATGGTTGTAGTAACAATAATGATTATAGTAATGGTTATAGTTACAGTTATGATTATAGTTATAGTAATGGTTATAGTAATCATAACAGTAATGGTTATAGTAATAGTAAGAGTAATGGTTACAGAAAAAGTAATGGTTATAGCAATAGTAATGATTACAGTTATAGTAACAGTAATGTTATAGTAAGAGTAATGGTTGTAGTAACAATAATGATTATAGTAATCGTAACAGTAATGGTTATAGTAATAGTAATGGTTATAGTTATAGTAATGGTTATAGTAACAGTAATGGTTATAGGAATAGTAATGTTATAGTTATAATAATGGTTACAGTAACAGTAATGGTTATAGTTACTATAGTAATGGTTATAGTAAGAGTAATGGTTACAGTTATAGTGACAGTAATAGTAATGGTTATGGTAACAGTAATGGTTATAGTAATGGTTACGGTTATAGTAATAGTAATGTTTACAGTTATAGTGACAGTAATGGTAATGGTTATAGTAACAGTAATGGTTACAATTATAGACAGTAATGGTAATAGTAATGGTTATAGTAATAGTAATGGTTACAGTTATAGTGACAGTAATGGTTATAGTAATAGTAATGGTTATATAGTGATAGTAACAGTAATGGTTACAGTTATAGACAGTAATAGTAATGGTTATAGTAACAGTAATGGTTATAGTAATAGTAATGATTACAGTTATAGTGACAGTAATGGTAATAGTAACAGTGATAGTTACAGTTATAGTAACAATAATGGTAATGGTTATAGTAACAGTAATGTTTACAGTAATAGTAATGGATACAGTTATAGTGACAGAGTAATGGTAATGGTTATAGTAACAGTAATGGTTATAGTAATAGTAGCAGTAATGGTAGTGGTTATAGTAACAGTAATGTTTACAGTAATAGTAATGGTTACAGTTATAGTGACAGAGTAATGGTAATGGTTATAGTAACAGTAATGTTTACAGTAATAGTAATGGTTACAGTTATAGTGACAGTAATGGTTATAGTAATAGTAGCAGTAATGGTAATGGGCTGCAGTGTAGGCTGGAAAAGAGGGTTGGATTAGTGCAGAGCGAGGAAAACAGAGTGTGGATCAGTTAGACAGGAAGTGGCCTGACAAGCTGTTGAAAACTGTGTTTATGAGGAGGACAAGGAGTCAGTACACAGTATGTTGTGAAAATGAATTTCTGCTCATGCAGAAACATGGATGTTTTAAAAAAAGGAAAGACGTCGACATGAACTTGCATTTGCACGTTTAAACACTTGAGTGCGCGCGTGTGCATGAGAGCGTGTGTGGCAGTATGCACACATGACAGCATCATGTGATTTGAGTGGTCAGAGAAACGACGTCCCCACCATTCTCAGCCCGTACGAGAGGATTTTCTTTAGTGGGACTACCAGTAATTCTGGCCAGGTTTCTGCACGGCACACAGACGGACTGCTGGCGTCCACGAGCTGTGTGTATAATCACACAACACGGTGACCACAAAGTCACGACGGCCTTTCAACAACGGTAGGCACAATGCCTCTTCACAGTACTACAAGCAGAAACACAAACAGCAGAAGAAGAAGACATCTCCACCTGCCACCCAGGTACCACAGCAGTTGTGCTCCAGTGGACCTGATCACGTGTTGGGATCAGTGGGACGGCGGGGCTGTCTCACCAGGTCGGGTGCATGACGCCGGGGAGGCGTGGGAACACGGGGAGGATGGAGGGCAGCGGACCGCCGTCAGAGGCTCAGCGCCTCGCTGTGTTGTCTCCCAGCTTCTGAACATGAAATCACACACACACAAACACACACACACACACGTCTGCTTTGATGAAGGATCGCTGCTACTTTAATGCTAGGAATGCTGCCAGTCAGGATTCCAACGTGTGTGTGTGGTGTATGCATGTGTGTGTGTGTGTGTGTGTGTATGGGTGTGTGTGTGTGTGTGTGGTTGCATGCTGGTGCATACACATGCGCGTGTGATAAATCACACAGTAGATTAAACACTTCATCTACATATTCCATCATATTGCTACATATTCATGATGCCAGACAGAGGGAAGAACGGCACCGGAGAGGAGCTGAAGTCCTCGGAGGAGGTGAGGCCAGGCGTCGGGGGTCAAAGGTGAATTACTGCGAGTCCTGTTCCCATCTGTCAGCGGAGGGTTGACGTGCTGCCGCCTGCCTGTCTAACCTGTCCACTTCCAGTGACCTCAAAAACCTCCCGGATCTGGCCCCGTTCCCAGAGCCTGGCATTCCTGAGGCTATTTCCATCCAAACGAAGACTGGAATTTTATTAGGGCTTCTGGAAAGGTGGTTTTGAATGATCGAAACATTTCCAGAGAAAAGAATCGAAGCGACCATAATTACTGAAAAATATCTTCAAATCTTTATCCCAAAATCTGTTTCCCAGATGACGTCAACTTTTCCTCCTACAGGAGGGCTTTCATGTTTTATGTTTTATGGATTTTTTCATGTCTTGGTTTAGTTCAGTTTTCAATGTGCAACTTAATTTACAGTAAGAATGTATGTGTGTGTGTGTGTGTGTGTGTGTGTGTGTGTGTGTGTGTGTGTGTGTGTGTGTGTGTGTGTGTGTGTGTGTGCGCGCGGGTAGACGCCATCTTATCAAGCACAACCATAACCCATAAATCACATGCATGCATGCGAACACACAGAAGAGACCTAGAAAAGAGAGAATGTGTCCAGACAATAAGCTAGAGGACGAGCTGACGTCTCTCCATCACGTGGTCATCACAGCCCCGCCCGTCCCTGCTGCTGCAAAAGTCATATTCAGCAATCAACCAGCACTTCTGTTAATTTTCAGTGCTTAAAAATGAAATCAGTCAGGATCGGTTTAACTATCAGAAACATTGAGACTTGGTGAAGATTGTTGTTTTTCTCTCTATTTCTCTTTGTAAGTGATTCCAAATGAGGACTACTAATGAGGTGACCACTTCCCGCAAGCTTTTAATTTGTAATAGCCCATACTTGTGTTATGGAGCTTTTTTGTGGCCCCATTCCGGCAGAAGAGAGATCGTACATCGATCTGAGAGACTTGTAAAATAGACTCTGTGCATAACTGTAGTCCACTGACTTCCGGTTTCTACTGCGGCGGTCATACCAGTTTCCTGGTTGTTGGCGTGTGCTGTTGACAACGGCATATTTTTCGCGATGCCTGCAAGATTTACCATGGATAAATGTCAACCACATGCACACAACTGTCCACACACTTCCACCTGCACCTACCAGCACACGGGTGAAAAGGTTCAAGTTGTACGAATCAAGTTACGTCCACAATTCCATCCGTCCGCTCATCCTCGTAATTGTGGACGTGACCTGATACCGGAAGTCAGTGGACTACAGTTACGCACAGAGCCGAGGTAATACGACGCTGCTCTGAAACGTCAAGCTTTTATGGCTTGAAAATTAAGCGCCTGGCTGGAACGAGAACAAGGTATATTGTGAGATTTAATTTGTGTATGACTACGTGCAGCTACATGTGTGATTTGGGTGATTCAACAGTCTTAACAATCATGCTAACATTAGCTCCCGCCAGTAAGGCTGAAATAAGAGGCTGTATTGCCACAGTAAGGCTAGCCTCCTAGCTTCTCATGTGTAAGCCACCAGTTATAAGTCAGTAAACATTCTGATTAAAGCTCACGTGTGTGGTTAATATGGCATACAGGTCATGGTTTTGTTTGTAAAAGCTCATTTTGTGTTATTTGGCTGTTCTTTAGCTCTTGCGGTGTTTCATGAAGGAAAGGTGTACCGGAAGGAAAAGTAAATTTGTGTTCAAAATACAGAGCAGGGCCGGACATAAGTAAAGGCCTCTGGACACATCAGTACGCTTCATCATTGTCTGGCTGGGGTTCGAGATGGGTTATTCGCAATCACGTGACTTTTTCATTGCCAACAAACAGCTCCGCCACGTTGGAGCGCAGCTAGACCTTATCAACCACTGTTTACACCGACGCTCTCGTCGTCCATCCGTGTTTACAAGAACGACATTTTGAGTGCAAATTGGAGAAACGTACGGAAATAAAACACTGCAGGTGTGATCCACTCCTCGGAAAACAGTTAGCAAAATCGACGGCAACGCGGTATCCTATGGATTGGAGCCGTTGTCCTCCAACATGGCGGACGAGTTGCCGTCACATGATACGTGACGCAATATGAGAATAACCCTTACTATTGACTGTGGAGAGCAGCGGGCGTCCGGGTAGCGTAGTGGTCTCTTCCGTTGCCTGCCAACACGGGATCGCCGGGTCGAATCCCTGTGTTACCTCTGGCTTGGTCGGGCGTCCCTACGGACACAGTGGGTCGTGTCTGCGAGTGGGAAGTCGGATGTGGGTATTCGTCCTGGTCGCTGCACTAGCGCCTCCTCTGGTCGGTCGGGGCACCCCTGGATCAGCAGAGGGGTTGGAGCAACAACCTGGGTGGCTCAAAAAGAGCGGGGTAATTGGCCAGATACAACCGGGCAGGGGAAAAAAAAGACCGTGGAGAGCAGCAACACGCCGGGCAGTTGTCTGCTACGCTGCAAACTGTAGTTTCAACGCAAGATATTTAACTCAAAAACAACAATGCCCACAATGCATTGTGCACGTTGGTGTTTTCCAGTTTTCACAAAGCGTAAACAGAAGTGAAGAGACTGCAGGAGGTGCCAGACATGTCGGTGGAGGGAGAGAGGAACAGACGGACTAACATTGGAATTTGCTGTTAAAGGTGAAATACATAATCCACATGGAAACACAGCAGTTGGCTCACCGCTGGAAGACACACACACACACACACAAACACACACACAAATACAAACAGTGAGACTGAGACAAACACACTGCAACTGAGACAGACACACTGACACTGAGACAGACACACTGAGATTGAGACAAACACACTGAGACTGAGACAGACACGCTGAGATGGAGACAAACACACTGAGACTGAGACAAACACACAGACTGAGACAAACACACAGACTGAGACAGACACACTGAGATGGAGACAAACACACTGAGACTGAGACAAACACACTGACACTGAGACAGACACACTAAGATTGAGACAAAAACAGCGACTGAGACAGACACGCTGCGATGGCGACAAACACACTGAGACTGAGACAGACATGCTGAGATGGAGACAGAGACACTGAGACAGACACACTGAGACTGAGACAGAGACACTGAGACTGAGACAAACACACTGAGACTGAGACAAACACACAGACTGAGACAGACATGCTGAGATGGAGACAAACACACTGAGACTGAGACAGACACACTGAGACTGAGACAGAGACACTGAGACAAACACACTGAGACTGAGACAAACACACAGACTGAGACAGACATGCTGAGATGGCGACAAACACACTGAGACTGAGACAGACACACTGAGACTGAGACAGACATGCTGAGATGGAGACAAACACACTGAGACTGAGACAGAGACACTGAGACTGAGGTTTTGTTTTTTCCTGTCATGGCGTCTGCAGGCGGCTCGGTGTCAGGATGGGTGAGACGGATCAACTTCACCAGTTTGGCACATTTCAACACAGGCTGTTATATCAGAGTCAATCCCTCTACAGATAGTACAATCACACACACACACACAAAACCTACATAGACACACACCAATTTAATCTAACGGTGTGGCTGGAAAATGTGTGTAAGAGAGACAGAAAGTGGAAGAGTAGAATCAGACTTAAGTAAAAAGATATTATCACACACACACACACACACACACACACACACACACACACACACACACACACACACACACACACACACACACACACACACACACACACACACACACCAAATGGGTTTGACAGGTTTTCCATGGGATGACCTTAATCCACACACAATTTTTATATTTAGAAAAGAAAAACAGATTTCTCATTTTCTGTCTATCATCATTCTCTCTCATTCTGTCTCTGTCCTCATCAACCCCATCACCAACCACATGAACAACCTCATCAACAACAACCTTATTAACACCTCATCACCAACCACATGAACAACCTCATCATCAACCTCACCAACAACTTCATCATCAACCTCATCACCAAGCTCATCAACCTCACCAACACCTCATCACCAACCACATCAACCTCACCAACAACCTCACCAACACCTCATCAACCTCACCAACAACCTCATCATCAGCCTCATCACCAACCACATCAACCTCACCAACAACCTCATCACCAACCACATCAACCTCACCAACAACCTCATCAACCTAATCAACAACCTCATCACCAACAACCTCATCAACCTCATCACCAACCACATAAACCTCACCAACAACCTCATCATCATCAACCTCATCATCAGCCTCATCATCAGCCTCATCATCAATCTCATCGTCAACCTCATCAATGCAGGAGACGGAGAGAGAGAGAGGAGCATAGAGAGGGGCAGAGAAAAACAGATGTGGATAAGACAGAGAGAGAGAGAGAGAGAGAGAGAGAGAGAGAGAGACAGAGAGAGAGAGAGAGAGAGAGAGAGAGAGAGAGAGAGAGAGAGAGAGAGAGAGAGAGAGCGAGCGAGACAGACACACACACACAATAAAAGTAGGTCAGAAAAGCCTGTGTGTAACAAGTGTTGAATATGCATTAAGGAGATGAAAATAGTGACGGCAACAACACTGCCAACGGCAACCTGCTGATATGAGCTTCAGCTCTGTGTGTGTGTGTGTGTGCGTGTGTGTGTGTGTGTTCTCCACTGGGTTTTTCTGGCTGGTTTGTTTAGGTCATCAGCTGTCAAACCATTACCAAAGACTGTGGAGCTCTTCCCAGAAAATGAGAGAGAGAGAGAAAGTATCCGTCTTTCTGTGTGTGTGTGTGTGTGTGTGTGCGCGCTCTGCTTTGTTGGTTCATTATGCATGAGTGTATGTGAGGCTGTCGGTATGCAAATTGCTTTGACAAGGTAATGCAGTGTGTAGCAGTGTGTAGGGTCTACTTGTGTTTGTGTGTACCATTGTCTGTGTGAGAAATAAACAGTGTGAGACGGCCGTGCAATCAAACATGCACACTAAGAAAACGCACACCGACTCAAACACGGTATAAGAGAAAATGTGTGTTTGTGTGTGAGAGATTGAGAAGGGGGAGATGAAACAATCCATGTGTACACACACACACACACACACACATGCACACATGCTTACAGAAAACACACACACAATGTGTGTGTGTCTGTCTGATGAGGGAGGTCTGTGTGTGTGTGTGTGGCTGTGACATCCTGCAGAGGTTGTCTATCTGGAGGGACGACACCATCTTATCTTTCTTGGCTGCCGAATGGAAAACATGTCTTGGGTTCCAGGAGCCAGATCCTGTTCAGTTCTCACTGACACACACTCACAACACTGACACACACACTTACACTACTGATACACACTTACAATACTCACACACACTTACAATACTGCAGAGACTCTACTGGCTGTTTCTGTCTGCTCGGTATCAGGCGGGGCGATTCCCTCTCTCTCGCCCTTTCTCTCACCTGCTATCTGTGTGAACTCTGGGGTTGATGATGTCTTTAGATGAGTGTATGAAGGCGTGTGTGTGTGTGTGTGTGTGTGTGTGTGTGTGCATGTGTGATATGTGCATGATGGTTAGAAGAATATTAACTTCAGTGCATTTTTAGTATTACTCTTTTAAACTATCCATCCATCCGTTATCTTAACCGCTTATCCTGCCCTCAGGGTCGTGGGATACTGGAGCCTATCCCACAGCCATTCGGCGGCAGGCAGGGTGACACCCTGGACAGGCCGCCAGGCCATCAGAGGGCCGACACACACACACCCACACAATGTTGCCGGCAACCACACAGGAAGTGTGTTGGGTGAACTGGCGTCGGGCTGGTGGTGAACACCGCCTGCATTCTGGTTCCTTGTTTGGCTCCTGTGATGAAGATGGAAAACACTTTGCACCCTATAATTTTTCTTGGCAAAGTCCTACCAGACAGTAACAATAAAAGGATAATTCCCGGGGATGAGCCGTGGGCCGGACTTGGGGGGGTCCACTTGGCCGCTCTCTGGCTGGCTGCTCTCCTGCGTTGGTCTTGCTGTACTTCGCCCTTCTCTCCCAGTTCTGGAACGCATACGCAGCGCACACTTCAAATGATAAACCGAGAGTTTGTGGGACAGGTGAGGTGTGAGCCATTTGGGTGGAGGCGTGGCGGGCGGTTGTGATCTTCTCTGTGATGCTCCAATCCCTGCTTGCACCTCAACATTGCCCTGAAATTTGAATCCCAATCAGACTGGTTTAGTATCACACACACCCATCCACCCAAACCATACTCCAAACAACAACCGCTGCTCCGCCTCCTGGGCCAGAGCACGGCAATCAGTGATGGCGGCGTTGGCTAAAGCAGCTTGCAGGCGAGAAGGCTGCTGTCGCAGAAACAGTTGGATGAAGAGGAAGTCGGGCTCGTGCTCTCCCAGGAGATCCAGTATGCTGTCCATGAGTTCAGATGGCTTACTGTCACCAAGACCCTGTAGAGAGAAGAGCCGGCTGGCCTGCTCCGCGTCAGGAAGTTCAAAAGTTTTCAACAGGTGGGCCTTGGGTGTCTCGTATTTACCCCCTATTTTTGAGGAGGCTCACCACTCTGGTTGCTGTTGAACTCCCGAGGGCCGACACCACAGAATGGCATTTTGTGGCATCTGCGGTGATTTCCCACAACGCGAACTGTGCTTCTGTCTGGGCGAACCAAGCCGAGGCTGACGACTCCCAGACCTCCGGCAGCTTGACAGAAACCGCATTAGTCGTCATGACCTTGAAGAGCTGTGAAACGTCCAGCAGACAAACGCCTGGGTCACCAGTGTGGAAGTTGCGAGCAAACATAGACGATCAACTTCTCTCTTTGACTACAGCGACGCGTGTATCGTTTATTCCTTCTGCACACCCCACCTCCAGCAACATGGCGCTGCATGAGGAAAGCGGAGGTGTGGAATATTTTTCAGAAGTTAATGGAAAGAGATGTCAACAGTGTAACGACCACGGATGACTAGACCCGCTAGCCCTTGGCTAACGGGCCGGACCCTTTAGTCGACTGGTTAACATAGTCACCCGTGGTGCGGAAGACCCGGGTTTGCGTCCAGGCTGCGGCGATTCCCGGCTGCCCCCTCAATTCACTACATTGGTGTCAGAAGTGGGATGGTGAGACCGTGAGGCCATTGGAAACGCCTGCGCCCAGAGGCGTGAGGGAGCTGGTATGCTAAAGCGTGGGGACGCGCTTCCCGAAGAAGGGGGGTAGTGTAACGACCACGGATGACTAGACTTGCTAGCCCTTGGCTAACTGGTCAGACCCTTTAGTGGACTAGTTAACGTAGTCGCCCGTGATGCGGGAGACCCGGGTTCGTGCTGCGGCAGTTCCCGGCTGCCCCCTGAATTCGCTAAAATTTGTTGTATAGTTATGTCACGGAAGAAGAGTTTATTCACGGACAGCATGTTGGATTTTGGTTAAATAGTGTAGTGTGTGTGGTATATGTGTATTTTTTTTGTTTGATTTCTTTGATTTGGTGGGGGGGTATGTAGGCCGGAAGCCATGCCAAAGCCTACAGGTTGCCTCACTATGTTCTGTCTTGTCTACCTGTGTTTTCATTGTAATTCTGATCTTCTTTGAGTCTGTAGAGTTCGATGTGTTGTGAGATATTTTATTTCCCTATTGGTTCAAAATATGTGTTTTATTTTGATTTTTTTTCCTATAAAATAAGAGGGGAAAAAAACATGGTGCTGCGTTACTATGGCTACACGCTGAGCTCTTAAAGTGAGTATGTCAATTTAATACAAACAACAGGCTATGGCGAATTATGTCCGTACGTCCACTAACTCCTCACAATATGTCACTTGATGGGAGAAACCTCAGTTTTCACTGCAGACCCAGAGATACAAAAACCATTGCCAACAACTGCAGGTGCCTTCCAAGTGCTGAAACAAGGTTGAAAATCAGCAAATCTTCCATTAAAATGAACTACAAAAGACTTCATGATTTGGATATTCGTGGACTACTGTCTTACATACAGCAACAGTGAAGCATCTGAAAGGACATTTGTTTTCATGTAAATCTTCAGGTAACTTTAACAGGGCCTTACAATCCCACTGAGCACTAGACAAGATTTCAACATGGCGGCTACGCAACTAGCTCAGTTAGCATCTGGCTAAGGCTAACCCACTCTGAGACCACACTGTTTAAATAATTACATTATTGTTTGTCGCCTAAATGACCATAACTGTAGCAATAAGAGTCACGATGGACGTTCATATGTTGTGCTAGAATACTTTTGTTTTAGTTTTAGAGTAGCTTGTCAAGTTAAGGTCTAGAAATCGATTAAACTTTTCAACCAAATTTAGCTAACCTTTAGCCTAGACAGCCCATCTAACCCTTTAGCCTACATGTACTGCCTAGGATTAAACTGGTCAAAACCTATTTGAATGCTAGCCTAAATAGCCACTGATACAACAAAAATAACTGTTAGTATTCTAGCATGATGAATACAGGCTTGTGTTGTGTATCTTAAGCAGCTGAAATCGTTTGGGTGATATATAATTATCCATCCATTATCCGAACCGCTTATCCTGCACTCAGGGTCGCGGGGATGCTGGAGCCTACCCCAGCAGTCACTGGGCGGCAGGCGGGGAGACACCCTGGACAGGCCGCCAGTCCACCACATGGCTGCCCCCCCCCCACACACACACGTTAAGTAAGTAACGTTACACAGTAAGTACTGTTACTCTGTTGTCAACAACAAATAGCTGATTTTTCAACTTGGCACAATTTTACAGTTGTATTGATGTTAACCGAGGTCATATTTGTTAAGTTTATGTCTTATCTAATGTGTTGTCGAGCTCCAATGTTGTGGTACAACTTACCGTTAGCTAATGTAACTTAGGCCCTGTTCACATATGGCATTAACATGCACCTTGGGGGAACTGATCACAAGTGGTAACAAATTAACTAGTTAGTTAACTAATTTAGCAAGTTAATATTAACTTGGGCAACAGTTCAGAGTTAACTTAGGTAAATGGCTAAAATGGCTGCAAAGGTAAAAAGGCAAATCTCTGAAGGTGGATTGTCCTTGTCGTTAGCTAGCAAGCTAGCAGTCCTTATCTGTATTTTTGCTTTGTTTATAGATTAACGTTGCTGTAAACTGTTACGATATACACTAACCAGCCACTTTATTAGGTACACCTTGCTAGTACCGGGTTGGACCCCCTTTTGCCTTCAGAACTGCCTTAATCCTTCGTGGCATAGATTCAACAAGGTACTGGAAACATTCCTCAGAGAGTTTGGTCCATATTGACATGATAACATCACGCAGTTGCTGCAGATTTGTCGGCTGCACATCCATGATGCGAATCTCCCGGTCCACCACATCCCAAAGGTGCTCTATTGGATTGAGATCTGGTGACTGTGGAGGCCATTTGAGTACAGTGAACTCATTGTCATGTTCAAGAAACCAGTCTGAGATGATTCGAGCTTTATGACATGGCGCGTTATCCTGCTGGAAGTAGCCATCAGAAGATGGGAACACTGTGGTCATAAAGGGATGGACATGGTCAGCAACAATACTCAGGTAGGCTGTGGCGTTGACACGATGCTCAATTGGTACTAAGGGGCCCAAAGTGTGCCAAGAAAATATCCCCCACACCATTACACAACCACCACCAGCCTGAACCGTTGATACAAGGCAGGATGGATCCATGCTTTCATGTTGTTGACGCCAAATTCTGACCCTACCATCCGAATGTCGCAGCAGAAATCGAGACTCATCAGACCAGGCAACGTTTTTCCAATCTTCTATTGTCCAATTTTGGTGAGCCTGTGCGAATTGTAGCCTCAGTTTCCTGTTCTTAGCTGACAGGAGTGGCACCCGGTGTGGTCTTCTGCTGCTGTAGCCCATCTGCCTCAAGGTTCGACGTGTTGTGCGTTCAGAGATGCTCTTCTGCATACCTCGGTTGTAATGAGTGGTTATTTGAGTTACTGTTGCCTTTCTATCAGCTCGAACCAGTCTGGCCATTCTCCTCTGACCTCTGGCATCAACGAGGCATTTTCGCCCACAGAACTGCCGCTCACTGGATATTTTCTCTTTTTCGGACCATTCTCTGTAAACCCTAGAGATGGTTGTGGGTGAAAATCCCAGTAGATCAGCAGTTTCTGAAATACTCAGACCAGCCCGTCTGGCACCAAAAACCATGCCACGTTCAAAGTCACTTAAATCACCTTTCTTCCCCATTCTGATGCTCGGTTTGAACTGCAGCAGATCGTCTTGACCATGTCTACATGCCTAAATGCATTGAGTTGCTGCCATGTGATTGGCTGATTAGAAATTTGCGTTAACGAGCAGTTGGACGGGTGTGCCTAATAAAGTGGCCGGTGAGTGTGTATGTGTATATATATATATATATATATATATATATATATATATATATATATATATATATATATATATATATATATATATATATATAAAGTTGGTCAGAATGTATAAATACTTAAAACAACTTTAGCTGGGTAGCTTGCATGGCCAAAATTAGCATGATAAAAACAATTTTTAGCTATCCTTAGCTAACCTAAAATGGTCCCTAGGTGATATATGAGTATATCTCGATGAATTAAACAGTCTGGCTACATTTAGCCAAGTATATACCGAGCTTGTAGAGCGCCAACGCGTAGCCACTTCATCTGGGTTTACTGGATGACAGGTTCTGCCCCACACATGGTATTTTTACTCAGCTGGTACACAATTAGAATTGTGCAGTAAAATATCACTACAACAGAACTGCATTCTTAATCACACATTGTCTTTTCTGTAAACACACTGGACATTTGACCGCCCAGATCAAAAAACAGAATCTATTTTGAGCCTCGACTGCATGACTGTCTCGCTGCTGACGACATGCCGCATTCTATTGTTAAAGCTGAGGGCCCCAGGTCTTCATTCTACTGGACAGAAATAGACACCACAACCCTGTAAACAGGAAACAGGACAGAGGGCTGAGATGTGTGTGTATGTGTTGTGTCTGCGCGTGTGTGTATGTATATGTGTGTGTCTGCATGTGTGTGTGTATGTGTGTCTGTGTTTGTGTGTATGATTATATCTTTTTACTTAAGTCTGAGTCTACTCTCCCATTCTGTCTCTCTTACACACATTTTCCACTTTCCAGGTTCACCATTAGATTAATTTGTGTTTGTGTAGTTGTGTGTGTGTGTGTGCATATGTGTGTGTCTCTTAGAGCTACACAGGTTGGGTTGTGTATGTCTGAGTGTGTGTGTGTGTGTGTGTGCGCGCGCGCGTGTGTCCAAGTGGATCAGGGTGTGTTGGGCAGACGCTGAGGAATGTAGCAGAGGTGAGGGATAGGCTCCATCAGACACAGCGAGCCGACTTGCTGCTCTGTGCTGCGTAGAGAACCGTATGACGCTCAGAGATAAGACAAGGCTCTCTGGATATTAATTACTCAGCATGCACAGGGAATGCCTCCGTGACTCTCTTGGACACCAAGATGGAGAAGTGGAGGACTGGACAGCGGCCAAGGGGATTTGTGAAGATGTAAACACTGGATTTCTATATTTGCATGTGACTTTACACGGAGATGGTAAACTCCTGTCACACGTGCAGTAAGTCACCCCACATCAGCAACCACCAGGAGACGCCAGCGCAGAAACCTGCAAGAATGGTCACGTGTGAATGGACAGAGCTTTAAATAGAGAAATGAGGCTATCTCAAGGAAGAGCAAATGAAAGTGAGCATAAGAAGAGAGAGAGGATGTTTGCGGATGACTTTGTGATCTGTAGTGAGAGTAGGGAGCAGGTGGAGGAGAGCCTGGAGAGGTGGAGGTATGCACTGGAGAGAAGAGGAATGAAAGTCAGAAGGAGCAAGATGCAATACCTGTGTGTGAATGAGAAGGAGGACAGTGGAATGGTGAGGATGCAAGGAGTAGAGGTGGTGAATGAACGAGTTTAAATACTTGGGGTCAACTGTCCAAAGTAACGGGGAGTGCAGAAGAGAGGTGAAGAAGAGAGTGCAGGCAGGGTGGAGTGGGTGGAGAAGTGTCAGGAGTGATTTGTGACAGAAGGGTACCAGCAAGAGTTAAAGGGAAGGTTTACAAGATGGTAGTGAGACCAGCTGTTATATGGTTTGGAGACAGTGGCACTGATGAAAAGACAGGAGGTGGAGCTGGAGGTAGCAGAGTTGAAGATGCTAAGATTTTCACTGTGGAGTAACGAAGAAGGACAGGATTAGGAACGAGTATATTAGAGGGACAGCTCAGGTTGGACGGTTTGGAGACAAAGCAAGAGAGACAAGATTGAGATGGTTTGGACATGTGTGGAGGAGAGATGCTGGGTATATTGGGAGAAGGATGCTGGATATGGAGCTGCCAGGGAAGAGGAGAAGAGGAAGGCCAAAGAGGAGGTTTATGGATGTGGTGAGAGAGGACATGCAGGTGGCTGGTGTGACAGAGGAAGATGCAGAGGACAGGAAGAGATGGAAAAGGATGATCCGTTGTGGCGCCCCCTAACAGGAGCAGCTGAAATTAGTGGTAGTAGTAGTAGTAAAGAAGAGAGAGAGGAATAGGATTCATGGAAGAGAAGGGTGTGTGCGTGTGTACGTAGGTTCCTCTGCTTAAATTCAAGTTGACTGGCAAGTTACCATCAGTACATTTACATGATGTTAGAAAGTGGATTTATTGTGTTAGTCCGACTAAAACTGGCCTTTTAAAATACATGTAAACGTGTTAGTCCGACTGAAATCGTACTAAATCGAATTTCTGGAAGTGGGACTAACACACCTAGATGATGCGGTTGGGGATGGATTTACTCTGGCATGTATATGCTTCAATCGGCCCTGAACTGGCCTAGGCGTTCCGCGCATGATCCAGAGTTCCTGTGGCGGTCTTTCACCCGGAAGTCGAACAGCGTAGCATCAACAATATCAAGATGGCGAGTGCTAGAGCGAAAACCACACATTTCTGGACAGATGAGGAGACAAACTTCATGTTGTGTCGCTTGTTTGTCACTTGTTTTGTATGTGACGCAATAGGTCAACTGGAAGAAGGTCCAATAGCAACCAGCTGAAAGGGGGCATATCGCCACCTACTGTACCAGGGTCGGACATACTTCCGTCAATAAATCAATTCTCCCCTGGTTCTTGTATACTGGAACGACAGTAGTCCAATCACATTGCCTAATCGACCTGTAACCGTAGCTCGGCTTAACTGTGCATGTAAACGCAGTCAATACATGGAGACAAACCCATCTTAAAATCCCCCGCTTCTCCACCCGACACCTCGGTGGCCATGAAGAGGTCATGGATGTTTCAACTCTCACATCAGTCTGCACGTTCATCACTTATATCCAACTGTGTCGACAAATCATCCATCTATCCATCCATCTATCTACAAATGAGGTTTCAGCAAAGTGATGCTCATCCATGCTGAAACGAATGGAAACTGATGGTTACCCGGGAAACATGCAAACACCAGTGTCAGGGATTCAATCCATCATCATGACCTGAAGTCTGTCATCTGTGGACTGCTGTCAAAACATCTCTCGCTCTCTTGCTCTCTCTCTCAAATTCAAATTGCTTTATTGGCATGCCCATAACAAAATATAGTATTGCTAAAGCACTGTACAAATATACATACAGAAAGAAGATAATAATCTATACATATAACACATAAATAAAAAGAAAGTAAGTTAAAACTGAGGCCTGATGCAGATCAGCAGGTCATTCCGAGTCCCTCATGTGGTGGTAGGCAGAGATAAACTGCCCTGCGAGAACACAACTTTCTTCCATGTCCCCCTGTATCATTTTTACTTTTTCATTATCTGATTTAAAAAACTGTGGGTGTTTATTGCTGAATTTTGGGAAAAATTGCTCCCTGATAAGTGTAAATGTTGGGCACTGTGTGAGGAAGTGCTGCTCCGTCTCTACAGCAGCTCGTCCACACTGTTGGCACCGCCGCTCCTCTTCTGGCGGCCATGTTTTCTGATATCTGCCTGTTTCTATGGCCAGGCTATGAGCACTCAGTCTGTACTGTGTTAACATATCTCTCTCTCTCTCTCAGTTCAATTTAATAATACCTTATTGGCATGACTGCATTCATTACAATGTTGCCAAAGCAGGTGAAAGTGAATTAGGTTAATACAGTATTAAAAAAAAGAAGAGATAAATAAAATAAATGGAAAAAGGACTAGGTAGAACTGGTAGAAGTACAGAATAGTATTTCTTTAGGCTATGGCATTCTGACAAACATTGTGCCGCAAGGTGTGACCTTTGGCCCTCTCCTGAAATAAGTGGCCGTTGTTCTTTCTCATCCAGAAGTAGAACATTTGGAATCTGGTTTTCAAATGTCTCCTGGTATTTTTCTCTTATGTTCTGGAATTTCTCACAATTTAGCAGGAAGTGCATCTCTGTCCCCACCTCACCTGCCGTACAGTGACCACGCTCCCTCTCTCTCTTGCGCTCTCTGTTGCTCTCTCTCTCTCTCTCTGAGATAGAATGGCTTGTACTCACTCAACCCACCTCCTTTTCCTCCTCCCTGCATTCCACACTTTCTTTTTAATACCACTCACATTCTCTGGTCCCGCTCTAGCTCCCTCCATCACCAGCTGCTCATAAAATGCCACAAACCTGCAGAAAGGACTTGTAGAACTGGTCTGCTTCCTCTCCTCCATCTCATCTCATCTCATCAGTGTTAACTAACCATGGAGGGAGGAGAGAGCGAGGGACTCCGCCTCACAGCTTACTAACATTCAGTTGATCAACACAACTGAAATGGCGCCCGTCATTTACTGTCAATGATCATCTATCACTGCACAGCTGATAGATAGATAGATAGATAGACAGATATAGACAACAGTTTGCCCTTCTTGGACTGTGATGTCCACATTGGGGAAGACAGGAACCTCCACATTGGGGTTTACAGGAAACCTACACACACAGAGCAATATCTACTTTTTGACTCACACCACCCTCTGGAACACAAACTGGGCGTCATCAGAACTCTGCAACACAGAGCTGACAATGTGCCCAGCAGCACTCAGGCCCAACGGAAAGAACACAAACACCTGAGGGAGGCTCTAAAAACCTGCGGCTACCCCAGTTGGACCTTTGTGAAAACTGCAACATGTTCCACAAAGACCAACCAGGTGAGCGACGAGGAGAAAAGGAACAGAAGGAATAGCACAGTCATTCCGTATGTTTCTGGGCTCTCCGAGAAACTCAGGAGAATGTTTAACAAACACCGCATCCCGGTATACTTCAAACCCAGCAACACACTCCGACAAAAACTGGTTCATCCCAAAGACCGGGTACCACACACCCAGAAAAGCAATCTGGTGTATGCTGTACAATGCAATGAGGGTTGCACTGACCTATATACATAGGAGAAGCCAAACAACCACGACACAAACGGATGGCCCAACACAGAAGGCCAAACTCCTCAGGACAAGACTCAGCAGTCTATCTACACCTAAAGGAGAAGACACACTCCTTCCAGGACAGCAACGTACACATTGTGGACAGAGAAGATAGATGGTTTGAAAGAGGGGTGAAGGAAGCCATCTATGTGAAACTGGAAAAACCATCCCTCAACAGAGGAGGAGGTCTGCAACACCACCTATCTCCCACTTACAATGCCGTCCTTTCATCTCTACCCAGGAGACTCAAGAAGCCTAGCCTCCAAGAACAACAGTCGGTCACTAAAAGCTCCAATGACTCATGACCACTGAATGGAGCACTAACGAAGTCGAAACTAACACCTCCAACAACTGTCGTTGCTAAACATCGGAACACAAAAGAGCCATTGACATCAATAGCTCTGATAATGACTCCAAAGAGGCTAAATATCTGAGTTTCATCACCAGCCAGTCAGACCAGCTTGGTCTAGTCAGAAAGGCACAAACTGATGAAGCCTCTTGGATGAGAGGCGAAACGTCTTCACGGATATATAACCAAGTCCAGTTGCACTTGATTCAATTCCTTTGGATAACTGTGTATGTATTGTGTATTTGCCAGGTGAGGTGACTGCATCCTCCTGGTTTGGAGGGAGGGTCTGTCCTTGGTGACAGGACACCACTATGAGAAGATGGAAGATGACATGGCGGTATTTCACAACAGGATAGAGCGGCCCTGCCCTGTCATAAACCGTCAGTGAAGGGTCACATGACTATGTTGTTGCATATTTCTCTTCACAGGGTGTGGTCACCCTGACCTTTGACCTGTTTGCTGTTGCTTGTACGGTCATGTGAGCGATCCAACAAATTGTCGGCGAAGGTGTCAGCTGATATGTGCAACCTGTAGAGTGACTAACTGCAGCTTGGTCACAGTCATGTGTGTTTGGTTTTTGTTTTAGGTTAAAACTGCTGACCTCATCATGCTGTGTCCTCTTCGGTGGTGATCTCACCACTTTAAGAAATGATGTGTCTATTTATAAAAACTGTCAACTTCAACGGCATCACTGTGGGGAATGCTTTGCCAAACAGTCACACAGACGGCGTACATTCCCGTCCACACGCACTCGGACACGGGAGTCCACACCCGGCATACTAGAACCACCGGGATTTCACTCCTACCTAAAACGACCAGGGGCAGTCAAAATGACCGCTGGTTTTTAAACTCTATATTCTGTCAAGATAAATATCCAGTTGAGATATTAATATATTACATATGTTAGTATGTCTGTTATGAAACGACTGACACCAAAATTAACATTTTAACATCTATAAAACTGCAGTGAATTCAGGGGGCGGCCGGAAACAGCCGCAGCCGGGATGCGGGCAACTACATTAACCAATTGACTAAAGGGTCTGACTCGGGTTCGTGTCCCGGCTGCGGCGGATTCGCTAAATTGGTGTCAGAAGTGGGATGGTGAGACCGTGAGGCCATCGGACCCACGTGCACCCAGAGGCGTGAGGGAACTGGTATGTTGACGCAGCGACCGCAGATAACTAGACTCGCTAGCTCTTGGCTAACGAGTCGGACCCTTTAGTCGACTGGTTAACATAGTCGCCCGTGGTGCGGGCGACCCGGGTTCGCTTCCCGGGCTGCCTCCCGAATTCGCTACAATACTCTTTTTGAACAATTTAAACTTCAGCGAGACATGGTCGAACTTGAATAGCAAAATTGAAAAAGGGAAATTACCTGAAAAACAAAACGGAAAACACATATTGCTAACCTAACAAACGTAACAAGGCCTATAAAACGTGACACGTAAAAAAAGAACTGAAAATAAAAATTGAAAGAGTCCCAACCAATGACCGCAACTGAAAACTACTAGAACGACCCTGGGCCGCCACGGTTTTTAAACTCTATATTGTGTCAAGATAAATACCCAACTGAGATATTAATGCATTACATACAGTGTTGTAGTACTCGAGTCCAGGATTCAGACTCAAGTCCGGCTCGAGTCCTGATTTTCAGGACTCATGACTAGACTTGGACTTGAGCACTGACGTCTCGGACATGGACTTGAGCGTTGACTGCATTTGGACTCGGAAGTTGGAGAAGAGGACTCGGACTTGTTAATTGATAAAGAATGTTTTTTTGTTTTTGTTGTTTTTTGTAATAGGCCTTAATAATCTGGCATAAGATATTGATAGCTATTATAATACTGTAACATTATTCAATCTGGTGCAACTAGTGCAACTCAGACTCGAGGTTTAGTGACTCGACTACAACACTGATCACATGTTGGTATGTATGTTAAGAAACGAATGACACCAACATTAATATTTTAGCAACTTTAATACCATTTTTCAAACAATTTAAAATGGCCGCTGTCCAACGCCTGTAAATTGCAGCGCCTCGGTGGTAGTCATGGTGCGTCTGTAACCAGACATGTTGGACATAAACACACGTCAAGTTTAGACTATTTGTCTGCACTGGAGGGCGCTAGTGTGTTTCTAGAACAGAGCAACGAACTTCACGAAGAAATGACGCAACAACACACGTCATAAATACTGACATGACGTGCACCATCATGTGCACATTACGAGTGGCCATTTTGACCGTCCATGGTCGCTTTAGGGAGATCTTATCATAACTTTTTTTTGTGTGCGATTGATCTAAAACTAATTTTAATGCAAATATATGCAATTTTAGGAGCATTCAGAGAGCAGCAGGTCTGTATCTTTTTTTTCCACAAAGTTATTAAACTTTGAAAATCCAGAACGGTCATAATGACCATCTTGGTCGTTCTTAATACTTCTTTGTCATTTCATTTACTTAAGTTTTATGTTTTTGGTGGATATGCAAATCATACTTTTCCCTCAGTGCTTTAACTCTTAAATACAGGTATTAAGTCACCCTTAATAATCATTTTAATAATCTGTTGCTGTCAGACAGTCAGGCCGTGTTCTTGCAGGGTACCTGCTGACATGAAATACAAACACACGCGCAGTTAAAGCTCTTCTGTTGAGGCGCAACATGACACTTAACATGATACTGTCATTGTACAGGACGTCAGTTTACTAAGGCTGCACTGTGACGTGAGTACTGTGACGTCAGCACTGTGACGTCAGCACTGTGACATGAGCACTGTGATGTGAGCACTGTGACGTGAGTACTGTGACGTGAGTACTGTGATGTGAGTACTGTGATGCGAGCACTGTGACGCGAGTACTGTGATGTGAGTACTGTGACGTGAGTACTGTGATGTGAGTAGTGACGTGAGTACTGTGACGTGAGTACTGTGACGCGAGTACTGTGATGCGAGTACTGTGATGCGAGTACTGTGACGCGAGTACTGTGATGTGAGTAGTGACGTGAGCACTGTGACGTGAGCACTGTGACGTGAGTACTGTGACGTGAGTACTGTGACGTGAGCACTGTGACGTGAGTACTGTGACGCGAGTACTGTGATGCGAGTACTGTGACGCGAGCACTGTGACGCGAGCACTGTGATGTGAGTACTGTGACGTGAGTACTGTGATGTGAGTAGTGACGGGAGTACTGTGACGTGAGTACTGTGACGTGAGTACTGTGATGTGAGCACTCTGACGTGAGCACTGTGATGTGAGCACTGCGACGCGAGTACTGTGATGCGAGCACTGTGACGTGAGCACTGTGACGTGAGTACTGTGACGCGAGTACTGTGATGCGAGTACTGTGATGCGAGCACTGTGACGCGAGCACTTTGATGCGAGTACTGTGACGTGAGCACTGTGACGTGAGTACTGTGACGTGAGTACTGTGATGTGAGCACTCTGACGTGAGCACTGTGATGTGAGCACTGCGACGCGAGTACTGTGATGCGAGTACTGTGACGTGAGCACTGTGACGTGAGTACTGTGACGTGAGTACTGTGACGCGAGTACTGTGATGTGAGTACTGTGACGTGAGTACTGTGATGTGAGTAGTGACGTGAGTACTGTGACGCGAGTACTGTGATGCGAGTACTGTGACGTGAGTACTGTGATGTGAGTAATGACGGGAGTACTGTGACGTGAGCACTGTGACGTGAGTACTGTGACGTGAGTACTGTGACGTGAGCACTGTGACGTGAGTACTGTGACGCGAGTACTGTGACGCGAGTACTGTGATGCGAGTACTGTGACGCGAGCACTGTGATGTGAGTACTGTGACGTGAGTACTGTGATGTGAGTAGTGACGGGAGTACTGTGACGTGAGTACTGTGACGTGAGTACTGTGATGTGAGCACTCTGACGTGAGCACTGTGATGTGAACACTGTGACGCGAGTACTGTGATGCGAGCACTGTGACGTGAGCACTGTGACGTGAGTACTGTGACGTGAGTACTGTGACGTGAGTACTGTGATGTGAGTACTGTGACGTGAGTACTGTGATGTGAGCACTGTGACGTGAGTACTGTGACGCGAGTACTGTGATGCGAGTACTGTGACGCGAGCACTGTGATGCGAGTACTGTGACGTGAGCACTGTGACGTGAGTACTGTGACGTGAGTACTGTGACGTGAGTAGTGACGGGAGTACTGTGACGTGAGTACTGTGATGTGAGTACTGTGACGTGAGTAGTGACGTGAGTACTGTGATGTGAGTACTGTGACGTGAGCACTCTGACGTGAGCACTGTGACGTGAGTACTGTGATGTGAGTAGTGACGTGAGTGCTGTGACGTGAGTACTATGATGTGAGTACTGTGAGTTTCAGTGTAGCTTCTGGGGTTTAGTCAGCTCTCACATGCACCCTGTTATTTACCAGGTGTGTGTGAGGCAACACAAGTCTGATTGTGTTATATCACACAGCCTAGTCCTCACTTACATACACACACATTCATCTACGGGACACACACACACACGTCACCCCCCCACCACACACACCTCTCCCTCTCTCTCATACACTCACACAAATATACACACAGACACACACACACACACTCTCTCTCATACACGTACATACACACAGACATGCATGCACACACACAGAGAACACATTCCTGACCTGACTGGCTCCTGTCCTGGATCCTCTCTCTCTCTCTCTCTCTCTTTCTCTCTCTCTCTCTCTCTCTCTCTCCCCCTCCCTTTCTGTCACTCTTTCTCTGTTGCTCTTTCTCTCAATCCCTCTCTGTCTGTCTGTCTGTCTCTGTCTGTCTGTCAGGGGGGAGGAAGTTAGACAGCAGACGCTAAACCAACACGGGAGATGGCCAGTGAGTGTATTTGCAGCACTGACTCGGAGTGGCTCCTCAGTGACTCGGGAGACAGCCAAGTTAGGGGTGTTTACCCCCATCTGCCCCCCATCGCCTCACCATGGACCACAAAGGTCCGTTTAACGCAAGACTTCTCCGTTTGATCCAGCTGACAGCTAAACAAGGTGAAAGTGTGGAGATGTCAGGGGACGTTGTGAAAGAGGATGTCGGTGAATTTGCTGCTGACTCAACGACTTTAATCTGCCAGCATGGGAAGAGTTTGTACTCGCTGTGATGACTCACCAGAACCACATTTATACAAGTTTTTTTTTTTCCTTCAGCAGTGCTTTTAATCACATTGACAGTTACTGGGAGCGGCCCATTTTTTAAGACTGTATTTACCAGACTGACTGTTACAACTTGCAAAACGTAAACTTGACTACAGTATACTTGAGCTTTACTTGTCCTTTTAAACTTGTTTGACATTTTAAAGTTTTTGCAAAACTATCACAACAAGGCTGGTATGGTATATTTGGAACATTATTTTTTTAAATGTTTATTATTTTTCCTGCTCCATCCTACCCTCACTCATGCCCAAGACTCCGAGATTCTTGAACTCCTTCACTTGAGGCAACAACTCATCCCCAACCTGGAGGGAGCAATCCACCATTTTCCGGTAGGGAACCATGGCCTCAGACTTGGGAGGTGCTGACTCTCATCCCGGCCATTTCACACTCAGCTGCAAACCGCCCCGGTGTGCGCTGGAGGTCACGTTCTGATGAAGCCAACAAAACCACATCATCTGCGAAGAGCAGAGATAGAATTCTGAGGTTCCCAAAATGGACATATTCCTCACCTTGGCTGCGCCTTAAGATCCTGTCCATGAATATCACAAACAGAATTGGAGACAAGGGACAACCTTGGCGGAGTCCGACACCCACCGAAAATGTGTTTGACTTTGTGTCGAGAACGCAGACACAGCTGTCACTTTGATTATACAAGGACCGGATGGCTTGTAGCAACTGCCCCGGTACCCCATACTCCCGCAGTACCCCCCACAGAGTGCCCCGGGGTACACGGTCGTAAGCCTTCTCCAAGTCCAAAAAAACACATGTAGACTTGCTGGTTAAACTCCTATGCCTCCATCAGAACTTCTGCAGGGGTAAAGAGTTGGTCCGTCGTTCCACGGCCAGGGCGGAATCCGCATTGTTCCTCCTGGATCCGAGGTTCAACAATCGGTCAGAGCCTCCTTTCCAGCACCCTAGAGTAGACTTTCCCAGGGAGGCTGAAGAGGGAGTTGAGTCGGAAGGCAAAGCTCTCAATTTACAAGCCAATCTTCATTCCAACCCTCACCTATGGCCATGAGCTTTGGGTAGTGACCGAAAGTGTGAGATCGTGGTTACAAGCAGCTGAAGTGAGTTTCCTTCGTAGGGTGTCTGGGCTCAGCCTTATGGATAGGGTGAGGAGCTTGGACATTCGGAGGGAGCTCGGAAGAGAGCCACTGCTCCTTCGCGTCGAAAGGAGCCAGTTGAGGTGGTTCGGGCATCCGATTAGGATGCCTCCTGGGCACCTTCCTTTGGAGATTTACCGGGCACGGCCAACTGGGAGGAGACCCCGGGGTAGACCCAGTGTGGGAATGCCTTGGTATCCCCCAGGATGAGCTGGAGGGCATTGCTGGGGAGAGGGACGTCTGGAGTGCCCTACTTAGCTTGCTGCCACTGCGACCCTAACCCGGAGAAGTGGCTGAAGATGAATGAATTAATGTTTATTATTTTCATTTTATTATTATTAATTAATTTTATTTATTATCATTATTTTATTTTATTGTTTTTTATCTTTTATTTATTTATTTTTTAATTATTTCAATTATTTTATTTGGGCGGCAGGGTAGCGCAGTGGTTAGTACAGTCGCCTCGCAGCAAGAAGGTCCTGGGTTTGAACCCCGGGGTAGTCCAACTTTAGGGCCATCCCGGGTCGGGATGGCCCTCTGTGTGGAGTTTGCATGTTCTCCTTGTGTTTGTGTGGTTTTCCACTGGGTGCTCCGGGTTCCTCCCACAGTCCAAAGACATGTAGGTCAGGTGAATCGGCCGCACTAAATTGTCCCTAGGTGTGAATGTGTGTGTGTTGGCCCTGTGATGGCCTAGCGGCCTGTCCAGGGTGTCTCCCCGCCTGCTGCCCAGTGACTGCAGGGTTAGGCTTCAGCATCCCCGCACCCAAGAGCAGGATAAGCGGTTTGGATAATGGATGGATGGGAGGAGCCCAGTACAGACACTCTAAACTGAACAGTTAAGTGCTTTGCTTTAGTCCAGTGGTTCCCAATCAGGTCCTCAGTACTTCTGGTTCTCTATTCTACCAGGTAGTTCATTACATTCACCTGTTGTCCCCGTTATCCAGCTTCCATCAGGCAGGTTTTAGATGGCGTATATCGCTGGGTGGCTTTTCATTACCATTACTACAGTCATAAGACGACAACACACTATTTGGTAACACACACACACACACACACACACCCATAGGCAGCGGTAACAGTCCCAGGGTGAACAGTGTTCAGGGCTGGGAAACTACCCGCCCGTCGGATAATCGCCTTCTGGATAAATCTATGCGTCATTTCAGTGGGAGATGACATGTTGTTGTTTTTTCAGAACATAGAGTTCCTATGAAAGACGTCCTTGCAAGTTTTCTCATGTAGAAGATAATTTCTTAAAATTTGTGCATGCAAGTGTGTGTGTGTCTGAGGATTTCTCTGTTGTGTGCTTGTGTCTCTGTCAGTATGTCTCTACAACTGTTTACTAATGCAAACGTAAGCACTATATTAGAAAAGGAATTACGGTTAAAGATTTTGAGGAGGGAGGGCTAAAAGCCATCGACGTTGACTGTATTAATAGCACTATCAAAATAAACTGGTTGGGCGTTCGGGTGGTGTAGTGGTCTATTCCGTTGCCTATCAACACGGCGATCCCTACAGACACAATTGGCCGTGTCTGCGGGTGGGAAGCTGGATGTGGGTATGTGTCCTAGTCGCTGCACTAGCACCTCCTCTGTTTGGTTGGGTGCCTGTTCGGGGGGAGGGATGAACTGGGGGGAATAGCGTGATCCTCCCACGCGCTATGTCCCCCTGGTGAAACTCAAATCAATCAATCAAGTTGCATCACTGTCAGGTGAAAGGAAACGGCCCGCGACTCCACAGAATAATAACAATAATAAACTTATATAGCGCTTTTCTAACACTCAAAGTCGCTTTACAATAAATGGGGGTGAAACAAGACAATAGATAAACATAATACAAACATCCAAGGGTTGATGGGAAGGGGGAACTGGGGGGAATAGCGCGATCCTCCCACGTGCTACGTTCCCCTGGTGAAACGCCTCACTGTCAGGTGAAAAGAAGCTGGTGGTGACTCCACATGTATGGGAGGAGGCATGTGGTAGTCTGCAGCCCTCCCCAGATTGGCAGAGGGGGTGGAGCAGCGACCGGGACAACTCGGAAGAGTGGGGTAATTGGTCAAGTAAAATTGGGGAGAAAAAGGGATAACCCCCCCCCCCAAAAAAACCCAAAACAAATAAATTGGTTAAGGTCCTTTGTGAAAAATGAAAACAGCTTATGGTTCCATATCCCTAGCCAAATTTGTATGAAGCTAAGAGGCATCAACCTTCTTAGATGTGATTATGACCTTAAAAAACTCCCTATCAAATTATCCACGTTTCATCAACAGATAGTACTATATTGGAAAATGATCTACAAGCATAATTTTAGTCCCCACACCACTTCATTAATTGCAGGTATGTGGTATTTAGAAATAAATCCTTGTTTTATAAAGATTGGCTTGGGAAAGGAACATGGTCTGCAATGCACTTAATGGAATATACAGGAAATGTTACGTCTTATGAGAATTTTTGTTTAAGATGTAATTCAAACGACCAAGAACAATATGATACTGTTATCAACGCAACACTCTATAATAGTGATGTCTTACAACTTGTATCAAAGTAATGTAGATCTGCACCTTCCTAGACTTTTGGTGAATGGACATGATCTCATCGGTCTAAAATTACACAACACAATCCGGAGAGTCTTTGTCAAAGAATTATGTCCATTTTCATCAAACAGAAACTCCATTTTACAATATTTCTTGAAAGATGAAGCCGAAAAATTGAGAGCAAAATTCTTTAAGTTTCCAACTGCACCAAAAGTAAAGGAAGTGCACTTCAAAATTATCCATGGAATATATCCTTCTGGAGAATTTTTAAGACGTCGGTTTGCTTTAGACTGGAACAACTGCTCATTTTGCAGTGAACACACTGAAACAACACAACATGTGTTTTATGAATGTCAGTTTGCTGGAGCCGTTTGGGAAGATCTGCATCATTGGTTGTGTCCTAAATTTGATAGTTTCTTTGAACTAAAAAAAGGATGTGGTTTTAGGCACGCTTGTGAAAGATGGAACACATGATTTGGCATTTACCACAATTAATATTATTAGAAAGTTCAACAGATTCCTGAAAACGCAGCCAAACTTCTGCATATTTCATAGGAAACTGTTTCAGTATGTCTCATCACCAAGGTTAATGGAGAAGAAGAACGCTATGGAACTCTGACTTAATGGCAGAACTTGAACTTGCAGAGAATCTCTAGGACTCCCCTCCCTTTCATTTATGTATTTAATTTTCTTCATCCTCTGTATCTTTATTTTCCCACTCTTTCTTTTGTTTTATGTGTTGTATGTAGAATTTAAACATGCCAATAAAACACGTTTCAAAAAAAGAAGAAGAATGTAAACGGAAGATGGCAGCGCAAATTCACGTTTGCGGCGGCCTCATCCAGTATCATCCATGCAGTGTCTTTGTCCACGTCTAAGTTTTGTCTTCGTTTGATGGCTGGGAGAGCTGGCACTGGATCGGCTGGGACAGCTTGGTCTGCTGTATTCCATGGGCCCAGGGACCACGGCCCTGACTGGAGCTCTGCCCGAAGAGGAAACACCAAGGGCGGTCTGACAGGATGCGAAAATGGGGCAGGCTAAGCTAACTTCTAGCCCATGCAGACCGGCAGTTTTGATAACATTGAGGGCGGTCTGGCGGCAGCCTCGCCTAGCCTTGACTGTGTCTTCAGTGGAATGTGGGGGGGGGGGGTGTCAAAGGTGTCTGGCTGGGAGACCTGGCGTTGGAGCGGCTAAGGGAGCTTGGTCTGCTGTGTCCTACGGGCCCAAGGACCACAGCCCTCACTGGAGCGCGCCCGAAGAGGAAACACCGAGGGCGGTCTGACAGGACGCAGAAGCAGGGCAGGCTAAGCTAACTGCTAGCCCATGCAGACCAGCATTTCCGACAGTCATCCTGGCTGGCGTTCGTTCTCCTGGACAATGATTTTTTTTTTAT
This sequence comes from Lampris megalopsis, assembly GCA_022114975.2. NCBI lineage: Eukaryota > Metazoa > Chordata > Actinopteri > Lampriformes > Lampridae > Lampris > Lampris megalopsis. The sequence continues at coordinate 106,870 of JAJHIY020000979.1, read as the reverse complement.
TTTTTAGTTTAGATATATGTTAGTTTGGACGTGTGTTCTTGTAGTTCTTGTAGTTTTTGGATATGTGTTTTTGTCTTTGTGTTGCACTGCTGTGGGCTGAGGGAAATTAGGTTTCGTTTCCTTTCATGTGCGCAAGTCCATGAAATGAAATGACAAATAAAATAATGAAACGACAAAATGTGCTTCTGATTTCTGACTAGCATATAAGCAAGTTGTATTTGGAGGGAAGCTAATTTTCAGAGTGTAATAAATAACAAGTAAAATTTCAAAGTACCGGTACCAACCCATACTGTTATGGCTTTGCAAGATGATCAGCCTAAGCATTAAACCAGCGGTGGCTAACCATGTGCCATAGAGAGCCATGTGTATACAGGTTTTCATTCCAACCCGACTCCACACCAGGTGATTACCCTGATACAGTCTTCCTCTTTGGTTGAAGGGCTGCTAATTAGTGAAATCACCTGGAGTGGAGTCGGGCTGGAATGAAAACCTGCATACACATGGCTCTCCATGGCACCTGGTTAGCCACCCCTGCATTAAACAATTCACATACATATTAAGTTAAAGTATACTGTTCTTAAGTTTACTTTTTGCAAGTACACCAAAAGGAAACTAAAAGTACTTAGTTTAAGAGTTATACTGAAAGTGCACTGACGTTATATTTTTTCTAAGCGTCAGTCATATATATATATATAAATCCAGTGAGTCAAGTAATTCTCTATTCTCTATGAGACAGTACAAGCCTGTTTCATGCCATAAGCAATCATCAATTGTCAGCTGATGAAACACGATTGTACTGTCTCATAGAGAATAGAGAATTTACTTGACTCACTGGATTATTTTGCTCCTTATTTGTTGAGCACTTTCTCTACCGTTGAGTGTTTCTTTAAACAAAGTTATATATACTATGTGTGTGTGTTTACTGATGTGCCCATCTGTTTCATGTGTGTTGTGTGTTTAGGTAGGATGTGCATGTTTCCAGAGAGCATCAGCGCCTTCCAGACATGGCCACCATCTCCTGGGATTACAGATCACGAGTCCAGCCTGATTCTTTAAGGGTCCATTAACTCTTTCATCCCTCACCCCTCATCCCATAAGAAGCCCGGGGCATATACACAAGTGTACTTTCCCTGACACTAAATCAGGGATTACCGTCATACGAGAGCCATGAAGCTGCGTCCTACTTGTAAAACCACTTAGACGTTGAAGAGGCTCATGATGGCGACGGTGTCCAGAGACATTCGTGTTACCGTGACTATCTGGCATGTGTCAGTCAGAGCTTCAGGGATTACCGAGAGCTCTAATTAACATGACTGCACGAGAAGAAAGAGGAGAGATGGGCATGATAGATAAGAGAGAAACATGAGAGGGAGTGACATGTGACACAGATCTGAATGTGAATTTGAAACATGGCAAGTACAGTACACTGAATTATGTGTAGTGTTGCGACCCTGTACTGTTGGGAGTGCTGATTAGCGGAGCCAGTCTGTCACCCGCCTGCTTACTGTCAATCACGGGAATGTATTGTAGCGAATTCGGGGGGCAGTCGGAAACTGCCACAGCCAGGACATGAAACAAGTCCTCCTGCACCATGGGCGACTACGTTACGCAGTCGACTAAAGGGCCCAACACGTTAGCCAAGGGCTAGCGAGCCTATTTATCCGCTATTGTTACACTACCCACCTCCTTCGGGGAGCACGTCCCCATGCTTCAGCATACCAGCTCCCTCACGCCTCTGGGCCCATGCACTTCCGATGGCCTCACAGTCTCACCACCCCACTTCTGACACCAATGTAGCGTATTCAGGGGGCAGCCAGGACGCGAACCCGGGTCTCCCGCACCAGGGGAGCGTTAACAGTTGACTAAAGGTTCTGACCCGTTAGCCAAGGGCTGGTGAGTCTATTCATCAGCGGTCGTTACACTGTTATGCCAGTCAGTGTGTGTGCCTGTGGCTGGTGGAGCAGCAGGGGGAGGGCTGGCCTGCTGGTTATTTGCTCGTTGTTTTGCGTGAGTGGGTGATTATTGAGTTAATGGCGATTTGTACGGCGTGGCTGTGGCCAACAACAGCCAAGAATAAAGATGTCGTTCAGTTGTAAGTTCGGCAAGTGTGATCTTTATAGCGGTGAATGCTACAGTATTGTGGCGAGCCGGCGTGCAATTCTCGTGTCCCATATACCCCACAACCCCGAGAGTGCTGTTTAATTTTAATACCTTGTCAGAAGCGAAGAGAACTAACAGCAAAGGAGGGACAAGGACAGAACCAACTGGAAAGGAGGGACAAGGATGCATTTTAGAATGGTAGCTCCTGTGTCCCATACATCACACGACCCTAGGAGTACACCTTTTTTTTGTCCCTCCCTAATAGCTACCTCACCCTGGCTTCCCAAAACAATGTGATGATTCAACACATCAATGTTAGTAAAGGTCCTACAGTCAGTCAATCAGTCAAATGGTCGTCTGCCCAGTCCGAGTCAAACCCTCAAATATCCAAACAACAACAATCAAAACATGAACACAACACTTGAACACATAAATAACGATTACAACCCTAACATTAATAGTCCCATGAGCCCACTCCCCCAGCGCAGAGCCATCGGCAGTCAGAGCCACCGCCTCCCCCGGTCGCTACAGTATTATCATGCTGAGGCTGTAATCAGGCCAATGCATGTCGTGCCGTGCCGGCAAGGAGTCTTGTGCACGGCTATCATTTATCATTTGTTTTTCCATTAGCGTTGGAGCTAAAATCAGGACCAAAATTCCCCACAGAAAAACTGCAATGACAACAACAAATGATGGCACGCAGCGGTGTTTGTCTACGTAATGCAGTGCACATGATGACTTGGAAAAACACTGTGCTGGCTGAGCCATTGTTTTCCTATGGAGAGAGCGGTGTCACCTGATCTAGCGGTGTTGCTACATTAGGCATCGTGGACTGGTTGGATTTTCCACTTTGCCGCTGCACTCAAAGTTCAAACTATTTGAACTTTGAATCCTGTTTGCTGTTGACCTTTCAAAAGCCCATCCAATCAGATAATGGTGTAACCTACAAAAAGACTCACTAGCTGATCGCCAGGGGGTTGGCCCCCTTTAGTCGAACGGTTAGCGATGTCACTTTGTGGTGCAGAACAACCCCAGATCGAATCCCACAGGGGACGGAAATATGCTCGGTTACATTGGTGGTAGCGGTGGGATCCAGAAGTGTGCAGATCCTCATAAGTCTCTTCGGAGTGCAGGAATAACTTAGTGCGAAGGCACACTTCCAGGAGAGGGTGACTACTGTAACCTACAAAAAGGCTCACCGGCCGATCACCAGGGGGTCAGCCCCCTTTAGTCGAGTGGAAATATGCTTGGTTACAATAGCTTTGTTTTAACATACATGATATCAACATCTCTAGCTTTTTCATGGAAGAGAAGCTAATGCTAAGTGTCTGTGAGTTTCTAGGGCAACCGGATTTGACTCCCTATTCTGTCATTAACGCAAAAGCTAACAACGACTTGCAGTTTAGGCTACTATGTTTTTTGAGCTAATGTGTTGGTGCTAGCTGCTTTACACCTAACCAAGCAAGTTAAACTGCTGGTGCCAGCGTCTCTGACCATGACAGGATACAGACATTTTAGTTTAGTTTAGTTTTCTGATGAAAATTATAGTGACAGGCATGGGCGCAAGTCCATGAATACTAGGATGGCATCCAGCGCTTTACCTGTGCCCCTGTCCATAGGGTTAGTGGTTATGTCAGGAAGGGCATCTGGCATACAAATTTGCCAAATCATTATGCGGATTGACAAGACCATACCGGATCAGTTGAGGCTCCATACCAGATCAGTCGAGGCCCGGGTTAACAACGGCTGCTGTTGGTGCTGCGCCTTCACAGGGTACCGATGAAAACTGTACAATCTGCTGTGGCGACCCCTGAGAAACAGGGAACAAGCTGAAAGAAGAGGAGTTTTCTGATGGAAAAAAGACAAACGGCTGCTGGTTGTGATTTAGGTATGCACTATACTAGGATCAGTACAGTATAGTAGGATCAGTACAGGATGTAGTAGTGGCATCTGAGGATATCAACACCCTATCAGATGTGACGTCACTAGATGTGACGGGAATGTGAAACCAATCATTGAATACCGACGACATTAAGCCCCTCTCACGGCCGTGATCAGGCCATGTTCGTCAAACAGTGCCGGTAATCCACACATTGAACATGGCTTGGACTCATTTCACCCTAAAACGGTTCACAAGGGGAAATGTTAATGAAATGGTTTCCTTCTGTATTCCCAACTGTTTGGCCTTGCTGTGGAAAAGTCCAATTAGTCGCTGGTACATTTTAATTTATACAGTATTTCTTGGTCTGTACTCTTCAAACTTGTGTAAATATCCATCCATTCATTATCCAAACCGCTTATCCTACCCAGGGTCGTGGGGATGCTGGATTCTATCCCAGCAGTCATTGGGCGGCAGGCAGGGAGACACCCTGGACAGGCCGCCAGTGTAAATATGTCTGTCTGAAGAAGGTTAATGGTCACCGCCTAAGTTCACACGATCTATCACTCCTACAAGTCCCCAACGCCCACGCCGTCATGGACAAGAAAGCTTTTAACTGTACAAGCCCCTTCATGTGGAATGATCTTCAGAGGGACTTGAAGCTGAGGAGCCGGTCACGTCAGATGTTTGTAGAAACCTTCTAAAGCATTTTGAGAGCAGTTTCTTTTTAAGATGTCCCTGTTTTAATGAGTTCCAACTGTGAAGCCTGTACACACCGGTGTTCCTGTCTGTCTCCACATGTGACTGACATTTTGGAAATTCGGTCTTTTATATTTCTCATTTATTCCTTTTATTCTTTCAATCATCAATCAATTAGTTTATCGGATTCTCTCACACACACACACACACACACATACACACACACACACGCATCAAGTCAGTCAATCAACACACACAAGTCGATCATCACTGCCCATTAAAAGTAATCCCATATTTACATAAACTAGTGATGCACCTCGTCTTAAAATGCTTTTAGCTGATAATGCTTTTGGCACTACTTGTTCCATAGAGGACCATTTTCACCTCTGTACACAATAGATCTGTTTGATTCCGTTCAATTCTATTGTCTGTGGATAAAATGCTTGTTTGTTTTTTTGGCCCTATTGGAATGCTGTCAGCACCAAAAAAGTCGCTCTCTGACAACAGGCAGTAAAAACGCATCACTTCCTGACTTCCTGCGTTGCTTTCAGCCGCTGCCCACCTGCGAAAACATCTCTCCACTTCCTAGAAACATTCCTCTTTTGTTCCCAAACGGATGCAGGTATCAGAAAAACAAGGCCTGAGAGCTGGTCTCTCTCTCTCGCTCTCTCTCTCTCTGACTGACTCTTTCTCGCTCACTCTGGGACTCAATTCAATTCAATTGGGTTTATTGGCATGATGTAACAATGTACATATTGCCAAAGCAAGTGTCCAAATATTGGAAAAGAAAGAGAGAAAAAAGCCAAACATCAATTGGAACACTGAAAACAAACTGCTACTAAAGCCGCTGCAATATGAACAACTATGTGCAATAATCCCATGCACTATTTTGAGCTTTAAAAGCCGCTGCTATCATTTATTGTCTCATTATCATTTTTTGCTACCTCACTTATTTTTACTACCTCACTTATTTATACCAAATGCTGTTTGTCCTTGTTTTTATCTGGTTGTTGTTTTTTTTTTAATATCATTTACCTTGTCTAGTGCTGCTGGTCTGAGAGTCACCAAATGTAATTTTGTTGTGTGCGCACAATGACAAAGTATCTTATCTTATCTTATTGTACAGCTCTTTGGGTCTTCCCCTTGCAGGACTGGTAGTTTTTCTTCCTCTGGTAGGTTTAGAAAACATTTTGTTATTAGTTGAAACTGTTTAAAATGTGCTTCTCTAACATGTTTATATGTTCACATGTGGTGAGGAAATGTAGCTCTGTTTCAGGCTCACTGAAGGTGCAGTGATGATGATTATGATGATGAGGGTGCAGTGACAGCACAGCCTTTGCTCTGCAGGGGGCAGGTCTTCCTGTGTCTCCCCTTTTCAATAGTGAGCCTGTGCTCCTTCAGTCTGTACACAGTCCAGGTTCTGTTTAGGTGGTGATCAGTCACCATGCTCACATCATCTGCTGTGGTGGACTGTCCATGTAGAGACAGACAGCACTGCATGTTGCTCTGTGTGTTTGTTTGTGTTTACAATGTGTGATGTAGTTTTAACTGTTTGGTAGTTTGACTGGGTCTGACTGGTGATGTGTTGTGTTGTGTTGCTGAGGTGTGTTAATAGAGCAGGTTTGTGGTCTCAGCCTCAGGACCAGTTGGGTAAGGGGGTTCCTATTACTCCTCAGCTCTTGGCATTGCAGGGCTTGGTGATGGTAGGAGAGGGGTCACTTAGTTTTAGATGTGTCCAAAAGTTCATTGCTCTTGTTTGTATGTTTAATATTAGTGGGTATTGACCTAATTCTGCCCTGCATGCATTGTTAGTAGCTTTCCTCCGGACATGTAGGAGGCTCTTACAGAACTCTGCATGCAGGGTCTCAGTGGGGTGTTTATCCCATTGAGTAAAGTCTTGTTTTGTAAGTGGACCCCACACCCCACTGCCATAGAGTGCAACTGGTTCATTAACACACTCAATTCATTTTAACCAAATTCTAACTGGTATTTCTGTTTGTATCTTTTTTTATGGCGTAGAAAGCCCGGCGTGCTGTCCCTCTCATCTCATGAACCGCTTCATATAAATGTCCAGTTGAACATAGTTTTAATCCTAGACAGGTGTAGTTTGTGCAGCACTCTACGTGTTTTGTACCAGTTGAGAATTTAGGTAGAACATCCTGAGATCTGGATCTCTTTTGGAACATCATTATTTTGGTCTTTTTGGGGTTTACTGTCAGGGCCCAGGTCTGGTAGTAATGTTCTAGCAGATCCAAGCTCTGCTGTAGGCCATCTGCTGTGGGGGCCAGCAGAACCAGGTCATCTGCAAAGAGTAGGCATTTCACCTCCTGAATGTGGAGACTTACCCCGGGGACAGAGGACTTCTCTAGTATAGTAGCCAGTTCATTGATGTAGATATTGAAGAGTGCAGGGCTGAGGGGACAGCCCTGACGGACACCTCGCCCTCGGGTAAAGAATTCTATTCTTTTTTTGCCAATTTTTGTGCTACACATATTGCCAGAATACACTAATTTAATAATATCATATGTTTTACCTCCTACACCACTCTTAATAACTTTGTAGAACAGTCCTGCAAGGCCGAATAAAATCAAAAGCTTTTTGGAAGTCAATAAAACAGGCATGAATTTTTGTTTTATTTTGTGTTACATGTTTATCAATTAGGTTATGTAGGGTGTAAATATAATCAGTTGTGTTGTGTTTTGGTATAAATCCAATTTGGCTTTTGCTCAAGACATTGTGACATTGTGCTTGGTAAGGAAGTTCAGAAGTGTGGCATTCATAATACTACAGAAAACCTTCCCCAGATTACTGTTCACACAGATGCCTCGGTGATTATTCGGGTCAAATTTGTCCCCGTTTTTATAGATTGGGGTTATAAGTCCATGATTCCAGATGTCAGGAAAAAAGCCTACACTCAGAATTGAATATTTTTAACATAGCCAGTTGGAATTTCTTGTTCAAATTTCTTCGCATTTCGTTCAAGATGCCATCAGGTCCACAAACTTTTTTAGATTTGAGGGCCTGCAGGTTCTTCAGGAGTTCCTGCTCAATAATTGGGGAGTGTAATGGATTCTGACAGTCTTTTATAGCTAGCTCCAGTTTAGTCAACTTCTCATGAATTTGGGATTGCTCTGTGTTTACATCAATTTGAACAGTGTGGTATAGTGTTTTAAAATTAGTATATATACACACACACACACACACATACATATATAGCACTGCTTTGTGTAGCTAATTCCTGGTGTTGGGGTTTGTTTAGGTGCTTCCAATGTTGCCAAAAGTTGTGTTCATTGCCTCCTTAATTCATTTCAGTTGCTGTTTATTGTATTGTTGTTTTTTGAGTCTGAGTGTACGTTTGTAGACTCTCTCTCTCTCTGACTTTTTTGTTAACTCTCCCTCTCTCTGACTTTCTTGCTCTCTGACTCTCTGACTGACTCTCTCTCGCTCTCTCTCTGGGCAGAGATCTATTCGACAGACCAGGAGCATTTTAAATATATGGACTGAGAGACTCACGGAGGTGGAGTTAATGATACTGCAGGAGTACAGTGGTGGACTGGACACTCCTCATGACAATTATCCCTTTCTGGAGCTGGGTTTTTTTTTTTCAAAATCTGGATGGATTCTCAGGACCCCTATTAAATGTATTGGACTGCAAATATGTGAACTTGTACACAGTTAAAGGAAAAACTGTATATAATTGTTGCGTGAAAGCTCTGAACAAACGTAAACTGGGTTGGAGAGTTGACACAGTTTGGAGACAAGAACTAGATGGACTGGTGATTTACAATGGAGAATTCTCCATGGTGCCATTGCAGTGAATAGTTTTATCTCTGTGATCAACCCAAGAGTTTCAAGTGAATGTCCTTTTTGTGGCAAACTGGAAACTGTCTTTCATTGCTTTTACAGATGCAAAAGACTCTGCAACCTTTTTCGTACACTGAAGAATGCTTTTAGACTGTTTGGTCTAAGACAGTCTTCATTCTGGTAGTTGGCTACAAAAAAATCAGACGCCTCCAAGTGGCAACTACTTAATCTGGTAGTACGGGAGGCTAAACTGTCCATCTACAGTAGCAGGAAAAACACAGTGGAGAACAGGACAGGGCAGGAAGTACTTCCTGTTTTCCTCTCATTGGTGAAAGCCAGAGTCTGGGTTGATTTTAGATTTTTTAAAGGAATGAGTAACATGGGAGATTTTATCATAAAGTGGTGCGATAATGATGCAATATGTTCTGTGGGAGGTGAAGAATTAATATTCAATACCATTTTTAAGTAAGTGATGAAATTGTTCCTTTAGTCGTGCTGTACAGTAATTTTTTGTCATGGAGAAGAATTTTTTGGATTTTTTTCAGTCTTTTTAATAAATGCTTTTTTTAAAAATCAAAATCTCTCTCTGACTGACTCTGACTCTCTCTCTCTCCGACTCTCACCCTCCCTCTCTCTGACACACTCTCTCTCCTCAGTGCTGCCGCTGTCCTACTTTGACGATGTCATAAGGTGCGGGGGGGGGGGGGCTTTAAAAGACGACCCTCTCACAGTGATTACATGCAGACTGGGTTTTAATGGGGCTCTGCTGCCGTTTGGGGATTTTATTTTCCCTGTTTTCACCTCGGCCCATCCTAAAGAGCAGCTGATTGCCACTTACACATTTTTTAATATTTTTCACTTTGTCGAACCAGAAAATTACATTTTCTATATTTTATGAGCCTCTTTGAGTATTTTTAGCAGTGTGCAAGCTTCTTTATTTCATTTCCTTTGACTATTTTTTTGTCCTACACACCCGAAAAAAATGTGTTTTCCTGTGAAGGTTAACAAAGCTGATGTGTGCAAGAGTGTATTACACACATACACACACACGCTGAGTGTGTGTGTGTGGTGAGAACAGAAAGCAAGGGTGAGAAGTGACGAAGGTACCCGCTTGTACAGACTGATGAAGAGGAGGATGAGGTGTGGCAAAAGTACCTGTGTATACAGACTGATGAAGGTACATACCCATGTGTACAGACTGGTGAAGAGGAAGGAGGGGAGTGATGAAGGTATCGGTTTGTACAGACTGATGAAGAGGGTGAGGAGTAACGAAGATACCCATGTGTACAGTAATGGAAGGGGAGGGTGAGGAGGCCATGAAGGAATTTTTGTATAGCCCATTATTACAAATTTGACTCGTTCAGTCTCTCTCTCTGACTGACTCTCACCCCCCCCCCCCATGTGTGCGTAGGTGTGTGTAGACAGGCGGCGAGACACCCTGGACAGGCCATCAGTTCATCACAGGGCCGAAATACACACACACACACGCACATCATTCATGGAGTGATACACACACTAAGTCTGACCATGAAGTCCTGGAGTGGAGGTAAAAAGGTCGCGTTTCAGAAGTCACTCAGACTAATGACTCTGTGTCCACTGAGGCGTTCACAGACAAGCCAGTTATCCAGGTACCGGCTCTGTGCACCAGGCAACCGGGCTGGGAGACGGACGGATACATTGTCCTGGCTTTCCTTAACCTCATCTCATGTTTTATCACTTCAAGTCTTTATGAGTCAGTCGAACAGAGAGAGCTCTCTGTAAAACGTCGTCTCATCCTAAACCTAAAGGTTACATAAAAACCAACAACCTGGTTTACATGGACTCTCTCAGTAACTGACCTGTGCTACATCGGCTCTTCCTCATTCCCCGATTGAGAATTAATGGTCCTGAAACAACCATGTCACATCATTTTCTCCACCAGTTTCTGTATCCCCCCCCCACTCTTGTGTTTTTAAGAACAACACAACCTGAGTGCTGCTTTTTTGCCTCCTGTCTCACAGATAGCCGCTAGCCGGCTAACGGGCTGATATACCACAGATAGCTACTAGCAAGCTAATGGGCTAATATACCACAGACAGCCGCTAACCAGCTAACGGGTTGATATACCACAGATAGCTACTAGCCAGCCAACGGGTTAATATACCACAGCTAGCCGCTAACCAGCTAACGGGTTGATATACCACAGATAGCTACTAGCCAGCTAATGGGCTAATATACCACAGCTACTAGCCAGCTAACGGGCTAATATACCACAGATAGCTGCTTGCCAGGCTAACAGGCTAATATACCACAGATAGCTGCTAGCCAGGCTAACAGGCTAATATACCACAGATAGCTGCTAGCCAGCTAACAGTTATACTACGTTTGCATTGTTCAAACAACATCCGGCTCACCGCGTCTGGCGACCTTGCACACTCAGAGTGGTAAGAAAGCTAACTATGCGTCTTTATTGTGTTCAGACTGCTTTGGTTGGGTAATAGACCGTTGTGAAATCCACAATGATGCGGGCTTTACCATGGTCCTCATTACAGGGCGCTCATGACCCCCCTTTTGAATCACAAAATGAGAAATGGGACACATGAGCACAAGTGTTCAGTATGAGACACTTGTGGTAGACACACAACCTGAGATGCTCCGGAACAAAAATGTTTCAGAATAAAGAAAGTCCTGAGGAAAATGGATGGAGGGGAGCGGGGTTGGTTCTTCCTGTCCGGAGAGAATGTTTTGTTTTGTTCTCGGATTCACACGTTCCCTTTCCTGTGTACAACCTTTCTGCAAGTCGGACATAACCTGTACCTTCTGAACACACACACACACACACACACACACACACACACACACACACACACACACACACACACATAAGCAAACAAGTGGCAGACAGTGCACCACACACACACACACACACACACACACACACACACACACAACATGCCGCAGGGTATGTGAACACACACACACACACACACACACACACACACACCCCCAACCTCAGGGAAAAACAATCACAACTCATCAATCGGTCATTACGTTGTGGTCAACCACTAAAAATACGACTCACGGGGCTTCACAAGGGTCGTCGCCACGGGCAACAAAATGGCGAGAAGGAGGAAGAGGCAGATGGAGGTTGTTATGATTGTTTTAGCTCCTGGTTTCCAGGGACCAGACCTTCCTCTCTGAGCTGATGTTTTAGCCCGGCCAGCCCGGAGCCCTGACAACAACATTCTCCTAACCTGCCCACACAGCCTGCACCATCACACATGATGTGAGAGCTGCAAAAAAGACTTCAAGCACACTAATATCTGCACACTAGCACATGTAGACTTGTGCCACACAAAATTTACATTAAAATATTTGACTGCATGCAGGAGCACACACACACACACACACCAATATACGTACAAACTGTGCATGTGCCACCAGTTTATTCACTGGCACACACAAATGCACTTCCAACTGAATGTGGGTAAAATACACACCATTTTTCTATACTTTTCAGGAACCACTTTGACACCGTTCATTCCCTAGCCCTTAAGCCTAACCTTTATCAGAACTACATGCCTAACCTTAACCCTTACCATGTCTAACCTTAACCTAATGCTAATGCTAACCTTAACCCTAAACCCAAGTCCTTAACCTAAAATAGACCCTTGAAGAACTAGACAGACAAAATGTCCTTACATCTAATCTATTACCACTACTACTGCTGCTGCTACTACTACCACTACTACTGCTACTGCTGCTGTTACTACTACTACTGCTGCTGCTACTACTTCTACCACCACCACTACTACTACCACTACTTTCAGCTGCTCCCGTTAGGGGTCGCCACAGCAGATCATCTGTTTCCATCTCTTCCTGTCCTCTGCATCTTCCTCTGTCACACCAGCCAACTGCATGTCCTCCCTCACCACATCCATAAACCTCCTCTTTGGCCTTCCTCTTTTCCTCTTCCCTGGCAGCTCCATATTCAGCATCCTTCTCCCAATATACCCAGCATCTCTCCTCCACACATGTCCAAACCATCTCAATCTTGCCTCTCTCGCTTTGTCTCCAAACCGTCCAACCTGAGCTGTCCCTCTAATATACTCGTTCCTAATCCTGTCCTTCATCACTCCCAATGAAAATCTTAGCATCAAAATGTCCTCACATGTAAAAATGTCCTCATTCTGATTCTTAAAAACTGAAACTGGTCCTCACAAATAACAAGGACACACACACACACACACACACACAAAGCGGGACGTGACTGCAAACTCAAGTTGTCCATGGCACAAAATACTGCACCTCTCAGACCAGCACATGTCAAAGGTCAGAATCCCCAGTTCTCAATGTGTTTGTATTTGAGTATCTTTCCTCAGTATCTATACCCTGGTATCTATTCTTTCTCTTTCTCTCTCTGGTTATTGCACTTTATCTTCTCCAGTCACCTCTGTAAGACATAACTGACACAAGAAATCATTCTTATCAACAGACACAAACAGCTATGCACCAGCGTCTGCCTTTTATCAGTAGTATTCACCACTGACACACTGAAAAAACACAGTGTTTCAGTTATCCTTGACTTGAAACACTCTTGTTCCAGTGTTTCAAGGATACTTGTACAGTGTACTGTACAGTGTACAATACAGTGTTTCACTTGAAATATTGTATTGTGTTTCAAGGACTATTTCAAGGATACTTTAACAACCTGTATAAAAAACAGTGCGATTCATCTTAATCCATCATGGTGGTTTGACAAACTAGAGGAACTAAGCCAAAGTCTCTGTCTCTTTCCGTCAACTGAAGACCTGACAGAAGCCACAGCATCCATCTCCGTCACCTTGAACGTCCTCATTCATTCTGATGCAATCTGCTGAAACTGATTCGCTCTGTTCTTCAACACAACAGGCCGGCTATGACGACAGAAACAACAAACTGCATACTGAAACACAATGAAAACGTTCATTTACGAGACCAGAGACATTGAAGGAAATCGAGTCATCCGTCCATCCATTATCCAAACCGCTTATCCTGCTCTCAGGGTGGGGGGGAAGCTGGAGCCTATCTCAGCAGTCATTGGGCGGCAGGCGGGGAGACACCTTGGACAGGCCGCCAGGCCATCACACAGGGCCCACACACACACGCACACATTCACGGACAATTTAGTACGAATCCCCGTGTTATCTCCGGCTTGGTCGAGCATCCCTACAGACACAACTGGCCGTGTCTGTGGGTAGGAAACCAGATGTGGGTATGTGTCCTGGTCACTGCACTAGCGCCTCCTCTGGTCAGTCGGGGCGCCTGTTCAGGGGGGAGGGGGAATAGCGCGATCCTCCCACGCACAACGTCCCCCTGGTGAAACTCCTCACTGTCAGATGAAAAGAAGCGGCTGGCGAGGAGGAGGCATGTGGCAGTCTGCAGCCCTCCCTGGATCAGCAGAGGAGGTGGAGCAGAGACCAGGACGGCTCAGAAGAGTGGGGTAATTGGCCGGATACAATCGGCTCTGTGCATGACTGTAGTCCATTGACTTCCGGTTTCTACTGCAGCGGTCAGACCAGTTTCCTGTTTGTCGGCGCGTGCTATTGACAATGGCATATTTTTCGCGGTGCCTGCAAGATTTACCATGGATAAATGTCAACGACACGCAGAGAACTGTCGACACACTTTCACCTGCACCTACCAGCAAACAGGTGAAAGTTTCAAGTTGTACATATCAAGTTACGTCCACAATTATGAACGCCAACAACCAGGAAACTGGTATGACCGCTGCAGTAGAAACCGGAAGTGAGTGGACTACAGTTATGCACAGAGCCGATTAGGGAGGGGGAAAAAAAAAAAAGGGGGGGGGGTCCCAAAAAAAAGAAGAAGTGAAAAATGGAAGGAAAAAGCCTTTAAGTGTAATGGCTAGAACATTTAGAAGAACCAGCAATGTTCAAAAGACCAACAGGTTTCAATCATATTTGGTCTTCACCGGGGCCTTAAAAAGAGTTCCAAATGTGAATGTTGCCTTTCTTATGCAACAGTTTGGCAAAGCCGTGAGAATTTATTACACAGCAGTGGTTTTTATTTATTACACAGCTGTGGTTTTTATTTATTGCGCAGCTGTGAGACTGGCAAAACAAGAAAAGGAGTGCCGGCGGCCAAACAGCAATACATGGTGCGGATGTGTTGCTGCATGGAGGCGTGTGCGTGTGTGTGTGTGTGTGTGTGTGTGTGTGTGTGTCTGTGCGTTACATAAACTGGTGGTCGGCAATGGGTGTAAATGGAGAGTGGGGCTACTTGTCTCTGTGTTTGCAGCGGTGTCTCAGTATGTGCCATCAGCACGTGTGCGCGTGCACACAAACACATACACACACACACACAGAGTACTTCCCTGTAGCTGTTTTTAAGCTCTGTTAGCAATTTTGCTGTCACACAGCAGAACATCAGCCAGATATGTGAGACAATGTGATTTAAACTACTGTTCCTTTACAGGACAAAGACAAGTGAAATATCAAATGATCCTGACAAAGTTCAACATCACATCAAGGTATGTGTCCTAACGTAGACACTGCTGCAGACGTTCTTACTCTTCCATATTTAAACTGTGTTTATATCACTGTCCTTATATGGAGCATCCAACAAGTCCTCCAACCCATACGACCACATAGGTGGTTTGTTGCTACCCTGCAGCGCTGCTCATTATGAAGTCCTCGTCTGAGGACACTGGGACTTCATCATCGTCCATGCAGAGTGAAGGTGTAACAGTAAGCAAACACAGCTCGGCAAGATTTGTGAGGAAACCAACAGTTTACAAGAGTATAAACAGTTCTTGCACTCTTCCATGTCTTGGCTCATCGCATTTTGATTGGTAACGAAGGCCAAAGGTCATATGATGACGAGGCACCTGAGACACCAGTTATTTACACGACCGCTAGAGGTCGCTTAACTTTAAACGTAACTACAGGTCGTAATAAGCTGCTTGTACAAACGACCCATGGAGCATCCCACCAAGATGTATTCCTCACATGTGAAAACTGGCTTTGCTGCCAGAAATGGTGAGTTTAAGCTCAACAAATGGTGTGAGATGTGGTGGTCGTCTGCAGACCAGAGGCAGAGACTCGCTACCAGACAACCGAGTCTGATTCTCACAGTAGCTGGAACCTCATGCCAGACTGACAAGCTGACAGACGACTGTGAGAAAATATGACGTCAATCACCTCAGGCGTCTTCTCACAAATAAATAAGTGAGCACTATCGAATGACTGTTAATTAGAGTGCTGTGTGTACTTGTACTAACATGTGCTGTACCTTCCTGACTTCTGACATTCACTTCCCACACTTTGTGTCAACCACACAACAGGATACAACCTGATCCATATGACCCATATGCTGCAGTAAAACCACGGAAAATAAAGAATAAATACAGTATTTTCTTATTTCCACCCCACATTACCATGCAAGCAACACACCCGTGTACTACAGTATTTCTGAAGTAATACTATAGGAACAGGTTAGGAGCACAGTTAAAATACTGTAACAACCACAGTTGACTGGAAGCGCTAGCCGGTTGGCTAACAGGTCGGATCCTTTAGTTGACTAGTCCAGATAGCAAAATTGCTGTGGCCCGGACCCGTCCCACATACTGCATGGAATGATGGCACTTGGGCAGTCCACTTCTGTTTGCCAGATCTGGGCCAGAATCAAGCCATAGCAATGCCGCATGTGCCACATATTTGTCAGAGGTGGTCCATATTTGTTTTGTGATATTTGGGCCATATTCACCATTTACCACACAGGCCACTTCAGGGTCACATCCAGATTACATGTTGCCGAGGGCACCACATCTTTGCCAAAAAAGGCCCACATTTGATTTGGCATATTTGGGCCATATTTACTATTATACATGTGGGCCACTTCAGGCTCACATCCATTTTGTCAGGGCCAGAAGAAGGCCATCAGTGCTGAATCATTGCCTGAAGTGGCCCACATCCAGATGCTATCTGGGCTGGTTAGCGCAGTCGCCCGTGGTGAGGAGAACTAAGGTTCGATTCCCAGCTGCCCCTTGAATTCGTTCCATTGGTGTCAGAAGTGGAACAGTGAGACTGTGAGGCCATCAGAAGCGTGTGTGCCCAGAGGCATGAGGGAGCTGATATGCTGAAGTGTGGGGACGCGCTTCCCGAAGGAGGGGGGGTAGTGTAACGATCACGGATGACTAGACTCGCTAGCCTTTGGCTAAGGGGTCAGACCCTTTAGTTGACTGGTCAGCGCAGTCGCCTGTGGTCTGGGTTACCCAGGTTCGCTTCCCGGCTGCGGCGGATTCCCAGCTGCCCCCTGAATTCGCTACAATAGTATAGCATCTGTATCATAATGTGATGGGGAAAAAAACCCAATAGGAAATATTATGGTAGTCTAATCCATTAGTTGGTTCTCAACCCGGGGGTTGGTACCACCAAGGGGGTCGCGAGATGGTTGTGGAGAAAACAAGCACGAAACTGTGCAGACCCCACAGTGCACCTGATGCAGAAAATAGGTGTACTGTCTCTTTAACTGCTGTGACATCAGACGGTGAGAGAGCAAGAGACCCTTTTAGAGCCTATGTAATGATGACGTCAGGGCGTCAGCTGGAGGCAAAACAAAGCCAGAAGCGGTAACGTCAAATACGAATCACGTCCTCAGGCAAGCGTACATCATCTAGCTAACGTTAGCGAACATGTCTTCATGCTGTGTTTTTGGGTGCCAGAATCGAAGAAGTAATAAACTAAACCTGAAGTTTTATCGCAAACCAGCTGCCACTCCCAGACAAAAAGATCAGCGACAACTGTGGTTAAACGCGATAAGACGAAAGGATTGGACTGAGGAGATCATCAAAAATGCTCATGTTTGTAGCGCACACTTCATATCAGGTAACTAAGGTAACGTTAAACTGTACTTTTGTCTGTTGTAGGTATGGACATGTGTCTAAAGGTTTGTCATGCTCACCTAACATTAATCAGAAAGTGGGGACTAGGAGGAACAACGTTGGGGGATTTCTCTCCCAATGTGAACTGTTTTCTCTCTCTCAAATACGAGATGTAGGTTACTTACCCAGCCATGCATGTGCAGTTCGCCGTCAAGATGTAGCCGGTTGTTCTATTTACAATAACCCAAGGCTGATACATGGCTGTCTTCTGGCCTTGCCGCTGGCTGGGCAGAACACAAAACTCACTTGTTAAATCTTTGTACTACAAGTCCTGTACATCAGTGTTTCTCAACCGGGGGTCCGCGGACCCCTAGTGGTCCGTGATGTAATTGCAAGGGGTCCGTGAAAATAAAATATCTTTAAAAAAAAGACCCTATGACATTTATAGAAATAGGATTATTTTACTCAAATGTGACTGAGACCTTTATCTACCTAAACTATAAAGGGTAACAGGACTTTTTTCTCTAATTACATCTGTTTCACAAGTGTCATTTATTGTATTTTAATAAGAGATCTCGCTCCCGTTTGCATTGTTAAAAGTTACTGCATAAGAATTCTGTTGTTACATATATCTGAAAGTTACTGAATACATATTCTGTTTTGTTACATATATCTGAAAGTTACTGAATACATATTCTGTTTTGTTACATATATCTGAAAGTTACTGCATAAGAATTCTGTTTTGTTACATATATCTGAAAGTTACTGCATAAGAATTCTGTTGTTACATATATCTGAAAGTTACTGAATACATATTCTGTTTTGTTACATATATCTGAAAGTTACTGCATAAGAATTCTGTTTTGTTACATATATCTGAAAGTTACCGCATAAAAATTCTGTTGTTACATATATCTGAAAGTTACTGAATACATATTCTGTTTTGTTACATATATCTGAAAGTTACTGAATACATATTCTGTTTTGTTACATATATCTGAAAGTTACTGAATACATATTCTGTTTTGTTACATATATCTGAAAGTTACTGCATAAGAATTCTGTTTTGTTACATATATCTGAAAGTTACTGCATAAGAATTCTGTTGTTACATATATCTGAAAGTTACTGAATACATATTCTGTTTTGTTACATATATCTGAAAGTTACTGCATAAGAATTCTGTTTCGTTACATATATCTGAAAGTTACCGCATAAAAATTCTGTTGTTACATATATCTGAAAGTTACTGAATACATATTCTGTTTTGTTACATATATCTGAAAGTTACTGAATACATATTCTGTTTTGTTACATATATCTGAAAGTTACTGCATAAGAATTCTGTTTTGTTACATATATCTAAGTTACAACTGAAAGCTCTTATTTTTGCCCCAAAGAGTGAATAAACGCTATAATGCAATTTAAAATGCAGTTTCTACTGTTTCTATCAAATTGCAACCCCCCTCCCCCAAGATCAGGTGGAGGGGTCCTCAGGGTAGATCAAAAATACGCAGGGGGTCCAGGACCCCAAAAAGGTTGAGAACCACTGGGCTACACTAATAATCATAATCATTCTTCATATCAACATGAGAAAACATTGCAGGTTACTGAAGTCGAACACACAACATTGTCAACTTAAAAACTGCATCCAATTTACTGTCGTCTGATTCACCTGCACGCAACCGGTGGTGTCTCCTGTGCGTCGTTTGAAGAGCGGGCCCAGACCAGCCTATCTTCGGAGGCAATCTCCGTTTATTCTGACAAAGTCGAAATAAAAAGAACCAAACCCTCCGCTCAACAGGGACATGTAATTAAACGGCACAGGAATACGTCAGCACGCCAGCTAGCAGGTTATTTACAGAAAAATGGCGCCGCTTACCTCTCCCCCGCACAACACAAAAGGCGCGAGGCGAAGGCGGGAGGCGTCGCTTATAGAGTGGGACCCACGGCGGAAGTGACCGTGGGGGAACAGGAACTGCACAAGCGTTCCGCGTGTTGACTGGCGGCGTAGCGGGCCAGGTTAACGACAGTTTAGTAACGATACACAGATTTTGCGTTATTGTAATACGGTATAAATTACTGTGTTCCATGAAGGCCTACATCAGCGTGACCGGGTATTTTCTCGCCCGGTGCGGGATTCGATACGGGGTGTACTGCGCCACAAGGCGACGTCGCTAACCGCTCGGCTAAAGGGTCAGACCCGGTGGCTAGCGGCTAACGTGTCTTATTAGTAGTTTTACAGAAGTTAGCTAGGGGCTAACGTGTCTTATTAGTAGTTTACAGTGTGTTTGAGAGAATCAAAGTGTGTGTGTGTGTGTGTGTGTGTGTGTGTGTGGACATCAGGTGCCGTTATTTCAGTAAGTTTAAAAACACCAAAGCCCAAACGGAATGAGCTGTGGTTCTGTCTGTGGGAAAAGCAGCGGTCTTCCCGTGTGGGCTTGGTACCTTTATTATTTCCGGTGTGGGAAGATGGCGGCGCCTAACTTTGTGTCATCGTGTGACGTTTTTGTTCTTCCGTTTTTTTTAATTTTCCGTTTGCTGGCTGGGAGAGCTGGTGTTGGGTCGGCTGAGGGAACCTGGTCTGCTGCGTCATGTGGGCCCAAGAGCCACGGCCCTGCCTGGAGCTGTGCCCCGAAGAGGAAGCACCCAGTGGCGCCCCCAAGGGGTGGCCAGGGGTGGCCACGGCCACCCTGATACTATCCCTGGCCCCCCCGCTGGCCCCCCCAGCCACGAGTCGCATATACAGAATATGCTTCTGATTATGCAGAATATGCTTCTATCTGGTATTTTACATTAGGTGCTGTTCATTTAAATCAATAATATAAATGTTTCTTAACTCTCATATTGACAGTTTTCAACTAGCTTATACAGTACACTGCAACAGCAGCATAGAATTCCAGAAATTCAGTCATGGCTTTTGGTTTTGGTGTGCCACCCCAAGATTTTCAGTGGCCCCATTTGGCCCCCCCCCTATGAAACATGTCTGGGGGCGCCACTGGAAGCACCGAAGGAGGTCTGACAGGACGCGGAAGCGGGGCGGGCTAAGCTAGCTGCTAGCCCATGCAGGCCGGCAGGTCCCACAGTCATCCTGGCTGGCGTTCGTTCTGTGGAGTTTTTGGACTGTGTTGTTAACTGTTTGTGTGTGTGTGTGTTCTCTGCTTTAGTGTGGTGTCGTTTTTGGAAAATTGGGATATATTGTAACGTGCACGGATAAGTAGAAATGTAGCGAGTTCGGGGGACAGCGCAACCACAGGAAGTGCCGCGGCCGGGAAGCGAACCCGTACCGCCCGCACCGCAGGAGGCGTCGCTAACCGCTACACTAGAGGGTCAGACCCGCTAGCCAGCGGCCAGCGTGTCTACTTATCCATGCAAGTTACACTATATTTTAATCCTTTGTGTTGCACTGCCGGGTGAAACGGACGGAAGTTCCTTTCTTTTGTGTACCCAGTACATGACAGAATTGTTCTTGGTTCTTGAGTCTTTATTGTGTTATATGACAGCGTTATATGACAGCAGTCCCTGAACACTCTCGGGCAGATCGGGGTGTTGTGCGTTAAATGTGCCAGGGCTATTGGGGGAGCGGGGTGCTTGCAAACACCAACCTGATTATTCTGGGGGGGGGGTCACAACTCAAAAAGATGGCGAACCACTGGATCTACTGGCTTTAGTGTTTGTGCAGTGATGATGAGATGAATACTGCAGTATTTTGTATGTTTGTAGTGCACAAAAAAGAAAGTCTCCTAGTATTTCCATCGATGTCTTCCGGTGGGGGGATTTTACACTCACATGCAAAGAATGTCCGGGAAAGTGTGGCGGTCCCTTCCGCTGCCTACCAACTTGCTTTGTTTGAGCCAAGCTACCGGTCCAGGTTTTGTGTTCCTCCGTCTCTAGGCATCTGGACTGGAAGGTGGTGTGCCGGTCCACGTGCCCTAGACTCCAGAGAGCTTCCTATTGATCAGTTTTCCTCCCGCCGTGTTCAGCCACGGGACCGGGGAACCCTGCAGGGCGTCTCGGAATCAATGAGGTCCCGCGTGCATCATGGGACCCT
The DNA here is from genome assembly GCA_022114975.2 of Lampris megalopsis. Classification (NCBI taxonomy): domain Eukaryota; kingdom Metazoa; phylum Chordata; class Actinopteri; order Lampriformes; family Lampridae; genus Lampris; species Lampris megalopsis. The sequence goes on along the minus strand of JAJHIY020000979.1, from coordinate 85,474 downwards.
TGCTCCAGAAGACCACAGCCCGCTTGTTTATGGAGAGAAATCCTTTTCTCTTCTTCTCTCTGCTCTCAAGGATGTTTCCCAGCTGCTCCGGGACTTGAACCGGTGACCTCAGGGTCGCAGCCACTTTCCCTCAGCTAAACCGCCGCCTTTTGCTCCTGTGTGTTCGTCATAATACAGTCGCAGCACCAAAGCATGATGGGACTTTAAAACCCACTGTGTTCACATTCACACACATTTAATATATGTAGTATGTGGACCATGTATCTGGTCGATGTGTGTGGACCATGTATGTGGACCATGTATGTGGACTATGTGTGTGGACCATGTGTGTGGACCATGAGTGTGGACCATGCATGTGGACTATGTGTGTGGACTATGTGTGTGGACCATGCATGTGAACTATGTGTGTGGACCATGTATGTGGACTATGTCTGTGGACCATGCACGTGGACCATGTGTGTGGACCATGCATGTGGGCCATGTGTGTGGACCATGCATGTGGACTATGTGTGTGGACTATGTGTGTGGACCATGCATGTGGACTATGTGTGTGGACCATGCATGTGGACCATGTATGTGGACCATGCATGTGGACTATGTGTGTGGACCATGCACGTGGACCATGTGTGTGGACCATGCATGTGGGCCATGTGTGTGGACCATGCATGTGGACTATGTGTGTGGACTATGTGTGTGGACCATGCATGTGGACTATGTGTGTGGACCATGCATGTGGACCATGTATGTGGACCATGCATGTGGACTATGTGTGTGGACCATGCATGTGGACCATGTGTGTGGACTATGCGTGTGGACATGTGTGTGGACTATGGAGGAAACACAAAGAGAACATGTAAACTCCACACACTTCAGCTACAAACTCACCCCCCCGTCTCTGACATCTGCTGCAGCAGCACCAGCACCAAGGTCTAAAAATACTACAGGACTCCACCCCCCCGCCGACCCCTTCTTAATACCCCCCACCCCCACCCCAGGAAACACTCAGGGCCATCAACACCAAGACGTCCCCTTTCCTCAACAGCACCACCATCATCTCTGACCATTAACCTCTACTGGGTTTTACTGCATTTTACTGTATTTTATTACGTTTACTGTATTTTACTCTGCATTTTAAAGTATTTTAAAGTATTTTACTGCATTTTACTGCGTTATGCTGCATTTTGCTGTATTTTAAAGCATTTTACCGTATGTTAAAGCATCTTATATTCTATTATCATTTTGCACTAGATCTTACATGGAGTTTTATAGGTTGGGAGTTGTTTGTTATGTGTTTTTATTTTATTATTACCCCCCTTCTTCTCCCCAATCGGTTCTGTGCATAACAGTAGTCTACTGACTTCCGGTTTCTACTGCAGCGGTCAGACCAGCTTCCTGTGTGTTGGCGTGTGCTGTTGTCAACGGCACATATTTCATGGTGCCTGCAGGATTTACCATGGATAAATGTCAACAACCACATGCACACAACTGTCCACACACTTTCACCTGCACCTACCAGCAAACTCTCACCTGCACCTACCACCAAACTCACCTGCACCTACCACCAAACTTTCACCTGCACCTACCACCAAACTTTCACCTGCACCTACCAGCAAACTTTCACCTGCACCTACCACCAAACTTTCACCTGCACCTACCAGCAAACTTTCACCTGCACCTAGCAGCAAACTTTCACCTGTGCCTACCAGCAAACTTTCACCTGCCTCTACCAGCAAACTCTCACCTGCACCTACCAGCCAACTTTCACCTGCACCTACCAGCAAATGGGTGGAAGTTCCAGGTTGTACATGTCAAGTTACCTCCACCCTTAACTTGATATGAACAACTTGAATCTGCGAGGCGGTTTGGACCCGGGACCCGGAGCAGTAAGCCACCATGCTATCCTGAAGTACATTACATGACAGTAATATGTGTGTTTTATACTGAATCAGATAACCGCTGCTGTGGTCTACCTACATACCTCCAAACAAACGGCACTACACAACACAACAACTTACTGCACATACTTCACAATGCAAAGTACCACACAATACAAACTGCTACACAACACGTAGTACTACACACAGCTGTTGTAATCAGCTGAGTGTTTCTCAGCATCCATGTTCCCGCTCTGGAACTGGAGCGTCTCATTAGTCATGTGGCAGGGGTCAGCCATCTTTAGATGTGCCCTGTATTCCCCTGCTGAGTGCTGCAGGTGGAGAACCGCTCACGTGCACTATCATTATTTATCCATCACGCCCGCAGAGGCGGTTGGGGTGGGCGGGGGTTTAAATCCAGATGCACATCCATCCTCATTACATTAGTCTATCATGCCGGTCTGGATGCACCATGCACGAGACGTAGAGTCAGTGACCCGGTGAGGACAGGACGCAGACACACACACACACACACACACACACACACACACACACACACACACACACACACACACACACACACACACACACACACACACATAGGTAGATACACACACACACACACACACACACACACACACACAGGTAGATACACACACATAGGTAGATACACACACACACAGGTAGATACACACACATAGGTAGAGATACACACACAGGTAGATACACACACACACACACAGGTAGATACACACACACACACACAGGTAGATACACACACACACACACACACAGGTAGAAACACACACACAGGTAGAAATACACACACACAGGTAGAAACACACACACAGGTAGAAACACACACACACAGGTAGAAACACACACACAGGTAGAAACACACACACACAGGTAGAAACACACACACAGGTAGAAACACACACACACAGGTAGAAACACACACACAGGTAGAAATACACACACACACACACACAGGTAGATATACGCACACACATAGGTAGATAGACATAGGTACACACACACACACACACACACCCCACACACACACACAACCATGTCCCTCTATGCTTGTGGGAACCCTCATTGACTACTTTCATTCCCTAGCCCTTAACCCAAACGTGAGCCATCATAACTACATACCTAACCTTACCCCTTACTCTAATCCTAACCTTAACCCTTACTCTAATCCTAACCTTACCCCTAACCTTACCCCTTACTCTAATCCTAACCTTAACCCTAACCTTACCCCTTACTCTAATCCTAACCTTACCCCTTACTCTAATCCTAACCTTAACCCTAACCTTACCCCTTACTCTAATCCTAACCTTAACCCTTACTCTAATCATAACCCTAACCCTTACTCTAATCCTAACCTTACCCCTTACTCTAATCCTAACCTTAACCCTAAACCCAAGTCCTAACCTTAACCCTTACTCTAATCCTAACCTTACCCCTTACTCTAATCCTAACCTTACCCCTTACTCTAATCCTAACCTTAACTCTTACTCTAATCCTAATCCTAACCTTAACTCTTACTCTAATCCTAACCTTAACTCTTACTCTAATCATAACCCTAACCTTACCCCTTACTCTAATCATAACCTTAACCCTAAACCCAAGTCCTAACCTTAACCCTTCAAATCCTAACCTTAACCCGAACTCTAATGCTAACCTTAACCCTTACTCTAATCCTAACCTTAACTCTTACTCTAATCCTAACCTTAACTCTTACTCTAATCCTAACCTTAACTCTTAATGTAATCCTAACCTTAACCCTAAACCCAAGTCCTAACCCTAAAATAGACCCTTTTTCTCAGGTGGACCCATAAAATGTCCCCACAAGGTAGGTGGTGTCTGGTGTTTCTATCCTAATGAGGACCAAATGTCCACATTAGGATAGAACATTCTGGTACACACACACACACGCACACACACGCACACACACACACACACACACGTACACACACGCACACACACACGCACACACACGCACACACATTTGCAGTATCTATGTGCCTCACAGAGAGACACATACACCATATAGGCTAAAGGGTGAGGGGTCGTCCTAGTTTCATCAGGGCCATGAGGGAGAGATAGTCGGGGAGAGGTGAGGAGAGGAAGGAGGAGAGAGGAGGAGGAGGAGGGGAGTTGTTTAGTTTTCTGCTCATCGTGAATGATGTGTTCAGCTTATCGAGTTTATAAGGCCAAGACGAAACAAGACAAGACAGAATGTTTCCCTCTTTTCACACAGGGGGTTTACACCACGCAGTTCCCCAACATCACAAACAGCCACACCACACATGATCCCCCCTTCCCCCTTACTCCCCTGGCCTTGGTCATGATCCCCCCCTTACTCCCCTGCCCTTGGTCATGATCCCCCCTTCCCCCCTTACTCCCCTGCCCTTGGTCATGATCCCCCCTTCCCCCCTTACTCCCCTGGCCTTGGTCATGATCCCCCCTTACTCCCCTGCCCTTGGTCATGATCCCCCCTTACTCCCCTGGCCTTGATCATGATCCCCCCTTACTCCCCTGCCCTTGATCATGAACCCCCCTTACTCCCCTGGCCTTGATCATGATCCCCCCTTACTCCCCTGCCCTTGGTCATGATCCCCCCCTTCCCCCTTCCTCCCCTGCCCTTGATCATGATCCCCCCTTACTCCCCTGCCCTTGATCATGATCCCCCCCCTACTCCCTTACTCCCCTGGCCTTGATCATGATCCCCCCCTTACTCCCTTACTCCCCTGGCCTTGATCATGATCCCCCCTTACTCCCTTACTCCCCTGGCCTTGATCATGAGCCCACCGTGACATCTACCGTCCTCTATCTTGCTTTGTTTCTTACACGCTGCTTTGTTTAGGCGCCAGGCGTTGCGGCCTGTCAGCCATCTCACACAGCACCACTGCTGTTTTCATCTGCACCATTATCCTTCCTCCCGCCACCCGGAGAGCAGGATAAGCGGCGTGGATAATGGATGGCATGAATACTCTTCCGGTGTGGGAAGATGGTGGCGCGAATTCACGTTTGCGGCGGCCTCACCCAGTACCGTCCATGCAGTGTCTTTGTCCACGTCTGCATCTAAGTTTGTTTTCGTCTGAAGGCTGGGAGAGCTGGTGCTGGATCGGCTGGGAGAGCTTGGTCTGCCGCCTCCTGTGGGACCAGGGACCGCGGCCCTGCCTGGAGCTGTGCCCGAAGAGGAAACACCGAGGGCGGTCTGACAGGACGCGGAAGCAGGGGAGTCTAAGCTAACTGCTAGCCCATGCAGACCGGCAGTTCCGATAACACCGAGGGCGGTCTGGCGACGGCCTTGCCTAGCGTTGACTATGTTTTTACTAGTGTCGTCATGAGGAGTGTCGAGGGTGTCTGAGCTGGCGCTGGATCGGCTGGGAGAGCCTGGTCTGCCGCCTCCTGTGGCGCCACGGACCGCGGCCGTGCCTGGAGCTGTGCCCGAAGAGGAAACACCGAGGGTGGTCTGACAGGACGCGGACTCGGGGCAGGCTAGGCTAACTGCTAGCCCATGCAGACCGGCAGTCATCCTGGCTGGTGTTCGTTCCCTTGCATACAGTGTTTTTTTTGTTTAGGGTGGATATACGTGTTAGTCTGAATATGTGTGTTGTTGTGGTTCTTGTAGTTTTTAGCGTGTTTTTGTCTTCGTATTACAGATTAATATAGATTATTACAGATTAATATAAATTAATATAGATTATTATAGATTATTAGCAGATTATTGCAGATTATTATAGAATAATATAGATTATTACAGTTTAATATAGATTATTATATATTAACATAGATTATTACAGATTAATATAGATTAATATAGATTATTACAGATTAATATAGATTACATTATCGAGTTTACCAACAATTTGGTGTAGGTAACTAACTTGACCGATTGCAAAACAACTCTCTAACTCTAGCTTGTAGAGTCTTTACAATGTTTGGAAACATGTCCCAGACAGCATCTGGATGTGGGCCACCTCAGGCAATGATGCGGCACTGGTGGTCTTCTTCTGGCCCTGAGAAAATGGATGTGAGCCTGAAGTGGCCCACATGTATAATAGCAAATATGGCCCAAATATGCCAAATCAAATGTGGGCCTTTTTTGGCAAAGATGCGGTGCTCTGGGCAACATGTGATCTGGATGTGACCCTGAAGTGGCCCGTGTGGTAAATGGTGAATATGGCCCAAATAACACAAAACAAATATGGGCCACCTTTGGCAAATATGTGGCACATGTGGCATTGCTGTGGCTTGGTTCTGGCCCATATCTGGCAAACAGGAGCGGACCGCCCAAGTGCCATCATTCCACACGGTATGTGGGCCGGATGAAAGGGTTGGGTGTGGGACGGGTCCGGGCCACAGCAACTTTGCTATCTGGGATAGGTGTTGCAAATCAAGCGTCCTGTCCTTGTCTTTACCCTGCAGAGAAGATGGCCGCCATCCTGCCAGCGGCGCTGCAGGGACGGAGGCGGAAGAGACGCAGCAGTTCTCTGGATAACATCTCATCTGAATGCAAGTCCTACTCCCTAAAATAGAGTTTCTCATAAGGAGAACAGCAGTAGCGGCCTGGCTGACCCGAGCGCTGCGGCCCCCGGTCCAGCGGAGTGGGAGAGACCCCGGGGGTCCGAGAGAGAACAACAACATCAGCCCGGAGAGGAAACATCTGCAGAGAGACGGGTTTCCGCAAGCAGACGGCGACACATTAAGAGATGACTCATAAAAATGAGTCTTTTTGTTTTCATCCCGGAGAGAGAGGGAGCGAGAGAGAGGGACAGACAGACAGACAGACAGACAGAGAGAGACAGACAGACAGACAGAGAGAGACAGACAGAGAGGAGAGAGAGAGAGACAGAGAGGAGACAGACAGACAGACAGAGAGGAGAGAGACAGACAGACAGACAGACAGACAGACAGACAGACAGACAGACAGACAGACAGACAGAGACAGACAGACAGACAGACAGACAGAGGAGAGAGAGAGACAGAAAGACAGACAGAGAGAGACAGACAGACAGACAGACAGAGAGGAGAGAGAAAGAGAGAGAGAGAGAGAGAGAGAGAGGCAGACAGACAGACAGACAGATAGACAGAGAGAGAGAGACAGACAGACAGACAGACAGAGGAGAGAGAGAGACAGACAGACAGACAGACAGAGAGGAGAGAGAGAGAGAGACAGACAGACAGACAGACAGACAGGAGAGAGAGAGAGAGAGAGAGAGAGAGAGAGAGAGAGAGAGAGAGAGAGAGAGAGAGAGAGAGAGAGAGAGAGAGAGACAGACAGACAGACAGACAGACAGACAGACAGACAGACAGGAGAGAGAGAGAGAGAGAGAGAGACAGACAGGCAACAGACAGACAGAGAGGAGCGAGAGAGAGAGAGAGACAGACAGACAGACAGACAGACAGACAGGAGAGAGAGAGATTTTGATTTTTAAAAAGTGACTTTTATTTTAGAAAAACACAATCATATTCAAACCACAAGCAAATAAATAAATTGTGTAAAAAATAAAAAGTAAATCCCATCAATTCTCCAGAAAAAACAAGTCGGTCGTCTTTTACTGAGCACAGCACGTCCCTGTAAGCCCGGACAACACTGAGCTGCTGGGTATCCTTCATTTCTTTGTAATAATTGAAATCAACCATCATCCTGGCTTTTACCATTCTAGTAACCAGCAGCTTTACATCAGTGTCTACTGAGCTCTCCATCTTCCTCTTTCTGCTTACATATATGGCCAGTGTTGCCTGTCCCAGGATGAAATTCATCAGTTGACATTTTTCTTCTACCATTTGTGCACAAACCCCAGAATGAAAGTGTGCTTGGAGAAAACCTCCCCTACCTTGCTGGATAAACTCTCCAACAACATGAACAGTGGTACCAGGCGCACGCACTCCCGGTAGCAGTGGGAAACAGTTTCTTTGTAAGGGCAAAACATACATTTATCACTCACACCCTGACCAGTAACAGAAAGAAAAGCATTAACTGCTACCACCCCATGCACAAATCTCCACTGCAAGTCAGCAACCTTCTTTGTTAATGGTGGTTTGTATAGACCCCGCCAAGCAGGCCTGACATCGACTCCCAAGCCCAGATGACTTTGCCAAGGTGTGTCGACACGGTCATGTAGTTTACCCTTGTTTAGACATTTAACCATCGTTCCATACAGTAATTTGCCTTTTGCCTCTTCTAAAAAAGCCTGAACAGTCATCAAAGCTGGGATGAATACTTAAAACAAGGAAAAGGATCATCTGTATGAGGCACGATCAAACCATTGCTGTATTCATTCAACAGGACGGATTCATGCCCCGTCAGACAGCGTTTCCAGCGTTCAAGCAGCTTGTTGATGATCCTCACAGAACGTACTCCCAGACCTGCCGCAGGAGCAGCTGCATTGCTCAGGTCAGGTCCAGCAGTGTTCACCACCGATTCAAGGGTTAGAAAACCTGCTCTGCAAAACACTTCTGTGACTGTCGATCCTGCCCAGCAGGGTGTGTTCAGACGTCCTCCATGCGCCACAGGCTCCCTCAACAACCAGTACAGGGAGTCACTTTGCATTGTCCTCTCTTTCACCACCATCTTCCACACTGTGAAGACACCGCGGTAGAAAGGAGGCAGGGTTTGAAACTTCACAGTCTTCAAATCCATGAGGAACAGTGAGTCATGCAGTCCCAAACCACCAAACTTCTGCAACACTATGTGTGCCAGTGGTCTCCACACCAAGTCTTTCGGGCCATAAATCAGTCTCTGGAGACATTGAAGGCGGAATGCAGCGCCTGTACTGGCCAAATGTGCAAGTCCTTGTCCGCCTTCCTCCTTTGGGAGAAAGAGGACAGCCTGGGGAATCCAATGTAATTTATCACAAAAAAATCAACTAAAACAGCTTGAAGTCTTGAAAGTAAATTTGGAGGGGGGTCAACACAAACTAATCTGTGCCATAATGAGGAGGATACTAGATTGTTGATTACAAGCGTCCTCCCTCTGTAAGACATGCTCGGCAGGAGCCACTTCCACTTTTTAAGCCGGCCTTCTATTTTTTCTGAAACGTTCTCCCAGTTCTTTTCCAACACAGATTCTTCACCCAAAAAAACTCCCAAGTACTTTATCCCTCCTTTTTTTTCCAAGTCAGCCCTCCCGGTAGAACTAAATTGTCAAGTGGCCTTTTCCCAACCATCACAGCTTCACTTTTTTCCCAGTTTACCTTAGCAGACGAAATACTATTGAAAAGATCTACAGTCCCCTCCAAGATATCAATATCACTCTGTTTGTTAATCATTACCATAACATCATCTGCATATGCTGAGACCTTCACAGCTGTGGTACAACCTGGGGAAAAAAACACCTGAGAGTTTTTCCCTGAGTTTGTGAAGAAAAGGCTCAATGGAAATGGAGTACAGCATTCCAGAAAGTGCGCATCCTTGACGTACTCCCCTCTGTACAATGAAAGGTGCAGCCAAACCACCATTAATTTCTAGTATACTCACAATGTCACGGTACAGTACCTGGATCTTGGCTATGAAACCTGGGCTGAACCCAAAAGCATTTAGCGTCTGCCACAGGTACTTGTGTTCAACCCGGTCAAAAGCCTTTTCCTGGTCTATGGAAATGAGACCAGTATCTACACCCAATGAGCCAGAGAGTTCCAAAACGTGCCCAATTAGGGTGATATTGTCAGGAAGTCTGGTCAACATGAATGGCCTTACTCATCACCTCTCTAAGTCTAGAGGCTAAAACTTTAGAGAGGATTTTATAGTCCCCACACAGCAGAGATACATGTCTCCAGTTCTTCAGGTCTTGTAGATCCCCCTTTTTTGGCATCACAGTGATAACTGCCCTTCTACAGCTCAGCGGTAGCTGTCCTCTGCACAAACTGTCCTGAAGCACCTCCAGCAAATCTTTGCCGATCACAGACCAAAAGGACTTATAAAATTCAACGGGCAGTCCATCAATGCCAGGTGCTTTACCATTGCCCAGGCTCATGAGAGCAGTATACAGTTCATTCAGAGACAGTTCTGCATCCAACACCACGTTGGTATCACCGTCCACCTGAGGTAGCCCAGCATAAAAAGAACTGGCCAACTCTGCATCCTCCACAAATTCACTTTTAAACAGATCATTGTAGAAGGAGGTGGCATATCTGCGGATCTCAGGGGTTCCCGTTATTGTGGTTCCATCGCCAGAGCGTAACAAATGAATGATCTTCCTCTGACCATTCCTTCGCTCCAAACCAAAAAAAAACTGTGATGGGGCATCCGTTTGAGACACATTCATGAAACATGAGTGGACCAGAGCTCCCTGTGCTGTGGTGCCCAGCAGGTTGGCTAAGGCAGCCTTTTTAGCTTTAAGGGCTTCAATATGCCCCTGATTTCCTGTAGAATCCACTAAACCCTGTAATTCTACTACTTCAGCCTCCAGTTCTTTAAGAGATCTGGTAATGTGCTTAGTGACATTGCGAGTATACTCCTGACATAATTGTCTTATTTTGCTCTTTCCTATATCCCACCATTGCTGTACTGAAGAGAAAGTGGTCTTGCTTTTTCCATGTAAAGCCCAAAGAAACTCAAAAGCCTCTCTGAGAGATCTATCATGTAGAAGACCAGTGTTAAAATGCCAATATGCACTCCGTACTTTAACATTCTGAATGAAAAAAGAGCACTGAACAGGACAATGGTCAGAAAAACCAACAGGAGCTATTTGACTCGATTTAAAGACACCAAAATGATGTTTAAAACAATAAAAACGATTAAGTCTGGCCAGAGATAACAAATTATCCTTGGAGTGACTCCAGGTGTACTGCCTGTCACTCTTGTAAAAACCTCTCCAAACATCCTGTAGGCCATGGGTTTCAATCAACCGCCTAAGTTTGGCAGATGAAGCGGGATGAGGCTCTAGATTGTTCCTGTCTAGTTTGGCATCTTCCGTGCAATTGAAATCTCCTCCCAGAAACAAAAAGAAATCGGTACAAGTGTGAATTACATCACATAAGGTGTTCAGAAGTCTCATTCTCTCAACGCCCGAAACTGGGGCATAAACATTCACAAAAATTAATTTTGCACCTTCATATTGTACTGTGACTTTTAGAATATGACCACACACTATCTCTTCTACCTCAGAAGAAGAGGGACTGAAACTCTTAGAGAAAAGCACACCAACGTCACCGCTGTTAGTTAATTTGTGGCTTAGGAAGACCTCCCAAGGCCGCTCCTTCTTCCAGTCACTTCCATTCACGGCGTCACTGTGAGTTTCTTGAATAAAGACCACATCCAACCCTTTCAATTCTACCAACTTGAAGAGAGAAGCTCTCTTCACATCGCTCCTGGCTCCATTTATATTTAAAGACCCTATCTTTAAATCAGCCATGAAAGGGAAGGAAGTTGTCTCTGCAACAAGAAAAGCACATACAAACAATATGAGGAGAACAAATTTTGTCTTGATCATCGACTATTAATTGTGCCTTGACTTTTGTCATGATTTTCTTGAGCCGGTAAACCTCTTGGTCACTGAAAGCCCCCTCTTCCTTCCTCAGCCGTGCCACAGACCTGACCAAAGATCTCAAGTCAGGGAAGAACTGTTCGGTTTTAACCGCCCTTTGCCCTTTAGTTTCAGTTAAAAGTTTCCTAATTTTACTCAAAGGGATAAAAAATGGTTTCATCCTCTTGTGATGGCGTCCACTCACATTCCTCATCCGATGAATCATCCAACACTTTCTTGGCCTCGGCACCACCCTGCTCTTTGTCAGGCATTTTCCTTTTACTGCGTTTAGCTGTTGGACCCTTCTCCTCCATAGACATGTTGTCATCTACCAGTTCCTTACTGACCACACTTTCCACACTCTGACCGCAGTTCGTTTTACCTTTGTCACATGTCTTCTCCTCTGCCAGCTTACATTTCTCCGGTTTCTCTCTGGTCTGGGCATTATCGGCATCATTTCCACTCTTAGCTTGGTCCTGTTTCTCAGTCTGCTCCCAGTCCTGCATGTCTGCCTCGGTCTCCTCTACTTTCTCTGCAGACTGCTGTGCACCGGGCGAGTCAGACTCGGCTTCAGGCCTCGGTGCTTCAGGCTGCGGTGCTTCGGGCTGTGGCGCTTCGGGCTGCGGCGCTTCGGGCTGCGGCGCTTCAGGCGGGTTCGAGCTGGTCTGCTGTCCGGCCTCAGGGCAAGACCGAACCACATGTCCTTCTGCACCGCAACCGAAGCATTTCATGGTCTCAGAGGTGGCAAACACGTTATAACTAAAACCGTCTACTTTGAAGGTGAAAGTCAGGTCTAAATCAGCCGTGCTGTCCTTAGGGATCATGAGGACCTGTCTTCTGTGACACACAACGTGTCTTAGTTTTGGCGACTTGGATCCCAGCAGGACTAACTTAATGGGGGACACCAGCTGCCCGAAAAGCGACAGCTCCACGGCCAACACTTCATTCTTAATGAACGGAGGCGCATTTGAAATAGTTACCTTCTCTGCCAGGTTCCCCAGCGGGAGAACAGGGGTGGAAGAGTCACGAATCACGACGCCATTTTCCACCACCTCTTCACCTTTGGCCACGTCATCTGGGAAAATGACAACAGCTTTGTTCATCCGCGAAGCAGACTTTCAAAACCGACAACCTCTCCAACAGTATAGCTGGCCTCCTCCACTGAACAGCATAGCTGGCCTCCTCCACTGAACAGCATAGCTGGCCTCCTCCACTGAACAGCATAGCTGGCCTCCTCCACTGAACAGCCGACACTCGGCAATATCTTAACCGTATGTCGGCGTGTCAGCTTCTCCAGCTCACCACTGCTACTGACAACGGGCATGATGCCCGGCTGCCAACCGCACCACCAAACTACACCCCAAAGAATTAACCACCACCACCTAACAACAATCTAATCATGAAGATAAATACAGAAAAGAAAGAGAAAGCATGGAAAATTTCGCTCACACCGAAGCAAAAAACGCTGTCACTCCGTTGACTCACTAGCAGTTCCACTCGTTTCCGCTCGAGAGAGAGAGAGAGAGACAGACAGACAGACAGACAGACAGACAGACAGACAGAGAGGAGCGAGAGAGAGACAGAGAGAGAGTGAGAGAGAGACAGACAGACAGACAGACAGACAGACAGACAGACAGACAGACAGAGAGACAGAGAGACAGACAGACAGGCAGACAGACAGGCAGACAGACAGACAGACAGACAGACAGAGAGACAGAGAGACAGACAGACAGACAGACAGAGAGACAGAGAGACAGACAGACAGGCAGACAGACAGACAGACAGAGAGACAGACAGACAGACAGACAGACAGACAGGCAGACAGGCAGACAGACAGATAGACAGACAGACAGACAGGCAGACAGACAGACAGACAGACAGACAGACAGACAGAAAGGCAGACAGACAGAGAGGAGCGAGAGAGAGACAGAGAGAGAGAGGGGGAGAGAGCGAGAGAGACAGAGCGAGAGAGAGAGAGCGAGAGAGAGAGAGGGAGAGCGCGATGCCATTTGTGATACAGAATGAGACTTGCACTCCAGTGCACACACGCACACGCACGCACACGCACACATACACGCACGCACTTACGCGCGCACACATATGCACACACACAAACGCACGTGCACACAAACGCACACGCATGCACTTACGCGCGCACATATATGCACATACACTAATGCAAACGCACGCAAACACGCACAGGCACACACACACACACACACCCTTGCACACACCTGCACACACACAGATAATGGCTTCAGGTTTTTGGTGTTTAGTTTATATATATTATTATTTATGTATATATTATTTACACACACACACACACACACACACACATATATATAATTTATATGTATATATATCACTTATATCTATATATTATTTATATATATAATTTATATCTACACATAATTTATATATTATTATTTATATATATTAGTTACATATAGATTATTTATATACATATATTATTATTTACACACATATATATAATTTATATGTATATATAATTTATATATATTAGTTATATATAGATTATTTATATACATATATTATTATTTACACACACACACACACACACACACACATATATATATATATATATATAATTGATATCAACACGGATACAGGAAAAAAGATTTTAATACTTGCAGTACAGGCATTGCTCAGAGTCACGCCCCTAATTTCGGTTGGACAGCGACCAATCAGATGGGAAACATCCAAATATATTATCGATATATATTGGACTTAAAGATTAATTCAGAAATATTGACTCTGATCTGACATAAACATTGTAACGACTAAATATTAATGTTAGTATTGTGTACGTGCGTGTGTGCGTGCGTGCGTGTCCCGTCATGGAATGGCGACCTGTCCAGGGTGTCTTCCTGCCGCCCTGCAGTGCATGCTGGGAATGACTCCAGCCCTGCAGTCCTGACTGTGATTAAGTGGATGTGTGGACAGTGACTGTGTTGACACGCACATAATCTGGTTAAGGTGAATAATCGTATCAAGGTGATACTGTGATTACGGTGTCTGCATGTGTACATGTGGTCCCTGCAATAATCCAGGTTCATAAACCAGTTTTATAATCCAGGTTCATAAACCAGTTTTGTAATCCAGGTTCATAAACCAGTTTTGTAATCCAGGTTCATAAACCAGTTTTATAATCCAGGTTCATAAACCAGTTTTATAATCCAGGTTCATAAACCAGTTTTATAATCCAGGTTTATAAAAATTGATTAAAACCAGTTTTATAATCCAGGTTTATAAAAATGGATTAAAACCAGTTTTATAATCCAGGTTCATAAACCAGTTTTGTAATCCAGGTTTATAATCCAGGTTCATAAAAATGGATTATAATCCAGGTTTATAAAGCGGGATTATATTTATACATAAACCAGTTTTGTAATCCAGGTTTATAAAACTGGTTTTAATCCAGGTTCATAAAACTGGATTATATTTATACACCTGGATTATACACCAGTTTGTAAAACTGCATTATAATCCAGGTTTATAAAACTGGATTACAAACCTGTTTTATGAACCTGGATTAAAACCAGTTTTATAAACCTGGATTGCAAAACTGGTTTATGTATAAATATAATCCCGTTTTATAATCCCGGTTTATAAACCAGTTTTATAATCCAGGTTCATAAACCAGTTTTGTAATCCAGGTTTATAATCCAGGTTCATAAAACTGGATTATAATCCAGGTTTATAAAGCGGGATTATATTTATACACCTGGATTATAAACCAGTTTTATAATCCAGGTTTATAAAACTGGATTACAAACCTGTTTTATGAACCTGGATTAAAACCAGTTTTATAAACCTGGATTGCAAAACTGGTTTATGTATACATATAATCCCGCTTTATAATCCCGGTTTATAAACCTGGTGGTTAGATCGTGGAGTTGCAGAGCGGAAGTCAGGTTGTGTGTGACCTCGCTTCCATCATGGTGTTCAAGACTGTTTCTGTTGTTTCTATTTTCGGCCCGTCAAACCAGTTTGGAATATTCAGCTGTCCTTTCACGGGACATGGGTGTTGTTGCAGGGATGGGTGTGTTTCCTGCCGCTCGCCGCGTTGGTGTTGGTTGTCTGCAGCTCAGGTGCCCGTAGCGTTTTGGCCGAACTGATTGTCCAAAAGATGCCTTTCTACTGCAACTCACAGTGAATTAAATGGCTGATGAAAGTCCAGCTCTCTTACTCCCCCTATGACGACTTACACCGTAGCTGACCCGGGTGGTTGGGTCCAGCTGTTTTAGAAACAAATCGGGACTTGACGGACTTTAATCCCGGGATGGGGACGAGTTGTTGTCCCAAGTGAAGGAGTTCAAGTATCTCGGGGTCTTGTTCGCGAGTGAGGGCAGGATGGAGCGGGAGATTGACAGGTGGATTGGTGCAGCATCAGCAGTGATGCGGACGTCGTACCGGACCGTTGTGGTGAAGAGGGAGCTGAGCCGGAAGGCAAAGCTCTCAGTTTACCAGCCAGTCTTGGTTCCAGCCCTCACCTGTGGTCCCGAGCTCTGGGTAGGGTGAGGCCGCGGACCCAAGCGGCTGGAAGGAGTGTCCTGTGTAGGGTGTCTGGGCTCAGCCTTACGCTGTGCTCCCAATTTCCGCCTCGCTTTACATGCGACGGTTTGATTTGCTTTTATTCTCGTTACTCGCCAGTAATGCGAGTTACGCCGCAGGATCGAGTACGCGAACCCGCGGCGACAGGAAGCCAGGGCGTCAGTGACGTCAGGAGAATCTCAACGCTGATTGGCTTTCGCGACACAGCGTCGCGCGGATTTCTCGCTCAAGTGGAATATTTTCAGCTCGCGGGCGCGCGGGTGGCGTAGCGGTCTATTGCGTTGCCTCCCAACACGGGATCGCCGGTTCGAATCCCCGCGTTACCTCCGGCTCGGTCGGGCGTCCCTACAGACACAATTGGCCGTGGCTGCGGGTGGGAAGTCGGAGGTGGGTGTTTCTCCTGGTCGCTGCACTAGCGCCTCCTCTGGTCGGTCGGGGCACGGCTCAAAACGAGCGAGGTAATTGGCCGGATACAACTGGGGAGAAAAAGGGGGAAAATTGAAAATAAAAATCACCTCGTCGCGTAATCGGCGTCTGTTCGCGTCTTTGCGTTGACTTTATGTGTAACCTCATCGCGCCAAAAAAGTGCTTGGCGTTTGGTGTGAACGCAACATTAGAGAAAGGGTGAGGAGCTCGGACATCCGGAGGGAGCTCGGAGTAGAGCCGCTGCTCCTTCACGTCGAAAGGAGCCGGCTCATCTGATCAGGATGCCTCCTGGGCGCCCTCCTTTGGAGGTTTACCGGGCAAGGCCAACTGGGAGGAGACCCCGGGGTAGACCCAGAACTCGCTGGAGGGACTACATGTCCAGTCTGGCCTGGGAACGCCTTGGGATCCCCCAGATGGAGCTGGAGGGCGTTGGTGGGGAGAGAGACGTCTGGAGTGCCCTACTTAGCTTGCTGCCACCGCGACCCGACCCTGGAGAAGGGCTGATGATGATGATGATGATGAGATGACTTTAAAGTCTAATGTTTAACTGGCATGTGAACTTACTGAATGATTGAATTGAATAAAACAAGTTGTTTTTATGTTTAACTCTCAGTTCTTGGAGTGAGATGACTTTAGACGACTCCAAAACGTGTCTTTCTTCAGCCCGGTATCACGCCAAAGCGTGTCTTATACACGCTGGTCCAGCGTGTCAGTGTCACGGTTTGCCTCGCTCAGGCGTGAAAAGTACACGCGTGTATGAAGGTGCAGTGCCAGCAGGGGGCGATGATTAACTCAATGCCAGCAACTCCCCACGGAGGAAAAGAAGCATACAGCATTTTCCAAAATCCCTCCCCTAACCCTAACCCTAACCTAAGCCTAAAAACATAACCCATTTTCCACTCATGGATGAGGAAGGAATGACATGCGGTCTGTATTCTGGTGTCTGTGGAGACGAGTCTTGACGCAGCTCAGAGTGTGAGACTCCAACCTGCACAGGTGAAAAACCAAACCAAATGTTGGTTGATACTCAACCCTGACCTGCACAACATCTCTGCTGGCTTCAAATTCAACTTGCCAGCTGAATGACACTGGAGATGAAATAGAAAGAGCGAATAAAAGCTACAACCCTGAAGATTTAAATGCCAACAAATGCCTTTTTTTAAATACTTTTCGGTCACTTGTGGATTTAGGACAGCTATCTATCTATCTATCTATCTATCTATCTATCTATCTATCTATCTATCTATCTATCTATCTATCTATCTATCTATCTATCTATCTATCTATCCATCCATCCATCCATCCATCAATCCATCCATCCCAGACAGGGAGCTGGACTTACCATGATTTACGAGGTAAAATTAAAAATAGGATCAAAAACCGCTTTCATTTGCCCAGTATTGGAAAACGCAAGCACATGAAACGAGATGATAAGCGAGGTGATAAGCGAGATGATAAAGGAGACGATAAACGAGATGATAAGCGAGATGATAAGCGAGATGATAAGCGAGATGATAAATGAGATGATAAAGGAGAAGATAAACGAGATGATAAGCGACACGATAAGCAAGATGATAAGCGAGATGATAAACGAGATGATAAGCGAGATGATAAGCAAGATGATAAGCGAGATGATAAAGGAGAAGATAAACGAGATGATAAGCGAGATGATAAACGAGATGATAAGCGAGATGATAAAGGAGACGATAAGCGAGATGATAAGCGAGATGATAAGCGAGATGATAAAGGAGAAGATAAACGAGATGATAAGCGAGATGATGAATGCTGTCTATCAAAGTCAAAAGTTCGCCAGTGAGCAAAAAGTATTGAGGGCCATAAAAGAATGACTGGAGTCTTTAGGAAGTCATGTAAAATGCAAGACTAAAGATGATAGATTTTTCATCTAACATCCATCCATCCATTATCCAAACCGCTTATCCTGCTCTCAGGCTCGCGGGGATGCTGCAGCCTATCCCAGCAGTCACTGGGCGGCAGGCGGGGAGACACCCTGGACAGGCCGCCAGGCCATCACAGGAGCACCCGAAGGAGACACAAGCACACACGGGGAGAACGTGCAAACGTCACACAGAAAGGACCTGGCATGGCCTGGAGTTCGAACCCAGGACCCGAATGTTTCCACCTGTTGCTACATGTGAAGGCCTTAATCCAGTTTTCTTTGGGTTTTTGAAACTGTGCGTGTCAGCAGGAGGTCGCAGATGCTGGAGGACAACAGACATGGCCCCTGAGTAAGATTCAGTTCCCCCCTGAACACGTCTCTTAACTCCCTGAGTAAGATTCAGTTTCCCCCTGAACACGTCTCTTAACTCCCTGAGTAAGATTCAGTTTCCCCCTGAACACGTCTCTTAACTCCCTGAGTAAGATTCAGTTTCCCCCCTGAACACGCCTCTTAACTCCCTGAGTAAGATTCAGTTCCCCCTGAACACGTCTCTTAACTCTCTGAGTAAGATTCAGTTTCCCCCCCTGAACACGTCTCTTAACTCCCTGAGTAAGATTCAGTTTCCCCCTGAACACGTCTCTTAACTCCCTGAGTAAGATTCAGTTCCCCCCTGAACACGCCTCTTAACTCCCTGAGTAAGATTCAGTTTCCCCCTGAACACGTCTCTTAACTCCCTGAGTAAGATTCAGTTTCCCCCATGAACACGTCTCTTAACTCCCTGAGTAAGATTCAGTTCCCCCCTGAACACGCCTCTTAACTCCCTGAGTAAGATTCAGTTTCCCCCTGAACACGTCTCTTAACTCCCTGAGTAAGATTCAGTTCCCCCCTGAACACGCCTCTTAACTCCCTGAGTAAGATTCAGTTCCCCCCCTGAACACGTCTCTTAACTCCCTGAGTAAGATTCAGTTTCCCCCTGAACACGTCTCTTAACTCCCTGAGTAAGATTCAGTTCCCCCCTGAACACGCCTCTTAACTCCCTGAGTAAGATTCAGTTTCCCCCTGAACACGCCTCTTAACTCCCTGAGTAAGATTCAGTTTCCCCCCTGAACACGCCTCTTAACTCCCTGAGTAAGATTCAGTTTCCCCCTGAACACGTCTCTTAACTCCCTGAGTAAGATTCAGTTCCCCCCTGAACACGCCTCTTAACTTCCTGAGTAAGATTCAGTTCCCCCCTGAACACGCCTCTTAACTCCCTGAGTAAGATTCAGTTCCCCCCTGAACACGCCTCTTAACTCCCTGAGTAAGATTCAGTTCCCCCCTGAAGATGCCGCTTAACTCCCTGAGTAAGATTCAGTTTCCCCCATGAACACGTCTCTTAACTCCCTGAGTAAGATTCAGTTCCCCCCCTGAACACGCCTCTTAACTCCCTGAGTAAGATTCAGTTCCCCCCTGAACACGTCTCTTAACTCCCTGAGTAAGATTCAGTTTCCCCCCTGAATACGCCTCTTAACTCCCTGAGTAAGATTCAGTTTCCCCCTGAACACGCCTCTTAACTCCCTGAGTAAGATTCAGTTCCCCCCTGAACACGTCTCTTAACTCCCTGAGTAAGATTCAGTTTCCCCCTGAACACGTCTGTTAACTCCCTGAGTAAGATTCAGTTTCCCCCCTGAACACGTCTCTTAACTCCCTGAGTAAGATTCAGTTTCCCCCCTGAACACGCCTCTTAACTCTGAGTAAGATTCATTTTCCCCCTGAACACGTCTCTTAACTCCCTGAGTAAGATTCAGTTTCCCCCTGAACACGCCTCTTAACTCCCTGAGTAAGATTCAGTTTCCCCCTGAACACGTCTCTTAACTCCCTGAGTAAGATTCAGTTCCCCCCTGAACACGCCTCTTAACTCCCTGAGTAAGATTCAGTTCCCCCCTGAACACGTCTCTTAACTCCCTGAGTAAGATTCAGTTCCCCCCTGAACACGTCTCTTAACTCCCTGAGTAAGATTCAGTTTCCCCCTGAACACGTCTCTTAACTCCCCGAGTAAGATTCAGTATCCCCCTGAACACGTCTCTTAACTCCCCGAGTAAGATTCAGTTCCCCCCTGAACACGTCTCTTAACTCCCTGAGTAAGATTCAGTTTCCCCCTGAACACGTCTCTTAACTCCCTGAGTAAGATTCAGTATCCCCCTGAACACGTCTCTTAACTCCCTGAGTAAGATTCAGTTCCCCCCTGAACACGCCTCTTAACTCCCTGAGTAAGATTCAGTTTCCCCCCTGAACACGTCTCTTAACTCCCTGAGTAAGATTCAGTTCCCCCCTGAACACGTCTCTTAACTCCCTGAGTAAGATTCTGTTCCCCCCTGAACACGCCTCTTAACTCCCTGGGCAAGATCGACTTAGTCTCTGATATAAATGTATTACATTTGATGCTGCTTTGCCGCCTGCGACACTCCCCCAGAAACGCACAATTACCTCTCACATCTGTAATTAGCAGCTAGGAGTCATGTTATTTTACTTTTCCAGCCTGGCTAGCTGCCCTCCTCTCTTCGCCAACATTAGTGACCAAGTTAGCTTGTTAATGGTTTGTGTACTTCTGCCCTTGATTTCTCGGCTCCATGTACTTCCAGGGCTGTCCCAGTTAATAACACAACTCTTGTGTAGCGCTTGTCCAGTGTCTCCTAACTTGAGATACAGCGCCCTGTGTCCTTTGACTCAAACCTTCTTACATAACAATACCAAACTGGCAAGGAGGTTGCTATATAACAAAAACAGTATATTTATCTATGACAGAATAAAATAAAATATTCCACTCAGTGCTCCTTTAAAAGTGTCGAAATGAAACAAAATTAGTCACTCGGGGATCTTTAGAGTGCAAGGTAAGTTACCCCAATCCCAGGAAAAATACACACAACAGCCCCTAGGCCTTTTAACCAGGTAATGGAAATGAAATGGCAGCCCAGTACCAGCTAATACTTATTGACTATTAGCCCCCGTTGCAGGCCTGCTGTTGCTCGGGGGGGGGGGGGCAACTCACAGCACCGCCGGGGCAAATCTTCCTTTGATGGTGTTTTAAGCCCCCAACGTACTCTTCCAGGCAGCGCTGCATGGAAGGCACTCCCCGCCCCCGACAGTTTCATCCAATCACAGCACTGGTTAGGGTTAGGGTTAGGGTTAGGGTTAGCGCCAGTGCTGTGATTGGCTGAAACTGTCGGGGGCGGGGAGTGCCTTCCATGCAGCACTGCCTGGAAGAGGAGGTTGGGGGCTTAAAACACCATCGAGCCAAATCTTCACTCAGTGAGCAGTAACGTTTGGGTGACTCACAGACGACGAACAGCTCAGTCGCTCGACCAAGGCTTTTCCGGTCGCACAGTGCGCCATCTGGTGTCCGCCTGCGCCTCAGCGTCCAATCAAAGCCCCGGAGGCCACGTCCCGCCTCGTGCTTCGGTAGCAAGTTATCCATTTAGCTTGGGTAGTTGTTGTTTGGGACTGCTTCAACTGTTTTCTTCCAAACAGAAAACACATATTGCTAATCTGCCAGACCTAACAAGGCCTGTAAAACGTGAAAGAAAAAAAATGAAGTGAAAAAGAAGAAATAAAGGTTAAATTAGACCAAATAAACCCATTAGTCAGATGACCAATTAAAGCAGAGGGGCACTAACGGTAAATGTTGGGGTTAGTTCCAATCCGAAGAAAAGCAGAAAACAGGAAACAGCTGAACGTGGTTTTCAGACTGGACTTCCGGTGGTTCAGACTGGACTTCCGGCGGTTCAGACTGGACTTCCGGCGGTTCGGACTGGACTTCTCTGCCTGCTCAGTTGAAGGACGGTCGTGATAAAAGCTTCAGTGTTCGGAGAACAGTGCACGTACAACACTGCCATGGCTTCATAGCAATTTCCACCTGCACTTCCTGTGTACGACCCCATGACCCCGCCCCCTCCCCCCCTCCCCAGTGACCTACATACTGTGGCACAGATCTCGGTCACGTGTCGGTGTGACGTCGTGCTTCATCCACGTGCCCCCCTGCTCTCATTGTGCGTTCAGAGGAAAACACGACCAACACGCTGCCTGACCTTCACCTGGCCCACTTTCCCTGCTGCGTGCCGGCGTCACGCACTTCCGCCTGGCCAGGCTCCGCCAGGAGGGGGAGACGCCGGAGGAGCTGCTATGAAACCGATCAAGGAGCTTTTCTTCCCAGTGGCTCCGACGCAAATAACATGACACCGCCTCTGATGATCACAAAAGCTACTAAAACAAAATGTGCTGCCTTTCTTTTGATACAAGAGAGATTCAACATATATGTGATATTTAGATGATATGTTATGAAATGTATCATATATATCACATATATTATATACATCATATATAATGATATATATATATATGTGTATTTAGATGTTATGAAATGTATCATATATATCACATATATTATATACATCATATATAATGATATATATGTGTGTGTATTTAGATATGTTATGAAATGCATCATATATATCACATATATTATATACATCATATATAATGATATATATATGTGTGTGTATTTAGATATGTTATGAAATGTATCATATATATCACATATATTATATGCATCATATATAATGATATATATATGATATATGTGTGTGTGTGTGATATTTAGATGATAAGTTATGAAATGTATCATATATATCACATATATTATATACATCATATATAATGATATGTGTGTGTGTGTGTGATATTTAGATATGTTATGAAATGTATCATATATATCACACATATATACATCATATATAACGATATATATATGTGTGTGTGTGTGTGTGTGTGATATTTAGATGATATGTTATGAAATGTATCATATATATCACATATATTATATACATAATATATAATAATATATATATCATGATATATCATGATATACATATATATATCATGATATATATATGTATATACATACATATACATACATATATATATATATATCAATCATGATATATATATCATGATATATATCATATAGATAATGCACTGTGGAGGGAGAAAGGAGACGAGACCACGTCTCCTTTTGCCCACACGGCCGTTTATTCCACAAAACTTGTGGTCAACAGATTTTTACTTCCCAAACAACGCCCCCAAGTCTACCCACAATCCCCCCTGCTAACCCCTGAACCCACTGTTGTAAAGGGACCGTCTCTTCCGCACGGCGCAAATAAATGATAAAATAAGATAAAGATATATAATGGAAGATATATACAAGACAGATTAAGGCATGTACATATAAAAGGTTAATGTAAAGAACAGAACTAAGGTATAGCAGCAATAAAGGGCATCAAGAAATAAAGGATGCATATACAATCAATAACTAGATATAGCACACGTTATTAGATCGGCCTTCTGTGTGTCTGTGTGTGTGTGTGTGTGTGTGTGTGTGTGTTATTTTATGAAGAAGTCTTGTGGCCGGAGGACAGAAGCTGTCCCTCAGTCTGCTGCTGCTGCTGCAGGTTTTGAGAGTCCTGTATCTCCTCCTTGAGGGCAGCAGGAAGAACGGGCTGTTGTGTGGGTGTGCTGGGGGTCCTCCGTCCCTCCGGGACGTCCCCCGGGGACTTCCTGGGACACCAGCGGGTGTACAGCTCCTGCAGACTAGCCATCTCACATCCAGGGGTGGTGCATGTGGCCCACCACCCTCCCCAGTGCCTTGCCGGTCCTTGCTGGTGCAGCTGCCGTAGCAGGTGGGGAAACAGCCCGTCAGCAGGCTCTCTATGGTGGCCCGGATAGAGGCCTTGAGGATTTGGGCGCCTCAAGAACTTTGGCCCGAGGCCGCACAGGCGCTGCTGGGCCGTCTTAACCACAGTGGTGGTGGCGTGGCGAGCTCATGTCAGGTCTTCGTGGATGTTAGCTCCCAGATACTATATGGAGTCGTCCACCCTGTCTTCTGCGTGTTTAATTATTTGAAGTCCTCTTTCGTTATGTCTTTTTTAAGCAATTCTGTACTCATACTTTTGACTGTGTAAAGAATAAATCTTATTACAATATTTATTCATTACAACATCTGCCAATCGTAATTTACCACACAGCCAGCCTGTCCTCATTCCCAACTCGTCAAACACAGCAGCTTGGTCAGCGGCCTGTCCTTCAAACTGTGATGCTCCAGCTTCCTCTTTACTGTCAGTTTTCCTTCCAACTGTGATGCTCAAACTTCCCCTTTACTGTCAGTTTTCCTTCAAACTGTGATGCTCAAACTTCCCCTTTACTGTCAGTTTTCCTTCCAACTGTGATGCTCCAGCTTCCTCTTTACTGTCAGTTTTCCTTCCAACTGTGATGCTCCAGCTTCCTCTTTACTGTCAGTTTTCCTTCCAACTGTGATGCTCCAGCTTCCTCTTTACTGTCAGTTTTCCTTCCAACCGTGATGCTCCAGCTTCTTCTTTACTGTCAGTTTTCCTTCCAACTGTGATGCTCCAGCTTCCTCTTTACTGTCAGTTTTCCTTCCAACTGTGATGCTCCAGCTTCCTCTTTACCGTCAGTTTTCCTTCCAACTGTGATGCTCCAGCTTCCTCTTTACTGTCAGTTTTCCTTCCAACCGTGATGCTCCAGCTTCTTCTTTACTGTCAGTTTTCCTTCCAACTGTGATGCTCCAGCTTCCTCTTTACTGTCAGTTTTCCTTCAAACTGTGACGCTCAAACTTCCCCTTTACTGTCAGTTTTCCTTCCAACTGTGACGCTCCAGCTTCTTCTTTATTGTCAGTTTCCTTCAAACTGTGATGCTCCAGCTTCCTCTTTACTGTCAGTTTTCCTTCCAACTGTGATGCTCCAGCTTCCTCTTTACCGTCAGTTTTCCTTCCAACTGTGATGCTCCAGCTTCCTCTTTACTGTCAGTTTTCCTTCCAACCGTGATGCTCCAGCTTCTTCTTTACTGTCAGTTTTCCTTCCAACTGTGATGCTCCAGCTTCCTCTTTACTGTCAGTTTTCCTTCCAACTGTGATGCTCCGGCTTCCTCTTTACTGTCAGTTTTCCTTCCAACTGTGATGCTCCAGCTTCCTCTTTACTGTCAGTTTTCCTTCAAACTGTGATGCTCCAGCTTCCTCTTTACTGTCAGTTTTCCTTCAAACTGTGATGCTCCAGCTTCCTCTTTACTGTCAGTTTTCCTTCCAACTGTGATGCTCCAGCTTCCTCTTTACTGTCAGTTTTCCTTCAAACTGTGATGCTCCAGCTTCCTCTATACTGTCAGTTTCCTTCCAACTGTGATGCTCCAGCTTCCTCTTTACTGTCAGTTTTCCTTCAAACTGTGATGCTCCAGCTTCCTCTTTACTGTCAGTTTTCCTTCCAACTGTGATGCTCCAGCTTCCTCTTTACTGTCAGTTTTCCTTCAAACTGTGATGCTCCAGCTTCCTCTTTACTGTCAGTTTTCCTTCCAACTGTGATGCTCCAGCTTCCTCTTTACTGTCAGTTTTCCTTCAAACTGTGATGCTCAAACTTCCCCTTTACTGTCAGTTTGCACGTGCAGACCTCCTCAATTGATTTAAAATGTTTTATGGATTTTACTCATAGAATGGTGAGTAAAATGAAATCATATATCTATGATAGAAAAAAACTATGAAAATAAGACTCGGAACATAAAAACACGGAATTATCCTTGCTTGTGTTGTAGTAACTCTCAGATGTACGTCGCTTTGGATAAAAGCGTCTGCTAGATGAAACTGTACCATTTTAACATTGCAACATTATAACACTGTAACATTGTGACGTTGTAACATTGTAGCATTGTAACACCATAATATTATAACATTGTGACCTTATAACATCGTGGCATTGTAACATTAAAACATTGTGACATTGTAACATTATAACGTATAACATTGTGACATTGTAACAGTTTTACATTGTGACATTGTAACAGTATAACATAAAATTGTGTCATTGTAACGTTATAACATTGCGACATTGTAACATTATAACATTGTGACATTGTAACATTATAACATATAACATTGTGACATTGTAATATAACATTGTGACATTGTAACAGTTTTACACTGTGACATTGTAACAGTATAACATAACATTGTGTCATTGTAACGTTATAACATTGCGACATTGTAACATTATAACATTGTGACATTGTAACATTATAACATATAACATTGTGACATTGTAATATAACATTGTGACGTAACATGATAACATTGTGACATTGTAACAGTATAACACTGTGACATTGTAACAGTATAACATAACATTGTGTCATTGTAACATTATAACATTGTGACATTGTAACATTATAATATTGTGACATAGTAACATTATTGCATTGTAACATTATAACTGTGTGAAGTCTGAGAGGAACCAAAAAGGGACTTCGTCCATCTTGTGAGACTGCAAGAGGTCTACATGCGGCTCCTCAGACACCAGCTGTAAACCACATCTGTCAGTTTAACCTCATTCTTATTCTCCTGTGGCCTTTTAAAAACTTTGGAAAGTTTTCCTTCTGCTAAAACACAAATTCCGGTGCAGAGCTTTTTTTCAAAGCGGCCACTTCACGTCAGCTTCATGCTGGAGAATCCAGCATCACTTTGAAACAGCGGATCAATATTGTCTCGGGCCAAATGAAAAACTCAAGCCTTCCTTTTTCAAGGTTTCCCAGAGCGGCTGTGATTTACTCAACAGTCTCATCTCCCCGAATTCAAGACGCTCTTCTCAGCTCTCAGTCTGATGTGATGTAGTGAAAGAGAATAAATCTCCGCTCCCGGATCGATCTGGTGGCTCTCAATAGAGTCGTGGACTGGCTGGCGAGTTCCTGCGAGACTCCATGAGGGGACGAGGTCACCTCGCACATCAAGCAAAAATACAGCTGACTGTCAGGAGGGCGAAGCTCTGCTCTTCATCACAGCGTCGCTCAAGGACTCAAGGACCCGTATCCCATTATGACTCTCTCTCTCTCTGTGTCTGTCTGTCTGTCTGTCTCTCTCTCTCCCTCCCTCTGTCTCTCTCTGTGTCTGTCTGTCTGTCTGTCTCTCTCTCTCTCTCTCTCTCACACACACACACACACACACACACACACACACACACAAACACACAGACACAAAAGCCCTATTGTTGGCACTCAGGAGGCTGATGTGTTGAGTCCAGAGTGTATTGTGTGTATCGTGTGTATTGTGTGCAGTGTGCAGCTGAGTGAGTGTGTACCACTGTGAAATGAATTCATCATCCTAACCGCGCCGCTGTTATGTACACACTAATGAACACCAGGCACGTGCTAAAAACACAGGCACGGAAATTAGAGCCGCGTTAAACAAACATCCCTGTCTGCTCCCTAATTACTCTCTGCTCCACTTTATGATGCTCAGCCCCGCACCATGGACTCACCATGGACTCCTGCTCAGGCCCCCATGGAGTCCTACTCAGGCCCCCATGGACTCACTATGGACTCCTGCTCAGGCCCCCATGGACTCCTGCTCAGGCCCCCATGGACTCACCATGGACTCCTGCTCAGACCCTCACCATGGACTCACCATGGAGTCCTGCTCAGGTCTCACCATGGACTCACCATGGAGTCCTGCTCAGGCCCCCATGGACTCACCATGGAGTCCTGCTCAGGTCTCACCATGGAGTCCTGCTCAGATCTCACCATGGAGTCCTGCTCAGGTCTCACCATGGAGTCCTGCTCAGCCCCGCACCATGGACTCACCATGGAGTCCTGCTCAGGCCCCCATGGACTCCTGCTCAGGCCCCCATGGACTCACCATGGACTCCTGCTCAGACCCTCACCATGGACTCACCATGGACTCCTGCTCAGGTCTCACCATGGACTCGCCATGGACTCCTGCTCAGGTCTCACCATGGACTCACCATGGACTCCTGCTCAGGTCTCACCATGGACTCACCATGGACTCCTGCTCAGGTCTCACCATGGACTCACCATGGACTCCTGCTCAGACCCTCACCATGGACTCACCATGGACTCACCATGGACTCCTGCTCATGTCTCACCATGGACTCGCCATGGAGTCCTGCTCAGGTCTCACCATGGACTCGCCATGGAGTCCTGCTCAGGTCTCACCATGGACTCGCCATGGACGCTGCAACTCCCGTCCCTGTGGTTCTGCCCTCAGCCGACGCTGCTGCACATGCTCAGCTCATTTGTCTAATAAAGCTGATGGAAAAATGGGTCATCGGGTCTTTACTGCGATGGATTGCACGGCCATGTGACGCGCCGTGCGCGAGCCCCGTTTCCACCTGCATGCAGGGAGCGAGGGCGCGCACGCCTTCGATCCGACTGGTGACATTTGCACGTGTCAGGTGGTTAAACGCATGTCGACCAGCGCGCGGCGTGGGCAAACGAGGCGGCTGTGGTGAAAGTAGGTTACATGCAGATTAAACAGGCAGCGGCCTCAGCGACATCCATCCCTGGTCTTAACGCGCCACTCAGCATCCACATCCGCATCATCAGCATCATCAGCATCATTCGCCAGGTCGGTTTCCACATCTGATCACTGTGACACATCTACATTAAGCAAGAGTTTAAGAAAACTAATTGAAACAGTAAAATAAGTTGAAAATTCAAAGTGATACCATGTGTATGAGGTTGGTGATGAAACACCAGATCTCTGTGTGCAGAAATGACTACAAGTACTGGGTAATTTTATGCATATACGTTACGCCCAGCTTGGTCGGGCGTCCCTACAGACCCTGTGCACAACTGTAGTCCACTGACTTCCGGTTTCTACTGCAGCGGTCATACCAGTTTCCTGTTAGTTGGCGTGTGCTGTTGACAACGGCATATTTTTCACGATGCCTGCAAGATTTACCACGGATAAATGTCAACCACATGCACACAACTGTCCACACACCTTCACCTACCAGCAAACTCTCACCTGCACCTACCAGCAAACTTTCACCTGCACCTGCCAGCAAACTCTCACCTGCACCTACCAGCAAACTCTCACCTGCACCTACCAGCAAACTTTCACCTGCACCTGCCAGCAAACTTTCACCTGCACCTACCAGCAAACTCTCACCTGCACCTACCAGCAAACTCTCACCTGCACCTACCAGCAAACTTTCACCTGCACCTACCAGCACACTGCTGAAAAGTTCCAAGTTGTTCACATCAAGTTACCTCCACAATTATGAGGATGACAGGCATCGAGTAAAATACGCCACTGTCAACAGCACACGCCAACAAACAGGAAACTGGTCGGACCGCTGCAGTAGAAACCGGAAGTCAGTCAGACTACAGTTATGCACAGAGCCGATTGGCCGTGTCTGCGGGTGGGAAGCCGGATGTGGGTCCTGGTCGCTGCACTAGCGCCTCCTCTGGTCGGTGTGGGCGCCTGCTCGGGGGGGAGGGGGTGGAGCTGTCCTATTGAACTGTGATTCAGAAGTTAGGATTCTCCACAATTGTATCTGATACATGTGGAGTCGCCAGCCGCTTCTTTTCACCTGACAGTGAGGAGTTTCACCAGGGGGACGTAGCGCATGGGAGGATCACGCTATTCCCCCCAGTCCCCACCCCCCGAACAGGCGCCCCAACCGACCAGAGGAGGCGCTAGTGCAGCGACCAGGACACATACCCACATCCGGCTTCCCACCTGCAGACACGGCCAATTGTGTCTGTAGGGACGCCCGACCAAGCCGGAGGTAACACGGGGATTCGAACCGGTGACCCCCGTGTTGGTAGGCAACGGAGTAGACCACCACGCCACCCGGACCCCCCTAGTCCGTGTTATTTGTATAGCCCATTATCACGAAGCACAAATTTGTGTCAGCGGGCTTTACAGCAACACAACATCCTGTCCGTAGACCCTCGCGTCGGATAAGGAACACCTCCCTAAAAACAAGCTGTAACAGGGAGGAGGAACAGGAGGACGCCAAGGGGAGGGGAGCAGAGGAGGACCTCTCCCCCAGCACGTGACGTTGTGTTTACACAGCTTGCAATTTGCGTCCGTGCGCGCCGCCAAATGGACAAAACGTGAGAGACCTTTCCATCAGCACGTCGGTAAGTCAACCTGCCAAAGTCTGCAGGGCCTCATGCTGCGATTTCCGTTCCTCTAACGAGCTGACGGACTCACCTGCTCCACACAACCGACACGCAAAAAGACCCGCACACACACCCGCACACGCACACACCTCTGCGACTCGCCCCTCGCTGGCTTCATTAGCACGACCTGCTAACGTGCTGCTCAGATCGTCGGGCCTCCTGCAGGAGACCGCTGAGCTGTGTGAAGAAGACCTCGGTGACCTCCAGGAGCCGCGGGTGCTGGCGCAGAGATAACGACATGAAAGCGAAGGAGGCGCCGCGGGGGAGGGAGTCAGAAGAACCGCTCGCTCCTATCAGTCACGACCAGCGGAGCCGTCCGCCTCCCCCGCGGAGAGACTCAGGGCAGGACGAGCCCTGTGCAGTAAGACGGGCCTTAATCCGGAGCCGCCCGGAGCCAGGAGAGTCCTGATATCAGGACTCTAATGCTTCCGCTCGGGCCCGCCGCCCAGCCCGCCCGGCTTTAAGCCCCACCGCTGACCCAGCTCGCCGGCGAGGGAGCTGAGCTCCCTGGGCCGTGACAGATGTTTCTGAAGTGGAGGAGCTGCAGCCTGTCGAGAGTTCAAACTTCTCTCCCCCTAAGTGCTGAGTGGGGGGGGGATTTAAACTGGGTTCGAGAAGGGAGCGAAGGCTCGTCTCACTGTCGTGGAATAGATCTGAATGAGTTACAGAACGACCCAGACCTCACCGAGGACCGGGTGCACGGGGCAGGAGACTGGTACCGCTCCACAGGGCCCTGCTGAGCACAGCTCTTGATGCATCTGTGGGGTCCCAGATAGCAAAACCACTGTGGTCCGGACCCGTCCCACACCGACACTTCATCCGGCCCACATACCGCGAGGATTGATGGAACTTGGGTGGTCCGCTCCTGTCTGCCAGATCTGAGCCAGAACCAAGCCATAGCAATGCCAAGTGTGCCACGTATTTGCCAAAGGCGGTCCGATTACCCCTCGGGGATGAATACAGTACTTGGTTCTGATTCTGACGTTTGCTTTGTGATATTTGGGCCATATTCACCATTTACCACACGGGCCACTTCAGGCTCACATCCATTTCGTCAGGGCCAGAAGGCCATCACTGCCTGAGGTGGCCCACATCCGGATGCTGTCTGGGCTTCCTCACCCGGTCTTGGGTGGTCGCTGATCCACTACATTTGTTTTGCACAATGTGTTACCACGCACATTTGCATTTGCTAAATTCTATGCATTAACTGTATGCATGCTACATTACCTCGCGCTTTGCAACCTGTTATGTTACAAAATCCATCCATCCCTCCATCCATCCATCCATCCATCCATCCATCCATCCATCCCTCCGTCCATCCGTCCCTCCGTCCATCCATCCCTCCGTCCATCCGTCCCTCCGTCCATCCATCCATCCAGCCATCCATCCCTCCGTCCATCCATCCATACGTTCATTATCTGAACCGCTTATCCTGCTCTCGGGGTCACATGATGCTGGAGTCTATCCCAGCAGTCACTGGGCGGCAGGCAGGGAGACACCCTGGACAGGCCACCAGGCCATCACAGGGCCCACACACACACACACACACACACACACACACACACACACACACACACACACACACACACACACACACAACTAGGGACAATGTAGTATGGCCGAGTCACCTGACCACGTCTTTGGACTGTGGGAGGAAACCCACCCAGACACGGGGAGAACATGCAAACTCCACACAGAGGACGACCCGGGACGACCCCCCAAGGTTGGACTACCCCGGGGCTCGAACCCAGGACCTTCTTGCTGTGAGGCGACCGCGCTAACCACTGTGCCACCATGCTGCCCACCTAGGGACACTTTATTATCATTTATTATTATTATTATTATTAATTTTATTTACATATATACGTAAATATAATATATAAATATACATATATATAATATTGTATATAATTTATGTATCATAATTATGTTACCTTATAATTCTGTTATTTTTGTGTAGTTTGTGCATTTGACACCTACTGCGTGTCTGTCCGTCCTGGAAGGGGCGTCCCTCTTCTGTTGAGATGAGGTTTTTCTTGAGGAGGTTTTCCTCATTCGGGTCTAGGGTCCAAGGATCGAGGCTGTTGTAAGTGACTGTAAAGCCCTTCGGGACTACCTTATGGATTTGGGCTATACAAAAAAACTTGACTGACTTGCAGACTGGATGCACTGGCCAGTAGACTGGTTGTACTGGGCAGTAGACTGGATGCACTGGCCAGTAGACTGGTTGTACTGGACAGTAGACTGGATGTACTGGCCAGTAGACTGGTTGTACTGGGCAGTAGACTGGATGCACTGGCCAGTAGACTGGTTGTATTGGGCAGTAGACTGGTTGTACTGGGCAGTAGACTGGTTGTACTGGACAGTAGACTGGTTGTATTGGGCAGTAGACTGGTTGTACTAGGCAGTAGACTGCTCGTTTTGGGCAGTAGACTGGTTGTACTGGGCAGTAGACTGGTTGTAATGGGCAGTAGACTGGTTGTAATGAGCAGTAGACTGGTTGTATTGGGCAGTAGACTGGTTGTATTGGGCAGTAGACTGGTTGTAATGAGCAGTAGACTGGTTGTAATGAGCAGTAGACTGGTTGTACTGGGCAGTAGACTGGTTGTACTGGACAGTAGACTGGTTGTACTGGGCAGTAGACTGGTTGTATTGGGCAGTAGACTGGTTGTAATGGGCAGTAGACTGGTTGTAATGGGCAGTATACTGGTTGTATTGGGCAGTAGACTGGTTGTACTGGACAGTAGACTGGTTGTATTGGGCAGTAGACTGGTTGTACTGGACAGTAGACTGGTTGTACTGGGCAGTAGACTGGTTGTACTGGGCAGTATACTGGTTGTACTGGAGAGTAGACTGGTTGTACTGGGCAGTAGACTGGTTGTACTGGGCAGTAGACTGGTTGTAATGAGCAGTAGACTGGTTGTACTGGACAGTAGACTGGTTGTACTAGGCAGTAGACTGGTTGTATTAGGCAGTAGACTGGTTGTACTGGACAGTAGACTGGTTGTACTGGACAGTAGACTGGTTGTATTGGGCAGTAGACTGGTTGTACTGGACAGTAGACTGGTTGTACTGGGCAGTAGACTGGTTGTACTGGGCAGTAGACTGGTTGTAATGAGCAGTAGACTGGTTGTACTGGGCAGTAGACTGGTTGTATTGGGCAGTAGACTGGTTGTAATGGGCAGTAGACTGGTTGTACTGGACAGTAGACTGGCTGTATTGGGCAGTAGACTGGTTGTATTGGACAGTAGACTGGTTGTACTGGACAGTAGACTGGTTGTACTGGACAGTAGACTGGTTGTACTAGGCAGTAGACTGCTCGTTTTGGGCAGTAGACTGGTTGTAATGAGCAGTAGACTGGTTGTACTGGGCAGTAGACTGGTTGTAATGGGCAGTAGACTGGTTGTACTGGGCAGTAGACTGGTTGTAATGAGCAGTAGACTGGTTGTAATGAGCAGTAGACTGGTTGTACTGGACAGTAGACTGGTTGTATTGGGCAGTAGACTGGTTGTAATGAGCAGTAGACTGGTTGTATTGGGCAGTAGACTGGTTGTATCGGGCAGTAGACTGGTTGTACTGGACAGTAGACTGGTTGTATCGGGCAGTAGACTGGTTGTAATGGGCAGTAGACTGGTTGTAATGAGCAGTAGACTGGTTGTACTGGACAGTAGACTGGTTGTACTGGACAGTAGACTGGTTGTACTGGACAGTAGACTGGTTGTAATGGGCAGTAGACTGGTCGTATAAAAAGAAACTTTAAAATGTAAATGAAGAAAACAGCCAGAAGTGTTGAACAGTAACAGGCTGGTAGTTGTGGTGTTGGAGTATACACATCATGTTTACTATAATGCAGTACACACTGTACCATGTGGGATTATAGACTGTGCAGGGTTGTGTCAGAAGAGTGCCTATTATGGGTACACAACATATGATCAGTGTGCGTTGCTGTACAGCATGGCGGGCGAGCCGTCAACCCGCTCGGTGGGGAAACGACAGCTGACACGCAGAGGACAGGCCAGCAGTGCCGGACCTCGCAGACGGTGTGCCGCTTCAGAGGGCGAGGGGGGGGGCCTCATCTCTGAGTCGGCGGCTTCAGCACCACCGGCTGCCAGCAGATCCCCTGTAAGGCCGTGATGGTGTAAGACGGACACTGCGAAGGTTCACGGTTGGAGCCATTTTGCACGTATGTACGTTAACGAGGTTCAAGTTTCAGCTTTGTTTGTCCTACAGTTACACGCTGCGCCACCATGCCGGATAAGATACTTTGTTTCTTTACTTAAGTAGAAGTGGAATTACCTACAAATAATTGTACTCTGGTGAAGGGTCCTCAAGTGGGAAATGTCTTGGTGGACGCTCGATAACCCAGCAAATCACAGGAAGTTGAATCAGTTCATCTGCACACGACGCTTAATTCCAGATGAACCATCAATACACGTTGTGTGAACCGATTCAACTTCCTGTAAAAGCAGGAAGGTATTTGAGTACTGAAGTATCAAAGGAAAAGTACAGATTTCTGATGAGTTTCTCGATCTCCTGACCTGGTTAGTGGTCAAACAACGTTGGCTCTCGTTTCCTCTCCAAGCATGCAGGCATAGAATAGGAAAAATAAACAACGACTTTGTCAACTGATCAACCACACTTTGTGTGTAAAATCTATTTCTTAAAACGAAGCAGTAATTCATAGTTTCATATATGTAGCTATATATGTATAAGTATGTGCGTGCAGACGGGTGACAGATTCCAGGACAAACTAACATAAAGTGTCGCGTCTCAGTAAGGTGTTGGGCCACCAGCAGCCTCCAGAACAGCTTCAGTGCTCCTTGACATGCATTCCACAAGTCTCCGAACTCTCCTGGAGGGATGGACGCCATTCTTCCAGAAGATACTCCCTCATTTGGTGGTTTGATGATGGTGGTTGAGAGAGCTGTCTAACACGTCGGTCCGAAACCTCCCATAGATGTTCAACTTCAAACCATTCAGTGACCCCTTGTGTCCCCTCAGAGCATAACAGAGCCCCGGACCCCCTCATTGTAGCATTCAGGTTTTTACCCCCCCCTTTTTTTTTCTCCCCAATTGTATCCGGCCAATTACCCCACTCTTCCGAGCCGTCTCCAGACTACCACATGACTCCTCCCATACATGTGGAGTCACCAGCCGCTTCTTTTCACCTGACAGTGAGGAGTTTCGCCAGGGGGACGTAGCGCGTGAGAGGATCACGCATCCCCCCACCCCGAACAGGCGCCCCGACAGACCAGAGGAGGCGCTAGTGCAGCGACCAGGACACATCCGGCTTCCCACCAGCAGATACGGCCAATTGTGTCTGTATGGACGTCCGATCCGGAGGTAACACGGGCATTCGAACCGGCGAATTTATTTTTTTTAACATGATTTGCCTTATATAGAAAGGAAAATCAAGATTAAGTGGAAGGAGGTTTGGCAGAGGTGACAGGCAACATTAGATAGGTCCCAGACTGGATATGAACACAGGGTAGATAGGTCCCAGACTGGATATGAACACAGGGTAGAAAGGTCCCAGACTGGATATGAACACAGGGTAGATAGGTCCCAGACTGGATATGAACACAGGGTAGATAGGTCCTAGGCTGGATATGAACACAGGGTAGACAGGTCCTAGGCTGGATATGAACACAGGGTAGAAAGGTCCTAGACTGGATATGAACACAGGGTAGACAGGTTCTAGACTGGATATGAACACAGGGTAGATAGGTCCTAGGCTGGATATGAACACAGGGTAGAAAGGTCCTAGACTGGATATGAACACAGGGTAGATAGGTCCTAGACTGGATATGAACACAGGGTAGAAAGGTCCTAGACTGGATATGAACACAGGGTAGATAGGTGCTAGACTGGGTATGAACACAGGGTAGATAGGTCCTAGACTGGATATGAACACAGGGTCAATAGGTCCTAGACTGGATATGAACACAGGGTAGATAGGTCCTAGGCTGGATATGAACACAGGGTAGATAGGTCCTAGGCTGGATATGAACATAGGGTAGATAGGTCCTAGACTGGATATGAACACAGGGTAGAAAGGTCCTAGACTGGATATGAACACAGGGTCAATAGGTCCTAGACTGGATATGAACACAGGGTAGATAGGTCCTAGGCTGGATATGAACACATGGTAGAAAGGTCCTAGACTGGATATGAACACAGGGTAGACAGGTTCTAGACTTGATATGAACACAGCGTAGATAGCTGCTAGACTGGATATGAACACATGGTAGAAAGGTTCTAGACTGGATATGAACACATGGTCGATAGGTCTTAGACTGGATATGAACACATGGTAGATAGGTCCTAGACTGGATATGAACACAGGGTAGATAGGTGCTAGACTGGATATGAACACATGGTAGAAAGGTTCTAGACTGGATATGAACACAGGGTAGATAGGTCCTAGACTGGATATGAACACAGGGTAGATAGGTGCTAGACTGGATATGAACATAGGGTAGATAGGTCCTAGACTGGATATGAACACAGGGTAGATAGGTGCTAGACTGGATATGAACACGGTAGATAGGTCCTAGACTGGATATGAACACAGGGTAGATAGGTGCTAGACTGGATATGAACACAGGGTAGATAGGTCCTAGACTGGATATGAACACAGGGTCGATAGGTCCTAGACTGGATATGAACACAGGGTAGATAGGTGCTAGACTGGATATGAACACAGGGTAGATAGGTCCTAGACTGGATATGAACACAGGGTAGATAGGTCCTAGGCTGGATATGAACACAGGGTAGATAGGTCCTAGACTGGATATGAACATAGGGTAGATAGGTCCTAGACTGGATATGAACACAGGGTAGAAAGGTCCTAGACTGGATATGAACATAGGGTAGACAGGTTCTAGACTGGATATGAACACAGGGTAGATAGGTCCTAGACTGGATATGAACACATGGTAGATAGGTGCTACACTGGATATGAACACGGGGTAGATAGGTGCTACACTGGATATGAACACAGGGTAGATATGTGCTACACTGGATATGAACACATGGTAGAAAGGTCCTAGACTGGATATGAACACAGGGTAGATAGGTCCCAGACTGGATATGAACACAGGGTAGATAGGTCCTAGACTGGCTATGAACACATGGTAGAAAGGTCCTAGACTGGATATGAACACAGGGTAGATAGGTTCTAGACTGGATACGAACACAGGGTAGATAGGTGCTAGACTGGATATGAACACAGGGTAGATAGGTGCTAGACTGGATATGAACACATGGTAGAAAGGTCCTAGACTGGATATGAACACAGGGTAGATAGGTCCTAGACTGGATATGAACACAGGGTAGATAGGTCCTAGACTGGATATGAACACAGGGTAGATAGGTTCTAGACTGGATATGAACACAGGGTAGATAGGTGCTAGACTGGATATGAACACAGGGTAGATAGGTGCTAGACTGGATATGAACACATGGTAGAAAGGTCCTAGACTGGATATGAACACAGAGTATTGCCATTAAGCCACTTGTCTGGTTGACCGACCAAAAGGCAGGGCTACTTCAGTTCAGTTTTACTTTCAGTTCTGTGATGTACACCTCCAGTCTTGCAGGGGTGCAGCCGGGAGGTGAAATGGGACGTCTGATCTTCCGTGATGAACGAGATCCTTCACGAGGCCTTTGGCTTCTGACGCCATTACGCCAGCCTCGTCTCCATCTCCCAGGAAGTAGATTTGATTCATGGACCATTTGTGTCACACTGATGACTGGAATAATGGGGATTGCACAGGGGATACGAAGCCACAGTGGCTTTCTACTGCAGAGGTCGAAGTCTTGAAGGTTGTAAAGGTGGATGAAGCCGGCGTAACGATGACTCAACAGACGTCACCTGATACAACACGGACAACAAGCCAACAAACTGTGGCTTGTATCTTTAATGACGCAGGGCGGAGAGTCGTCTGTATGCTGGGTTTAATACTGAGTCGATCTGACTTGTTGGCTTTAAAAGTCTGTGGATGCACAGCAAGAATGTTTTTTTCTTTCTGCTGTTTATCCTGACTATAGTGCTGCTTAAGACACCTGACAGTTTAGGAAACATAATACCGTTAAGAACACGGACAAGAACTAAAGAAAGAACATCAAACACGTGCGTTCAGGACAATTTATGCAAGGTACTGGATGGCTTATGTTATATCCTGTAGTTAGTCCGCCGCCCACTAGGGGGTGCAGCCGAGGGCAGACGTAAGAAAATGACGTAACAAAGAGGGGGGGAAATAAACAGAGCCGATGTGGGCGGTTACTGAGCAGTCGTGTCGTTTCTGCTGTGTAATATGTGGGTAGATAACAGCTTATTTTCAGGAAAATCTCTGGGTAGGAAAACTGCAAGGAATTGGGCGTCCGGGTGGCGTAGCGGTCTATTCCGTTGCCTACCAACACGGGAATCGGCAGTTCGAATCCCCGTGTTACCTCCAGCTTTGTCGGGCGTCCCTACAGACACAATTGGCCGTGTCTGCAGGTGGGAAGCCGGATGTGGGTGTGTGTCCTGGGCGCTGCATTAGCGCCTCCTCTGGTCGGTCAGGGAGCCTGGTCGGTCGGGGGAGGGGGATGTGGGGGGAATAGCGAGATCCACCCACGCGCTACGTCCCCCTGGCAAAACTCCTCACTGTCAGGTGAAAAGAAGCGGCTGGTGACTCCACATGTATGGGAGGAGACATGTGGTAGTCTGCAGCCCTCCCCGGATCAGCAGAGGGGGGTGGAGCAGAGACCGGGACCAGGGGTAACTGGCCAAGTACAATTGGGGAGAAAAAAAGGGGGGGATCCAGAAAAAAAATAGATTACCATTAGTCCATCCATCCATCCATCCATGATCCAAACCGCTTACCCTGCTCTCAGGGTCGCGGGGATGCTGGAGCCTATCCCAGCAGTCATTGGGCTGCAGCCAGGGAGACACCCTGGACAGGCCGCCAGGCCATCACAGGGCCGACACGCGCACACCCATTCACACCTAGGGTCAATGTAGTACGGCCGAGTCACCTGACCTACATGTCTTTGGACTGTGGGAGGAAACCGGAGCCCCCGGAGGAAACCCACGCAGACATGGAGAGAACATGCAAACTCCACATAGAGGACGACCCCGGAAGACCCCCAAGGTTGGACTACCCCGGGGCTCGACCCCAGGACCTTCTTGCTGTGAGGCAACCGCGTTAACCACTGCGCCACCGTGCCGCCTGGCCGGATACAGTTGGCGAGAAATAAAATAAAATAAATCTACAATGAATTATGAATACCAAGGAATAAAAAACCCATTTGCAGTCTTAGTGTGATTGTAAACTTAATTGCCATACCCTGCGTCCTTATTTCACCCCCAGCGTTCATGCCACACGTGACCCAGGACACGCAGGGTTCATAAGGTCATGGAACACAAGGAAAAGTCAGCACATCTGAAAACGCAGTTTCAGGGCTGGGAAGGTATGGAACATTATGATCCAGTACAGGCTTCAGAAGAGTCCTGGTGGTCTGAGTGAAGCAGCTCAGTTAATACTGATTGAGCAGTATGGAAAATGTAAGTCCCAGCGGCGTTTTAACATCCGCATCATGTGTGAGCAGTCTGGCGAACCTTCCCATCAGTCAGCGTCCTCAGATGGGGAGGAACAGAAGGTGGCTTGTTAACGCTGCTGAGTGAAGTGGCTGATGTTGGAGACTGACTTCCACATCACACACAGAGTTAAAACACATCTTTTGAGCGGCAAATCTAAAGAAGTCCTTTCTTTTGAACGTTATTGAGAACAATGGTGACAAGGTGTCTGAATTCTTTTCACATCCAAACCAGGAACCCTCTTCCCGCCCTTTCCTTCAACCAGGGCGGTCATTTTGACGGTTTTGGATTTTCAAAGTTTAATAACTTTGTGGGGGGGGGGGGGAGATGGAAAAAAGACCTGCCCCTCTCTGAATGCTCCTAAATTTGCATATATTTGCATTAACACGAGTTTTAGATCAACTGCACAAACAAGACCTACCTAAAACGACCATGAGCGGTCAAAATGACGGCTCGTAATTTGCGCGTCATGTCAGTATTTATGACGTGTGTTGGTGGCGTCATTTCCTTCATGGAGTTCGTTGCGCTGTCCTAGAAACACACTAGCGCCCTCCAGTGGAGAGAAATAGTCTAAACCTGACGTGTGATTAACATGTCTGGTTACAGACGCACCATGACCGCCACCGAGGCGCTGCAGTATTTACAGGCGTTGGACAGCGGCCATTTTAAATTGTTTGAAAAATAGTATTAAAGTTGTTAAAATGTTAATTTTGGTGTCAGCTAGTTTCTGAACAGACTTACTAACATATGTAACGCATTAATATGTCAGTTGGGTATTCATCTTGACACACTATAGAGTTTAAAAACCGGCGGTCATTTTGACCGCCCATGGTCGTTTTAGATAGGAGTGAAATCCCGGTCCTACACGGACTTGTTCCCATGTATGTTGCTATAGGGGGATCTTTTTCCGCTGGCGTGTCTTGTCTGAGAAATCTTATCTCGGTGTCTTGTGTGTATGTTGTGAGGTGAACTAACAGTTTTTTATCAGTAGTATTATTTTCACTGCTAACCGAGAAGCCACCCAGCCACACCACGGCTGTATCTGAACGAAGAACTTCCCTTCGTCTGCTCCTATACGCTGTCTAGACTGCTCGGAGACAAACCGGGGCTGGCCCACACAGATGAAGATGAGACAATGGCAGGCGCCCTGTTTCCATACGTTGCAACCTGAATTAAACCCTCATGGGAGCACTCTGAGGACATCACAGCTCTGATGTCTGAACTTCTCCCTGATGGCTGCTGCTTAATCATGTCTGAGGTGGGTCTAATTCTGCTTTTGCCCCTACTGCAAGTCAACCGGGAGATTTATGACTTGGCAAAAATGGGAAATGTTGAGGTAAATCTGTTTTCTCCCTGCATACTTTCTGACACGATGTTATTTACATGACATGACATGACATGACATGACATTCCAGTCATTTAGCCGACGCTTTTATCCAAAGCGACTTACAATAAGTGCATCATTTAACGTAGGAGATCAGAACTGCTAGTCATCAGAGGTCATAAGTGCATCTAAACAAGCATCTAAGAGCAAAACCAGTGCTAAAGTAAAAGAGCAAGAAAGAGATTTGTGTTTTTTAAATGAGTGAATACAATAAGTGGTAAGAACAAGTAACAGGGTACCAGTAGTTCTTGAAGAGGTGAGTTTTCTACCTGAGCTGAAAGATGGGCAGCGACTCCGCTGTCCTGACATCAGTGGGGAGTTCATTCCACCACTGTGGGACCAGGACAGAACAGAACCGGGACCGGGTCGATCGGCAGCAAGGGCCTCTGAGCGACGGGGCAACCAGGCGTCCCGAGGCAGCAGAGCGAAGTGGTGGGGCAGGGGTGTAGGGCTTGACCATGGCCTGGAGATAGGAAGGAGCTGTTCCTTTCACTGCCCTGTAGGCTAGCACCAGAGTCTTAAACTGGATGGGAGCAGCTCCTGGGAGCCAGTGTAGGGACATGAGAAGGGGAGTTGTGTGGGAGAATATTATTTCGGTCATTAAATTAAAAAAAACCAAAAACAAGAACACTGAGGTCTGCAGACAGACTCGAGAAACATATTACTGAAGGTTAAGGGTCATGAAGAGAGGAGCAAAATCCAGAACATGAAATAAGATGGTCTGTGGATGGTTAGTCTATGATCCAATCCATAGTCTGTAGATATTAGTCTATAGTCTAGTCTATGATCTGGTCTATGTCTGTAGATATTAGTCTATGAGCTGGCCTACGTCTGTAGATGGTTAGTCTATAGACTGGTCTATGTCTGTAGATGGTTAGTCTATAGTCTGGTCTGTGATCTGGTCTATAGTCTGTAGATGGTTAGTCTATAGTCTGGTCTATGTCTGTAGATGGTTAGTCTATAGTCTGGTCTATGATCTGGTCTATGTCTGTAGATGGTTAGTCTATAGTCTGGTCTATGATCTGGTCTATGTCTGTAGATGTTAGTCTATAGTCTGGTCTATGATCTGATCTTGGGTCTGTGAGCTGGTATATGGTCTGGCCTATGGCTCATCCATCCCTGTGCTCCTGAAACACACTGGCTGGCTAAATGTCAGACTGTAGTACTATTACAGTCGAGGAGACTTATGCAGACTTCAGGAACCAAGACAAACCGCGGCAGCTGCTGTCGCCGAGCAGTTGCATCAATGTGTCATCTGGGAACTTTCCCGCAAACACCCGAGTCGGATTCCAAACAGCCCAACAGCCAAGCGACGCAGGGCGAACTCGGTACTCGCGTGTTTTAGATAAGCGGTGCTGAGGTCTACATGAGTCCTACTGTAATCTGCTGAAACGGAGCAGCGTTTGTGTGCCCTCCTTAACCAGAAATCTTTTGAAGAGCGACGTTTTGCCCTCCGTCTGTCAGGAGTTACAAGAAGAGATCTGAAAACTCTTTAGGTCAGACGCTCCTTTATTTTTGTATTTAAAAAAAGGGGAATAAAAAAAAGGGAATTTTGTATTTAAAAAAGGGGAAAAGTGGGGGGAAAGGGAAAGGGAAAAACAAGGGAAAGGGAAAAGGGAAAGGAAAAAGGGAAAGGGAAAAGGGGAAAGCAAGGGAAAGGAAAAGGGAAAGGGAAAAGAAGGGAAAGGGAAAGGGGGAAAGCAAGGGAAAGGAAAAGGAAAAAGGAAAAGGGAAAGGGAAAACAAGGGAAAGGGAAAAGGGGAAAGCAATGGAAAGGAAAAGGGAAAGGGAAAGGGGAAAGGAAAAAGGGAAAGGGAAAACAAGGGAAAGGGCAAAGGGGAAAGCAAGGGAAAGGAAAAGGGGAAGGGAAAAGGGAAAGGAAAAGGGAAAGGGAAAAGGGAAAGGGAAAGGGAAAACAAGGGAAAGGGCAAAGGGGAAAGCAAGGGAAAGGAAAAGGGAAAGGGAAAAACAAGGGAAAGGGAAAAGGGAAAGGAAAAAGGGAAAGGGAAAAACAAG
This sequence comes from Lampris megalopsis, assembly GCA_022114975.2. Classification (NCBI taxonomy): domain Eukaryota; kingdom Metazoa; phylum Chordata; class Actinopteri; order Lampriformes; family Lampridae; genus Lampris; species Lampris megalopsis. Next base: position 42,220 of record JAJHIY020000979.1, on the reverse strand, counting down.
GGAAAGGGAAAAGGGAAAAGGAAAAGGGAAAGGAAAAAGGGAAAGGGAAAAACAAGGGAAAGGAAAAAGGGAAAGGGAAAACAAGGGAAAGGGAAAAGGGGAAAGCAAGGGAAAGGAAAAGGGAAAGGGAAAAGGGAAAGGGAAAGGGAAAGGGAAAAGGGAAAGGAAAAGGGAAAGGAAAAAGGGAAAGGGAAAGGGGAAAGCAAGGGAAAGGAAAAAGGGAAAGGGAAAGTGGAAAAGGGAAAACAAGGGAAAGGGAAAAGGGGAAAGCAAGGGAAAGAGAAAAGGGGAAAGGAAAAGGGAAAGGGGAAAAGGGAAAACAAGGGAAAAAGGGAAAAGCAAGGGAAAGGAAAAGGGAAAGGAAAAAGGCAAAGCGAAAGGGGAAAACAAGGGAAAAAGGGGAAAGCAAGGGAAAGGGGAAAAAGGGAATCTGCACGGGACAGAATAGGCTCATGCTGCTACCGTTGCAGGGCAGATACGAGATGAATCCATGGAGGGGCTTCTGCAATCAGCAAATACAGCCAACCCATGTGACCACATGTCCTTATGACGAAAACAACACGAGTTAGTCACGGTTTCTCGTCACTCCCGTGTGTATCCTTAATCAACCAACCCCTCCTCACTATGACGATGACGTGGTGCAGCTTGTAGTTCCTTACAGGTCCTCTGTCAGCAGGCTAATGATGTCACATGTTAGCACCACCCTTCTGAAGCCTCCATCAGCAGATTGTATGGATTAGCCTCTTAATCGCCTCTGCTCTGCTGAACGTGGACGGGAACCAAGACATGGTGAAGGTGTCGGCCTTACTATCTCCTCAGCAGGCCAGAGGCCACTCAGTCGCAGCGTCACACCTTTATTGTCTGACGTTTATTTACACATCAGAAGTTTGAGGGTCACCAAAGAAGACCCCTGTGTTCTACCAAAAGACCCTTAGATCTAAACAGGGGGCTATGAACCGAGCTGCTCTGCCTTTAGAAACACATTTAGACTGTCGAAAAAAACAAATTTCTTCTGCATCCCAACAGATGTTGTTCACGTGTTTGTCAGTGCACGCGGGTGTGTGTCCGGGCGGAGCAGGGTCTAAGTTTAACCTGAACCGGGCGTGCCGTGGGGAGGGTAGCTTACTTTAACCTGCTGAGCTGTCTGGTGGCAGCAGGCCACCGCGGAGCCCAGAGCTGAAGGTTACGTAGTCTGCAGGCGGCTGACAAACACGCCGGGATCACCCGCACGTGTCACAACTAAGGTGTAAACAAGATCCTGACTCACCGGTAGCCTGACCTGACATTTGGTTTGATACTAGCGTAGCGACAAGAAGACGTTAGCTCTTAGAATAGAATCACTCCTGTCAGCGTTTTCTCAGCAGCTTGATCTTCCTGTCAAGACTGAGGGGGAGAGAGAGAGAGAGAGAGAGAGAGAGAGAGAGAGAGAGAGAGATACAAAGGGACAGAAAGAAAGCACAAAGAAAGAGAGACCTAGCATAAACTGCAGTTAAACCCGTGTGCTTTATGAAATGATTTGTGTATTGTAGGATGGATAACTACATTGATTGACAGCTAGATAGATGGTAGATAAATGAATGACAAGGTGCACAGTTAGATGACTTGATGAATCAATAGATAGATAGATAGATAGATAGATAGATAGATAGATAGATAGATAGATAGATAGATAGATAGACAGGTAGATAGGCAGGCCAGGTAGGTCACATGTTTGATCCTGACAGCAGCCATTTTGTCTTAAATGCAATCTGTGTAACACACACAGGCTGGGGAAAAGAATCTCCTGTTGAAGACATTCATCAAGCTGTCTGTCTGTCTGTTTGTCCACCTGTCTGTCTGCCTGTCTATCTCTGTCCTGTCTAATTCAAAGTGAATATTATGATCCACCATCGTGGCTGATTGCCTCCATGCCGCCTGACACCTCTGCTGAAGTGTGTGAAACTGTCATAGAGTAGTACATGGAGTGCTCCTATTTTCCTGACGATATGAGAATATGCCTCATCTCATCTCATCATCAGCCGCTTCTCCGGGGTCGGGTCGCGGTGGCAGCAAGCTAAGTAGGGCACTCCAGACGTCCCTCTCCCCAGCAACACCCTCCAGCTCCTCCTGGGGGACCCCAAGGCGTTCCCAGGCCAGATTGGACATGTAGTCCCTCCAACGAGTTCTGGGTCTACCCTGGGATCTCCTCCCAGTTGGATGTGCCTGGAAAATCTCCAAAGGAAGGTGCCCAGGAGGCATCCTGATCAGATGTCCGAACCACCTCAACTGGCTCCTTTCAACGCGAAGGGGGAGCGGCTCTACACCGAGCTCCCTCCAGATGTCCAAGCTCCTCACCCTATCTCTAAGGCTGAGCCCAGACACCCTACGGAGGAAACTAATTTCAGCCGCTTGTATCCGCGATCTCACCCTTTCGGTCACTACCCAAAGCTCATGAGCATAGGTGAGGGTTGGAACGAAGATTGACTGGTAAATTGAGAGCTTTGCATTCTGGCTCAGCTCCCTCTTCACCACAACAGTCCGGTACAACATCCGCATTAGTGCTGATGCTGCAACAATCCGCCTGTCAATCCCCCGCTCCATCCTACCCTCACTCGTGAACAAGACCCCGAGATACTTGAAATCCTTCACTTGAGGCAACAAGTCATCCCCAACCCGGAGGGAGCAAGCCACCACTTTCCGGTAGAGAACCATGGCCTCAGACTTGGAGGTGATGACTCTCATCCCGGCCATTTCACACTCAGCTGCAAACCACCCCAGTGAGCGCTGGAGTTCGCGTTCTGATGAAGCCAATGAAACCACACACCCCACAGAGTTCCCCGGGGCACATGGTCGTAAGCCTTCACCAAGTCCATAAAGCTGGTCAAATGCCATGCCTCCGGATCCGAGGTTCGACAATTGGAGCCAACTTTCCAGCACGCTAGAGTGCACTTTCCCAGGGAGGCTGGGCAATGTGATGCCCCGATAATTGGGGCACACCCTCCAATTGAGAATATGTTTAACAAATAAATCAGTAATTATTGCCCGGTGAATCGGTTAAAAACGATGCTGACTTCCCGGAATCATGCGCGGTGCTGCAGTTCTCTGGCACTGAAACACAAAACCTTCATTCCAGAAAAGCCTCGGCTTTTAAACAAAGCTAAAGAAACATTGGCGTTTAGAGTTCCAAGCAGCAATATTGTCAGTAGAAACCCAAAGCAGAAGCAGTTTACAGAGGAAGAGTGTTTTCATAACCCAGATGGAGATTTTCAGCCGGAGGACAATGGAGGAGCCAACAGCCAAGTAGGGTAATCCTTTAAGAGAGCGAACGAGTCACTGGTTTATTAAAGGAACATTACAGTTTTTTTTCCACAACTGGGTCTTATTTTTGAAGTATTTTTCATCATTCTTATTGATTGTTGTAGTATTTTACATACCAGCCTCATTACGGAGTGTTTTGGAGACGAGCCCAGACAGACACTACAACAAGCAGACACGAGCTCCACTTCTTAACCTGTTAAATATGTTATAGGACGTGGAGTCTCATGTCAGACTCGTCCACTGCAGCTACACACAGTTTGCGTGTGCACAGAATATGTTAAGTTCCTCTCAGTACCTTGTAGTTCTGGTATCCTATACGTATTATTGTATGTATTTCTGTAGGGAAGTCGGGTATGTTAACATGGAGCCACCGCGCTGGTCTTGCGGCAATAAAGTTTCTTGAATTTTGAATCTTGAGGCTGATAAAATGTAAAAATTCAACTTCCTTTTCATTTGCAAATAAGAGGTTGATATAAAGTGAAGGTGTTTGAGAAAAATTGAATCTGTGTGTTAGTTTGTGGTACTCACGCTACCCGTCTAGCCTCGTCTCCAACACCTCTATATAAAATACTATAACTGATGGAATGATGAAAATACCACAAAATTAAGAGCCAGGTTGAAAAAGAAAACTGGACTTTTCTATTGAAGACAGTGGTGGGGTACAGCAGTGCATGGATAAGATGAAGATAGGAAGTTTGTGTGGATGGTTCACACTTCCGGTGTGGGAAGACGGCGGCACGAATTCACATTTGCAACGGCCTCACCCAGTACCGGTGTTGGAGGACGGAGGAGCGAACTTATTTTACGGCGGCTTCACCCAGTACCGTCCATGCAGTGTCTTTGTCCACGTCTGTGTCTAAGTTTGTCTTCGTTTGATGGCTGGGAGAGCTTGGTCTGCTGCATCCTGTGGGCCCAGGGAGCACGGCCTTGCCTGGAGCTGTGCCCGAAGAGGAAACACTGAGAGCGATCTGACAGGATGCGGAAGCGGGGCAGGCTAAGCTAACTGCTAGCCCATGCAGACCGGCGGTTCCAACAGTCATCCTGGCTGGAGTTTGATCTCTGGACAGCGGAAGTTGTTTTTTTTGGGATATGTTAAAGATACGTGTTTTTGTAGTATTTTGGAGTTTGGATATGTGTGTTCTTGTTTTTTGGCTGTGTTTTTGTCTTTGTGTTGCACTGCTGTGGGCTGGGGGAAACGACATTTCATTTCATTTCATGTACGCAGGTGCTCGAAGTGACATGACAAATGACGAGTTTCTGACTCCTGACATTTGACAGGTTGTGTGACAGCAGGGCTGTGTTGTCATCCAGGCTGGGTGAAACACGGTGTTTTCCCAGGATGAGTAAGCGGGACTGTTTTAGAAAGATGATTTCAGAAAGCGGAGGGTGACTGGAGGACCTGGGAAGGTTTGTTTTTGGGAGGGGGGTGTGGTCATCTTCATATTTTTAGTTTGAGTCTTTCTGTTGCAGGTTTAACAGATGATTTATTGTTGTTATGTAACAACTGGGACAAAATCAACAATAGAATTCTTATGGTTCACGTTACTCTGACCAGAGGCACTTACAGGTACACTTACAGTGTGTATATATGTGTGTGTGTGTGTGTGTGTGTGTGTTTATGTTTAAATGTGTGTGCATATATGTATATATACTTAGCACAAAAAGTAAGAAAATGTGTGTTTGGTAGATGATTTCTTTGTTGTAACAATGCTTCTTGGCAATAAATCTGATAGCGTTGGAAAGCCTGTTTATTTGCCTTTTAAATGGCGACACATGTGTAAGGAACATGCATCTGTGGGATGAGCAGCAGAGCTGAGTATGTGGGTTGCGCCCATGAAACATTTGCCAGATCTTCTCTGCCAATGCCAAACAGCTTGTTTTGCTGCTGCTGTTGACTCTTGTTTTGAGCTTCTGGTACCCCAGGTGCTGAAAATCAGCTGCCTGATATAAGATTTATGGCCAAGAAGCATTGTTACAACAAAGACATAATCTAACAAACACACATTTCCTTACTTTTTGTGCGAAGTTTATGTGTACATGTGTGTGTATGTGTATATGTGTTTGCATGTGTGTGTAAGTGTATATATGTGTATGTGTGTATGTGAGTATATATGTGTGTATATTTGTATATACTATGTGTGTGTGTGTATGTGTGTGTTTGTGTGTGTGTCCTGTTAATATTGAATGTCGATACAGGAGGACCTCATTATTGTGAGATAAAGTTATTAGTGTTGGATTGTTGGGTATTATGCAGGTGTAACTGGGTGAACGCTTCATGGTGCAGGTGTAACTGGGTGAACGCTTCATGGTGCAGGTGTAACTGGCTGAACGCTTCATGGTGCAGGTGTAACTGGGTGAACGCTTCATGGTGCAGGTGTAACTGGGTGAACGCTTCATGGTGCAGGTGTAACTGGGTGAACGCTTCATGGTGCAGGTGTAACTGGGTGAACGCTTCACGGTGCAGGTGTAACTGGGTGAACGCTTCACGGTGCAGGTGTAACTGGGTGAACGCTTCATGGTGCAGGTGTAACTGGGTGAACGCTTCATGTTGCAGGTGATTTTCTGTCTGTATGAAATAAACAAAACAGAAACTGCTCTGAGGACAGTCTGCTGTCTCCCTGATTTCTTTACTGAAGTGTAGACACATTTCAAAGTTGCTCTGTTTAACACTTTGGGGGCATATTAGGTTTGCAGACTTGTCTATATTGATCTGTATTGATCCTTCCATCCAGCACCACAGCTCCCGACTCACCACATGACTGGTGATGAAAAGGTTCCATCAGCTGCTCCTAGAAACTGATCAAAATTAGACTTTTAATGCTGAGTGCATTTCAATTGTTTTGCAAACACGATTAAAAATACACTTTCAGGATTTCATAAGCAGCTTTGGAACTGTTTTTATAGAACAAATACCCAGTTCTCAAAATCCAACCTGATTTTGCATCCCTTGCTCAAACAGTGTAAAATGATCCCATTATAAACGTCTGCAGCTCTGCCCTGACCCAGTGTCTGACTCCTTAAATGTGGTGTGCTTTGTGTGTGTGTGTGTGTGTGTGTGTGTGTGTGTGTGTGTGTGTGTGTGTGTGTGTGTTCATGCGGACTCATTAGCGTGGACACAGAAAGCTTCAGAGACAATAATTGGAAGCAGTATTCAACCTTTCTAATTGAGGGCCCCTATTAGTGAAGGACTGGAATACATGTGACCAATTAAGGGCTCCTGTGAAGCTACAATCTGTCCTGCTTGGAAAAAAAGGTCAAACCCCATGTCCTTCAATGACAGAGGATGACATCATTTCCTGTCAAGGACTGGCCACTGACTCCTCTCCCTCTGTCTGACTTTCAGAGGACTTTGGTAAAGCCCTGCCGAGGGCTGCCCTTCCTACAAAGGTTCATTTGAGGACTTTTCCAGCTGGTGGCACAAACTCACGTTTGCAGTGGCCTCACCCAGTACCGGTGTGGGAAGATGGCGGCGTGAACATACGTTTGCGGCAGCCTCACCCGGTACCGTCCATGCAGTGTCTTTGTCCACGTCTGTGTCTTCGTCTGATGGCTGGGAGAGCTGGCGCTGGATCGACTGGGAGAGCTTGGTCCGCTGCGTCCTGTGGGACCAGGGACCACGGCCCTGCCTGGAGCTGTGCCTGAAGAAGTAACACTGAGGGAGGCCTGACAGGATGCCGAAGCGGGGCAGGCTAAGCTAACTGCTAGCCCATACAGACCGGCAGTTCTGATAACACTGAGGGCGGTCTGGTGGCGGCCTCGCCTAGCATTGACTTTGTTTTTAGTGTCGTCGTGTGGCGTACGGTAAAGGGAGGTGTGTCGAGGGTGTCTTGCTAGGTGAGCTGGCATTGGATTGGCTAAGGGAACTTGGTCTGCTGCGTCCGATGGGCCCAAGGACCATGGCCATGTGCCTAAAGAGGAACCACTGACGGCGGTTTGACAGGACATAGGAGAGGGGCAGGCTAAGCTAACTGCTAGCCCATGCAGACCGGCAGTCATTCTGGCTGGCGTTCATTCTCCTGGGCAGTGATTTTTTCATTGCTTAGTTGGATATATGTGTTCTTATATTGGATATATGTGTTCTTAGTTGGCATTTATGCGTTCTAGTCTGGATAAATGTGTTCTTAGTTTGGATAAATGTGTTCTTATTTTGGATATATGTGTTCTTAGTTTGGATGTATGTGTTCTAGTTTGGATTTCTGTGTTCTTAGTTTGGATATATGTGTTCTTAGTTTGGATAAATGTGTTCTTATTTTGGATATATGTGTTCTTAGTTTGGATATATGTGTTCTAGTTTGGATAAATGTGTTTGGATATATGTGTTCTAGTTTGGGTAAATGTGTTCTTAGTTTGGATATATGCGTTCTAGTTTGGATAAATGTGTTCTAGTTTGGATAAATGTGTTTTAGTTTGGATAAATGTGTTTGGATATATGTGTTCTAGTTTGGATAAATTTGTTCTTAGTTTGGACATATGCGTTCTAGTTTGGATAAATGTGTTCTAGTTTGGATAAATGTGTTTGGATATATGTGTTCTAGTCTGGATAAATTTGTTCTTAGTTTGGACATATGCGTTCTAGTTTGGATAAATGTGTTTGGATATATGTGTTCTAGTTTGGATAAATGTGTTATTAGTTTGGATAAAAGTGTTCTTAGTTTGGATTTCTGTGTTCTAGTTTTGGATATATGTGTTCTAGTTTGGATAAATGTGTTTTTATATATGTGTTCTACTTTGGATAAATGTGTTTGGATATATGTATTCTAGTTTGGATAAGCGTGTTCTTAGTTTGGATAAAAGTGTTCTTAGTTTGGATTTCTGTGTTCTAGTTTGGATAAATGTGTTTTTATATATGTGTTCTACTTTGGATAAACGTGTTTGTATATATGGGTTCTACTTTGGATAAGTGTGTTTGGATATATGTGTTCTAGTTTGTATAAATGTGTTCTTAGTTTGGATATATGTGTTCTAGTTTGGATATATGTGTTTGGATATATGTGTTCTAGTTTGGACAAATGTGTTTGGATATATGTGTTCTAGTTTGGATAAGTGTGTTTGGATATATGTGTTCTAGTTTGGATAAATGTGTTCTTAGTTTGGATATATGTGTTCTAGTTTGGATATATGTGTTCTTGGTTTGGATATATGTGTTCTAGTTTGGATTTATGTGTTCTTAGTTTGGATATATGTGTTCTAGTTTGGATAAATGTGTTCTTAGTTTGGATGTATGTGTTCTAGTTTGGATATATGTGTTCTAGTTTGGATTTATGTGTTCTTAGTTTGGATATATGTCTTCTAGTTTGGATATATGTGTTCTCATTTGGATATATGCGTTCTTAGTTTGGATATATGTGTTCCAGTTTGGATACATGTGTTTAGATATATGTGTTCTAGTTTGGATAAATGTGTTCTTAGTTTGGATATATGTGTTCTAGTTTGGATATATGTGTTCTTAGTTTGGATATATGTGTTCTAGTTTGGATATATGTGTTCTAGTTTGGATATATGTGTTTGGATATATGTGTTCTAGTTTGGACAAATGTGTTTGGATATATGTGTTCTAGTTTGGATACATGTGTTCTAGTTTGGATATATGTGTTTGGATATATGTGTTCTAGTTTGGACAAATGTGTTTGGATATATGTGTTCTAGTTTGGATAAATGTGTTCTTAGTTTGGATATATGTGTTCCAGTTTGGATATATGTGTTCCCGTTTGGATATATGCGTTCTTAGTTTGGATATATGTGTTCCAGTTTGGATACATGTGTTCTAGTTTGGATACATGTGTATGGATATATATGTTCTAGTTTGGATAAATGTGTTCTTAGTTTGGATATATGTGTTTGGATAAATGTGTTCTAGTTTGGATAAATGTGTTCTTAGTTTGGATATATGCGTTCTAGTTTGGATAAATGTGTTTTTAGTTTGGATATATGTGTTTGGATATAGGTGTTCTAGTTTGGATAAATTTGTTCTTAGTTTGGATATATGCTTCTAGTTTGGATAAATGTGTTCTTAGTTTGGATTTCTGTGTTCTAGTTTGGATATATGTGTTTGGATATATGTGTTCTAGTTCGGATAAATGTGTTCTTAGTTTGGATATATGTGTTTAGTTTGGATAAGTGTGTTCTTGGTTTGGATATACTATGTGTTCTTAGTGTGGATAAATGTGTTCTTAGTTTGGATATGTGTTCTTAGTTTGGATATGTGTTCTTAGTTTGGATATATGGTCAATGAGATGTATGGGCTAAACGTAAAAACCAGGTGTCCGTTGCCTACCAACACGGAAACCACCGGTTTGAATCCCCATGTTACCTCCGGCTTGGTCGGGCGTCCCTACAGACACAATTGGCCATGTCTGCGGGTGGGAAGCCGGACGTGGGTATGTGTCCTGATCACTGCATTAGCGCCTACTCTGGTCGGTCGGGATGCCTGTTTGGGGCGGGGGGGAGCATGATCCTCCCACGTGCTACGTCCCCCTGGTGAAACTCCTCACTGTCAGGTGAAAAGAAGCGGCTGGTGACACCACATGTATCGTAGGAGGCATGTGTTAGTCTGCAGCCCTCCCCGGATCAGCAGAGGGGGTGGAGCAGCAAAGCGACTGGGACGACCCGGAAGAGTGTGGTAACTGGCTGGATGCAATCGGGGAGGAAAAGGGGAAGGAAAAAAAAAAAAAAGGGCGGGGGGTGGAACCATGAAATCTACCAATATGGTCTTTAAGATCTCTTCTGTTGGCTGTTTGCAGACCAGCAGATTCATCTCAGTGTCTTTGAGAAGCTCTGTTTCACCATCCACACCATTTAAGTCAGTTGTATGTATGTAGCCCAGTATCATAAATTACAAATTTGCCTCAGTGGGCTTTACAGCAACACAACTTCCTGTTTACATACAGCCGTCCACGGCCCTTGGAGGACTCAAATAAAATAAATCGTATGTGTTTGAACTGAACTTTGGTTGTCCACATAGGACCAACATCTTTACACTTCCATAGACGATAAATACTGGGTGGAATAAACACCATGTAGCAGTTGTTATACAACACAACTTTACCACCACATTCCTCTGAAATCTGCTTTGTGTTGCAGCTGCACTATGATAAACATTACACAAGGACATTAAAGGCACAATCCGCAATTGCTGCACACAGTGGCTGTCCACTGCACGTCTGCAGTTTGTTATGCTCACACTTTGTACATGTTGTTCACTTTATTACTTGCAAATTAAAAAAAAAGTTACTGCCACATCGGTTTTACTTCCTTCTGAGGATTTCAGTTGTCTCCGTCTCTCCAGCACCTTTCAGTTGTCTCTGTCTCTCCAGCATCTTTTAGTTTTGTTTCCATCTCTCCAGCATCATTAATTTGTCTTCATCTCTCCAGCACCTCAGTTGTCTCCATCTCTCCAGCATCTTTCAGTTGTCTCCATTTCTCCAGCATCTTTTAGTTTTCTCTCCATCTCTCCAGCATCTTTAAGTTGTCTCTATCTCGCCAACATCTTTCAGTTGTCTCCATCTCACCAACATCTTTCAGTTGTCTCCATCTGTCCAGCATCTTTCAGTTGTCTCCATCTGTCCAGCATCTTTCAGTTGTCTCCATTTCTCCAGCATCTTTTAGTTTTCTCTCCATCTCTCCAGCTTCTTTCAGCTGTCTCCATCTCACCAACATCTTTCAGTTGTCTCCATCTGTCCAGCATCTTTCAGTTGTCTCCATCTGTCCAACATCTTTCAGTTGTCTCCATCTCTCCAGCATCTTTCAGTTGTCTCCATCTCGCCAACATCTTTCAGTTGTCTCCATCTCTCCAGCATCTTTCAGTTGTCTCCATCTCGCCAACATCTTTCAGTTGTCTCCATCTCTCCAGCATCTTTAAGTTGTCTCCATCTCGCCAACATCTTTCAGTTGTCTCCATCTCTCCAGCATCTTTCAGGAGTTTCCATCTCTCCAACATCTTTCAAAAGTCTCCATCTCTCCAGCATCTTTCAGGAGTTTCCATCTCTCCAACATCTTTCAGGAGTCTCCATCTCTCCAGCATCTTTCAGGAGTCTCCATCTCACCAACATCTTTCAGTTGTCTCCATCTCCCCAGCATCTTTTAGTTTTGTATCCATCTCTCCCCCATCTTTCAGTTGTATCCATCTCTCCAGCATCTTTTAGTTTTGTCTCCATCTCTCCCCCATCTTTCAGTTGTATCCATCTCTCCAGCATCTTTTAGTTTTGTCTCCATCTCGTCAACATCTTTCAGTTGTCCCGACCTCTCCAGCATCTTTTAGTTTTGTCTCCATCTCTCCAACATCTTTCAGTTGTCTCCATCTCTCCAACATCTTTCAGTTGTCTCCATTTCTCCAGCATCTTTCAGTTGTCTCCATCTCGCCAACATCTTTCAGAAGTCTCCATTTCTCCAGCATCTTCCAGTTGTCTCCATCTCTCCAGCATCTTTCAGTTGTCTCCATCTCTCCAACATCTTTCAGTTGTCTCCATCTCTACAGCATCTTTCAGCTGTCGGCATCTCTCCAACAGTCAGTATTGTGTCAGTACTCCACACACCCACGGTGAGGCAAGACATTAAGGACTGTGCTTTTAACAATAGTTGAATGCACATCTAAGGAAGTGAGTTACACTTAATTGCTGGCAGAGGGTGACCTTGCATTGTCGGCACGTAGTGTTTCCGAATTCTGAGTCTTTTGTCCCTCTGTGGCTACCGTAGAGCCAGTTCCGTTTTGTGTTACAAGGTAAGCGCTGGTATCTATTGTTCGCCCGCATAAATGGGTATTTTAAAATATGTCAAAGGCCCATCACTGTTATACGAGATGGCTGTTATACATGTTTTTTATGCAACAGAGCTGAATTTTGCTTAAAAACGGAAGTTGGAAAAGTGCCACTTGATATTTTATTGCATCGTACGGTTGCGCTAGCTTAACAATGTATGGGTTAACATGATAAAATGTTAGCAGGCTAAGTAGGATATTACTTTGTTGGTTAATGATATTTTTTATATGGACTGAGCATTTCTTTGAATGTTTTATTTATTTTTGTGGTCTCGGAAACTTACAGTTCCGTTTTGTTACAAGCTGCCTGTATGCTGCGATTGGCGCTCTACCTATGTGACGAAGCTAATAAATGCAGCAAACCTGCTCTGCCTCAACTGCGATCAGGACTCCTGTTGCTCGTCTGTACAACTGTTTTCTCCCTCTGTCCGCCCCAGAGTCAATATACATTAAAAAATAACACAACGCAGAGACTGTTCATGGGGTGTTCGAGCCGACAGACAGAAGAATAGGGTTACACACACATGAATACACATCACACACAGTGTAACATGTTCACTTCCTGTTCACTCTCTACTTCTTACTGTCAGCTGATGCTGAGCTGCCAACAATACATGTCAGCATCATGCCAAGGTGTGTAGTCACGTCCATGTAGTGTGTGTGTGTGTGTGTGTGCGTGTGCTTGCGGAGCACCACAATGGTCGCAAAGGCGGAAAAAGGCTGCAGCAAAGAAGGGCCCCTAGTTGTCTTGGTCTCCACGCCACTGGATCCCGGCCTTTCTATGCCAAGGACTGTGTGGAGGCTGCCTGTACACCAGCCTCGCCACATTAAAAGATTCCACGCACAGGCGTCCTCCCGAAAGGGAACCAGACCATTTAACATCCCGGACAAAGTCCTGTGGCAATCAGGAAGTGGTGACGGGGGCAGGACCGTGAAGTCTGGCCGCTCCTAGCCACAAACTGACACACAGGTGGCAGGTGTGTGATTCAGTCGTTAAGCTCTTGGGCTGAGGCAGAAAGAGCTTTTCGGCAGCTGCACCGACGACTGAGCAGCCCTATTTAGGATCCACTCTGCTCACTCCAGTAGGGGAAGGGGCTGGAAAAGGTGCCCTAAACATAGCCTGCCTTGAAAACTCCTGTCTGGGCTACCACACCCAGAGGGCTAACCACTAAGAGGTCAGAAACATAAACGGAAGCACACTTACATTGGAACCTGGAATGTGCGGACCCTCATGGACAACAAACACAGTGATCGACCCGAAAGGTGAACTGCCATCATCGCCAGGGAGCTAAGGAGATTCCGGATTGATATTGCAGCACTCTCCGAACCCCGGCTGGCTGATGAAGGGCAGCTAAAGGAGGAAAAAGGCGGATACACTTTCTTTTGGAAAGGAAAACCTGCTGATGAGCCAAGGATCCATGGCGTGGGCTTTGCTATTAAGAACAGCCTCATCAATCAACTCTCCGAACTCCCTGTGGGCATCAATGAACGCCTAATGTCCATACACCTGACGCTTGCAGGTGGCCAAAAGACCACTGTTGTTAGTGCCTACGCTCCAACACTTGATGCACAGAATGAAGTGAAGGAGGCCTTTTATGCTGACCTGGACAACATCTTAACCAAAGTCCCCAAGGAGGACAAGCTAATCCTGCTTGGAGATTTCAATGCCAGGGTGGGATGAAACCACAATCTATGGAGAGGCACAATAGGGAAGGAAGGAGTTGGCAACACAAACTCCAACGGCATATTACTGCTATCAAAGTGCTCAGAACACAGCCTGGTCATCACCAACACACTTTTCCGCCAAAAGAATAAACTCACAACATCCTGGATGCATCCTCGCTCTAAGCTCTGGCACCTCATTGATTACATAGTCGTTCGCGCCACAGACCGCCATGATGTGCTCAACACCAGAGCGATGACCAGCGCGGATGACTGCTGGACAGACCACCGCCTCATCCGCTCCATCATGTCCATCAGTCTCACGCGGAAAAGAAGGGTGCAAAAAGGATCGTGCCGGCCAAAGCTCAACATCGAACAGCTGGGTGACACCACCTTTTGAGAACAGCTCTAGGCTACTCTCAGCGCTGCTCTGCCCAAGCAATACCCAGAAGATATTGATACACACTGGGACCTGCTCAAGTCTATCACCATGGACTCCTGCAAAAGCACCCTTGGCTACAAAACCTGGAAACGTCAAGACTGGTACGATGAAAATGACAACGAAATCCAACAGCTCATTGACATCAAGTGGCAAACCTTCATTGCCTGGCAAAATGACATCAACTGCAAGGCTAAAAGAGTAGCCCATGCCATAGCAAAGGCAGCTGTTCAATCTCGGGTTAGGCAACTGAAGAACCAGTGGTGGACAAGGAAGGCTCCGGAGATCCAGCAGCTTGCTGACTGTGGGGATACCAGAGGTTTCTTCGATGCCACAAGAGCGGTATATGGCCCCAGCCACCGTTGCCTAGCCCTCCTTCGCTCCAAACATGGGCTAATGCTGCTAAAAGATAATTAGTCAATGACCAACAGATGGAAAGAGCATTATGAGGAGCTACTGAACAGGGACACAACTCCTGAGATGGAGGCCCTTGACCAACTCCCTCAACAACCCATCAATGAGAATATGGGAGCACCACCCAGTCAGAACGAGGTGCAGGATGCCATAAGGAAGATGAAGAACAACACGGCTGCTGGACCTGACTGCATCCCAGCAGGAATCCTGAAGGACGGTGGGCCAGTTCTCCTTAGTCATATCCACGCCCTACTCCTCAAAATATGGGAAAAGGAGGAAATCCCTGCACAACTTAGGGATGCCCTCATTGTCACCATCTTTAGGAAGGGAGACAAGGCAGACTGTGGAAACTACCGTGGCATCTCCCTCCTATCCACCACTGGGAAAACTCTCGCCCGGGTCTTGGCAAATAGACTCCTCCCTCTGTCAGAAAACATTCTCCCTGAGTCTCAGAGTGGATTTCGCCCAAATAGAGGTACCATGGACATGATTTTCATTGCTCGCCAACTACAAGAAAAATGCCAGAAACAAAATCAACCATTATACATGGCCTTCATAGACCTCACCAAAGACTTTCACTCTGTGAACCGTCAGGCTCTGTGGCTGGTTCTGGCAAAAATTGGCTGCCCGGACCAATACATTCGGATACTGAGACTATTGCATGACAATATGTCAGCCACAGTACTCAGTGGCAGTGGAGATGAAACGGAACCCTTCAGGGTTCACACTGGAGTCAAGCAGGGCTGTGTCATTGCTCCTACCCTGTTCTCCATTTTCATTTCTGCTATCCTCCATCTTATGGGTAAACACCTGCCACAAGGAGTCACAATCATGTACAGAACCGACGGACAACTCCTGAACATCAACAGATTCAGGGCTAAAAGCAGAACCACCACCATATCCATCATGGAGCTGCAGTATGCTGACGACAATGCCCTCGTGGCCCATTCAGAAGAGGACCTACAATGCATTCTGGATGCTTTTGCCAAGGCATACAAGCAGCTTGGTCTGGCCCTTAACATAAAAAAGACCCAGATCCTCTACCAGCCACAACCCAACACAAATAACCCTGCTCCACCCCCAACTATCTATGTTGACAAAACCAGACTGGAAAATGTGGACCACTTTACATACCTCAGAAGCCTCCTATCCTCCAAAGCTAATATTGATGAGGAAATACACCACCGCCTCAGCTGTGCCAGTGGGGCATAACTGAGGAAAAGGGTCTTTGAAAACCACAACCTCCAGGCCAGGACGGAAATTCTGGTCTACAGAGCAGTAGTGTTGCCCACCCTACTGTATGGATCAGAATCCTGGTCCACATACAGCAGGAACCTGAAGGCACTAGAGGCACATCATCAGAGGTGCCTCTGAAAAATCCTCAGGATCACCTGGGAAGATAGACGCACCAACACCAGTGTCCTGGAGGAGGCTAACATTCCCGCTATAACTGCCACCATCGCCCAACACCAGCTCAGATGGACTGGCCATGTCATCCGTATGCCTGACTCTCGCCTTCCAAAACAAGTCCTATACTCCCAGCTTCTCACAGGACAACGTGCCCCGGGTGGTCAAAAGAAAAAGTATAAGGATAACATCCAAGCGAACATCAAAAAATGCCACATAGACCCTAAGATCTGGGAGGACACAGCAACCAACAGGGCGACCTGGAGAAAACTTGTCTGGGAAGGAGCTGCACTATATAAAAACGATCTCCGCCATGCTGCAGAAGACAAGCGCAGACTCAGAAAGGAGGGAGTGTCCACCAAAAAGGCCCAAACCAATCCCACGACTACCACCGCCCATCCCTGCACCAAAATATGTGGCTCCAGGATCGGCCTCTTCGCCCACCTGAAGGCCCACAAGGACCAAGAAGGAGGACAGTCATACTCGACCCCGAATGACCGCCGGTGTGTGGTGTGTGCCTGCACATGCATGTCTGTAGTGTGTGTACATTGGATAGGTGTGCTAACAGGGGCTTGGGGAGTTGGAGGGGTTTGTGCAGACTGACCTGCAGATGTGGTGTTGACTGATTCAGCTGCAGCGCTCTCTGCATGTGTTCTGCTGGTCCGTCTGAGTGTTAAATCCCTCACAGTGTTGACTCCCTCACAGTGTTGACTCCCTCACAGTGTTGAATGCCTCACAGTGTTGAATCCCTCACAGTGGGCTCCTTGTTATGTGATGTAACCCAAACCACAGCCAAACATTCCTGCTGAAACACAGCCGGCCACACTGCCAAACACAAACAGGGATAATACTGTGGGCCGGGTGTGATGACTCTCCCTTGCCAAATACTGCTTCCCTGCCAAATACTGCTCCCCTGCCAAATACTGCTCCGCTGCTAAATACTGCTCCGCTTTCTGAAACACAAAAGCATGCTCTGTTAAATCTGAGTGGACTGTGATGATATAACAATAAATGTGTGTTACTGCATTTATGTGTGTGTCAGGCGTGCGGTTTTAATTTCAATGCCCGGTAATAAAATACTTCCAAAAAGGTGCCATTTATTTCATGAGATGTGAGAGAAGTGGCTGATGGGAAATACAGGCTGAAGTCAAAGAGAACAACACTTTCAGCAGAAGTCAATTTCTCCTCCACATTCTAGAGGTTTCCGCTTCATACACCTCATTATTCTTACTTCATATACACCTCATTATTCTGACTCAGTTACTCACCTGTTTGTTTTCTTTTCAGGTGTCGTGTCTTAACTGCTGAGACACTGTGATAACTTCTCTATGAAGCTTAATTGTCATTATATTCAGACTGCACACAGATCATCTGGAAGGGAATGATAGCATTAGAGTGCCATTATAATACTGTCTAATGGCTCTGGAGGTACAGTCTGTCAGAATCAGACAGTCTTGTCTGTCTGTCAATCAGTCAGTCTATCAGTCTGTCTGTCTGTCCACCCATCTGTCTTTCTCTCTGTCTGTCCGCCTGTCAGTCAGTCTGTGTGTGTGTCTGCCTGGAAGTCTGTGTGTCTGGCAGTCTGCCTGTCTGCCTGTCAGTCAGTCCCCCAGTCTGTATATCAGTCAGTCTGTCTAGCAGTTTGTAAGTAAGTCATTCAGTCTGTCTGGCAGTTTGTCCGTCCGTCTGTGTCTGTCAGTCAGTCCGTCCATCTGTCTCTCAGTCCGTCTGTCTGTCAGTCCATCCATCTGTCTGTCAGTGCATGTGTCTGTCTATCAGTCAGTCAGTCTCTCTGTCAGTCCATCTGTCTGCCTGTCAGTCTATCAGTCAGTCTGGCACTTTGTTTGTCTGTCTGTCAGCGAGTCAGTCTGTCCATCTGTCTGTCTGTCAGTCTATCAGTCTGTCCTCCGTCAGTCAGCCTAGCAGTTTGTCTCTCTGTAGGTCAGCCAGTCAGTCAGCCAGTCTGTCTGTCCGTCTAGCAGTTTGCAAGTAAGTCATTCAGTCTGTCTGTCTGGCAGTTTGTCCATCTGTCAGTCAGTCCGTCCGTCCATCTGTCAGTCTCTCTGTCTTCCTGTCAGTCTATCAGTCTCTCTGTCAGTCCATCTGTCTTCCTGTCAGTCTATCAGTCAGTCTGGCAGTTTGTTTGTCTGTCTGTCAGACAGTTAGTCAGCCAGTCAGTCCGTCCATCTGTCTGTCTGTCCTCCATCTGTCAGTCAGTCAGTCAGCTAGTCTGTCTGGCAGTTTGTCTGTCTGTCTGTCTGGCAGTTTGTCTGTCTGAAGGTCAGAGTCAGTCAGTCAGTCAGTCTGTCTGGCAGTATTCTTGTCTGTCCATCCGTCTGTCTGTCTGTCTGTCTGTCATTGAAGTGGTGATATTTGGTGCCCCCCCCTCCCCCGCTCTCTCCTTGGAACAGTAAATTGGAACGGTGAGAAATAAGAAAGCTGCAGTGCTTCCAGCCTCCAGACTATAAATATGAAAGAACAACTTCTCAGAAATATTTGAAGGGAGGGGGGCTTGAAGTCCCATTTTACTCACCGGAGACACACACATGCGCGCGCACACACACACACACACAAACGTATGCAGGGTATCGCACAAATAAATCTACAAGAACGTGTTGGGAAGTAATCACAAAACAAAAGATTTACTGGTACGTTTCCTTTTGTTTTCACATTGGCAGATGCACGAGCACGTGCCTACTCACACAGACACACTCGCACACACAGACACACACACACACTCTCTAACACATGCACACACACACACGTAGGAGCTGTCAACACGGTCCTCGTCATAGCTTCATTCATAATCAGCCCTGCTGTATGAGGAGTCTGCAGCCACGTCAGAGCGGCAGGGTAATAACCTGCAGGGTTATTAAAAGGTGAGGGGAGGACAGACCGACAGCGCGAAGGAGGGTGGGCTATATTGGACAAGGATGGTGGGCTATATTGGAGAAGGAGGGTGGGATATACTGGGGAAGATGTGAGCACCTCCACCCTTCCATTACCTTGGCATGAACCCCACATTCCGGCCCGTGCACCAGAGTGCTTATTATTATTATTCCATCTGGCTTTTAATTCAGCATCACGCAGCTCTGTAATTACTGCTGAAATAAACTCCTGACGGGAATACCAGAACTTTGCCTAGCAACATGTGGAGAGCCAGCACGGCCATTGGCCATCCGGGCTGAGAGCTTTTAACCCCGCGGCCAATCAGAACCTCTCGCTGCAGTTTTAACCCGTGACCCAGACTCCCGTTGACTTTGGAGGGATTCATTTGAGCTCTTTAAGCGTTCACCGAAGAAGGTCATGTATCAACTCCGACAGGGTACGGTGACTTAGCTGAACAGTTGGAATGGAGGAGTGAGGGTGTGTGATCCCGTTGACAGAGATAGAGCTGCACAGAGAGAGAGAGAGAGAGCTACACAGAGAGAGAGAGAGAGAGCTACACAGAGAGATACAGAGAGCTACAGAGAGAGAGAGAGCTACACAGAGAGAGAGAGAGAGAGCTACACAGAGAGAGAGAGAGAGACGGCTACAGAGAGTTACAGAGAGAGAAAGCAAGAGAAGAGGACTACAGACAGCGAGAAGAGGGCTAGAGAGAGAGCAAGAGAAGAGGACTAGAGAGAGAGCAAGAGAAGAGGGCTAGAGAGTGAGAGAGTGAGGGGGGGGTGTTGACCCTGTGTGTGTTCTTGTGTGATATGTGCTCTCTGAGGATTCAGGTTTCTTCAGAGCTGGATCTCTGGACTCCAGTCACATGCCTGAAGCCCGGCCTGCCTCGGATCAGCTCCGACTGAGTTACACTGCAAAAGGAAGCCAGACCCTCACCACTGACCCAGCTATTATAATAACCCCCCCCCCACACACACACACTCAGTCTATGTACATTGTGTGAATATGTTTTGTTACATTTTCTCATTTAGCAGAAGTTTCTCCAACAGGCATCAGAGAGCACGACATGGTAATCATATCAGAGTAGTACTACATGAAGTAGTAGTAGTACTTTTGCTACACAGTATCATCATATCACAGACAAGAATGAACATGTCAAGTGCGTTGTGTAAATGTGTCGTAGAGTACCAACACTGACTGACAGCACATTCAAATAAAGTACATGAATAATAATAATAATAATAATAATAATGGATTACATTTATATACTAGCACTCTATCTTGAGACCCAAAGTGCATAGTAATGCAACCCAGTCTCATGGCAGCTCGTGAAATAGTCACAAAATGCAATCTACTGATTCGTGTACATGGACACCAAGTTTGCATTTCTTTCACTCAGCACGACTTCCAAACTAGTGTATTTCAAATAGTATTCCAAACTAGTGTATTTCAACTAGTATTTCAAACTAGTGTATTTCAACTGCAAGTCCGTTTCGTGTTTATTTCTGTCAGTCGGGACTCGGGAGCACAGAAGCCGTGTAGGTTTTTCTCATTTGCTGTTCATTTTAACTATTAACACTAAATAACTCAACACTTAATCACGACATTTTATCCTTGTTTTTATTTCTTTACTTAATTTGATCAGTCCAGTGGGCAGGCCGGGGAGGACCCATCGCATATTGACCTGTAGATTTAAATGATATTGTAGCGAATTCGGGGGGCAGCCCAGGAACCGCCGCAGCGGGGACGGGAACCCGTGTCTCCCGCACCACAGGCGACAACGTTAACCAGTCGACTAAAGGGTCGTTAGCCAAGGGCTAGCGAGTCTAGTCATTTGTGGTCATTACACTACTCCCCTCCTTCGGGAAGCGCGTCCCTGCGCTTCAGCTAATGAGCTCCCTCACGCCTCTGGGAACACGCGCTTCCGATGGCCTCACGGTCCCACCATCCCACTTCTGACACCAATGTAGCGAATTCAGGGGCAGCCGGGAACCACCACAGCCAGGACGCGAACCCGGATTTCCCGCACCACGGGCGACAACGTTAACCAGTCGACTAAAGGGTCCGATCCGTTAGCCAAGGGCTAGCGAGTCTACATATCTGTGGTCGTTACACTACCCGCCTCCCTCAGGAAGTGCGTCCCCCACGCTTCAGCATACCAGCTCCCTCGCGCCTATGGGTGCACGTGCTTCCGATGGCCTCTTAAACGCCTGATCAAGGTGGGAGGGCAGGAGAGAATGAGGGCAAGAGAGATGGGGAAAGATAGAGAGAGGCTGTGAAACTGAACAGAGAATGATTGAGTATTCAACGTGAGGTTCCCTGTTTATTACAGTTCGTAGCTAAAATTAGGTTTGCTTAGTGTGTGGTACATTAGACATCGTTTTAACTTTCCATCTTCTCCTCCAGTGACTTCGCCTATTGGAAAAGGGATCCCTTGGCTTATCCGCCTTGACGTCAGAGTGTAGATGTAGATTTCTGTAAAAACGAGGCGTCAGCTACTCTTTGGTGCTCTTTGGTGAGCACGGTAAGTATCCCAGGTAGTTGGGCTGCTTGGGATACCGTGCCAAAGTAGTTTCTGTTCTCTGTAGGGACAAAACTTTGCCCCCTGACCACGTTCTTCTTATTATGGTCTTTGTTGGATTGTACTTCGTCTGGAACCTCCCCCTTGACCTGTCCACCTTGGGTGACCCTACCAGGAGCCAAGCTCCAGACGGCATAGCTCTTGAGATCATTGGTACATCTGACACCAATGTAGTGAACTGGGGGGGGCAGCCAGGAACCGCCGCAGCTGGGACGCGAACCCGGGTCGCCCACACCACGGGCAACTGCGCTAATCAGTCAACTAAAGGGTCCAACCCGTTAGCCAAGGGCTAGCAAGTCTAGTCATTCGTGGTCGTTACAATATCTTTTGACATTTCTCAACACAAATGCATGAAAGTGTCCGGGATACCTCAAAAATATGACAGGCTAATGTTGTGCCCATCCGTCTTAGATAGCTCTCCTTCGATTCTGAGAAATCAAGTTTGTTTCGGTCAGTTTCAATAGCAGAAGGGTACATTAGCTTACCCATGATCCTCAGCCACCATTGCTATGGTGAAGACGCCAGCTAAAGCCGTAACATAACCTATATCGGCAGTTTGGTGGTTACAATCAGGAACAAAACACTGCACTGTATATTTAAATGTAAAGAAAATGATGTGTGTGTATAATACAATCGAAGCTTTGCGATTGGTGGATTTCTGGAGGCAATTTACTTTGGGACTCGTAGTTGATTACGCTTCGTCATGTAGCCTACACAGCCCATGGATGTAGCACGTCTATGACACAGTCCCGTAGACTTTTTCAACGAACCTGAATTATTTCAACGCAGTTATTTGTTTGTAATGATGAACTGATTAACTGAGTTTCATGCCCATTGCAACTGTTGGAAATGCTTAAACAGGCAGCCATGAAACAGTTCATTTGAAAATAAATGGGATTACTTTTTTATAGGTTTCTATTTTTGTATGACAATTGTTATTACACCTCCTTGTTGTAAATAAAGAAAGTTTTGGGGGAAAAAGAATAGGATTACTTCCGGAATATAACTTTATTTTCTCAATTTTATTTTTTCCTTAATTTTATTTTCTTTAAAAAATGTATTAGAATTAGTGAATACTTTGTTCGAGTCCCGATCCACCCTACATTCCAGTAGGTGGTGGTAAGGCACCATAACATTGTTTGCCAACCGCCAATAACGCCTGCTTCCTCGAGGTTTCCCTCATTGCAGTCAAACTGTTGTCCAGGTGAGTTGTGTGACTAATAATCTGCTGCATGTTTATCTTAAATGTTATTGATGCCTTTCTTTGCTATTACTCACATGGTTTACATATTGGCGCAATGGCTTAAAGCCTGACCAACTGTTTCGCCTTTATCAGTGTAACGGATGTGGGTAGGGCATAGAAGGAGGCAACTCTCAATGACTGGTTTTCAGCATGTATAGACCAGAGCCCTAGAAAGAGAGAGTTACGTCAACTCCGTAGACGTCAATGGGCCAATTATTGAACAGCAATGGCGGATCATGGGAGCCCCGGATAGTTCCAAACAGTGCGCATAGAATGTGTCACGTTGGAATATATCTATATATAAATGTAAAAATCTGAAAATATTGGTTAGTAGTTACCAGAAATCGTGGCTAAGCAGTTCATTTAAATGACCCGCCAAGCTTCGTTTGGAACTATTGGGCGGCTACATGAACCACGTGACCCTCTCGCGTTCTGACCCCTCATTGACGTAACTCTCTTTCTAGGGCTCTGGTATAGACAAGTTTATGCGGCACTTCCGGTCCATTTCCGCATTCGGGCCACCCTACGCTTTTCTTTTCCGGTGTAACGAGTAGCTACCTCGTTACCGCAGTTCAGGGAAAGGGTTTTCTTTGGTTGGCTTTTTTGGCAATGAAGTGATGGGGACAAACAAAGACGTTTTTCGGTGGTTTCTGCAAATTCAAAGCCTAATACCACATCCGTGATTCGTCGAAACCTGCTGTTGGTTTTCTGTGGCGGGAAAACAATGGAATGCAGGGACATTGCCATTTTGTGGCAGGTGGATGGGCCACACACTCTCTATCCAACCACTCATCCAGGCGTTTCCAGGTATTAGTACAGCTGCGCACCGCACAATGTGTCCCTGAACCATTTTTTAATTTTCTAATGTCCATTTTTAATGTTTACTGTTGCTGAAGACATCGCAGATCTAGGCTCGCATGTTTACATCCGGCTACGGATGTTTAGACCGGAAGAACAACGTACCCACCCCGGCGCCCCAGGTAAGGGCGGGAAAACTCGTCTGTTGGCTCTGCAGAAGACAAACACAACACATTGTTGGTATCTCTTCTGCCGCTCTGCTCCTCATCAAAGCATAATGACGCCGTCAGATTTCATTCGCACGTTGTCACAACAGTTTTAACTCGTTCCTCTCCAAAACTTCAACCCAACTATGAAAAATATACCAAAGGAAAAACAGTGCCACCAGGTGGGCAAAGTAAGAGTTGCATGGAGGGTTGGGCTACTAACAGACAACGAAACTTATAACATTAAACAAGGAAAAAACATACCTGCCGAAGACAAACACGACACATTTTCGGTATCTCTTCTGCTCCTACACATCCAAAATAACAGTTTACACCACGTTTAGTCGCATTACACAGAGCGGCCTGACGTCATAACATGGCGGCGGCAACGACACTTCTACAACGTCGACAAAAATATCATTTAGCCGTCAAAACTACATAAAAACGCTGATTAATGTTATCGCATTAACATCAATTAAACGTTACAACATTAGCGGTTAATTTTTCTGAGAAAACAATGAACTAGAACAACAGCATTTTTCATGCGACTCACCTCAACGCAAGAAAAAAATGGCGCTGCGAGGCGAACGGGGGGCTACGGAAGCTCAGGAGGCACAGAAGGAGTGACGTAAATAACGTCATTTCCGCAGGGAATATCCAAACGCTTAACAGAATTATCAAACGATAAGTAAATTCAAAAATACTAATTGGAAATAAAGAAATTAATTAAGAGTATTTTTAAAAACTCCGTTACGTCAGAAAAAAATAAATAAAACTTGTGCGGTTGGGCTTGCTGGTTGGATAGCTAACGTTCAACATAAGCTAACGCTAGTTGTTTTATATCTGTTGGAGATTAGCGTGGAGCATTAGCAGAGCTGTTAATTACCAAAATGTGTATGTAATTCTTGATAATTAATTTGTAATTTGAGTATTTAAATGAGAAAAACTACAGCCTCTGTGCACCCGACTGAGGGGGGGGGACGTGGCGCAGACGCGGCGCACACTTCCGGTTGAAATACACCAGTTTGAAAGTCGTGCTGAGTGTCACGAAAAAAAGGGGACCCTCGTGCCCATTTACGCGAATCAACAGATTAAATTACGAGACTATTTCACGAACTGCCGTGAGACCATAACCAAGCGTGCATGTGTGTGTTTATTCTGCCTACTCTAAATGGAGGATATTGTTTAAGTGATTTAGGTATCTTTAATGATTTTGTAAGCGGTTATTTTCTTGCCCGGTGCGGGATTCGATACGGGGTGTACTGCACCACAAGGCGACATCACTAACCGCTCGGCTAAAGGGTCAGACCCGTTAACTAGGGGCTAACGTGGCTAACGTGTCTTATTAGGAGTTTACAATTTTAATGATCCAATTCAATTCAATTCAACTTATTAAAAACAATGTGCAGGCGCATGTGAAAAATGAAATAAGAGCTGCGGCTTCAAACAGTGCAAGACAAACAGAAAAACACAGTATAAGATATACACAGATGAAGACCAAAAGCTCAAAATAAATTAAAAAATGAGCTGGAGTACAAAAATATTTAAAAATATCCACAGACATTCAGTGGGCAGCCAGGTTCAGGTGGGCAACAGCTTGGGGAAAGCCGTTTTTGAGCCTGGTAGTGCGGGCTCTGAGGCTTCTGTAGCGCCTCCCAGAGCGCAGGGGGGAGAACTGTCCCTGGTTGGGTAGGGTGGGATCTCTGCTGATGCTGAGACCATGGCTGGGAGCTGGGTACCGGTGATCTGCTGGGCCGCCTTGACGACCCGCTGCAGAGCTTTCTGGTCTACTGAGGTGCAGTTGCCGCACCACACCGAGATGCAGATGGTCAGGATGCTCTCTGTGGTGCAGTGGTAGAAGTTGGTGAGAATTTTGGGGGATAGACGGGCGCTCCTCAGCCTCCTCACGAAATGCAGGCCTTGCTGGGCCTTTTTCACAAGGGCCTGGGTGTTTGATGTCCAGTAGAGGTCCTTGCTGACGTGGACTCCAAGGAATGATGATGTAGGTATGTTTATCAGTTGTAATGCACAGTATTGTACTGTGGTGTACAACATCGTGCTGTGTGAATAAAGTGTGACTGACTGACCCTTGTGGTTTACACACAGTGGCCGCTGGAAAGAAAATGGCCTCTCACTGGTTACATCACAGCACCCAGTCCTAAACACCTCCGGGGCACAGCCAGCTCCTGTTTGGTGAGTCTCAATCAAGTTTAGAGCCTGTTGTTGTTGCCCATAAACACCCATTTATTTACTGTTGTTTATTCTGCCAAGTACCACCTGGCACCCCTCAGTCTGTGGCTCACCCTGCTACAGACACAGCTTATGGTCACACCCTGCACTGTGTGTGTGTGTGTGTGTGTGTGTGTGTGTCTTATGGTCACGGCCTGCACTGGATGTGTGTGTGTGTGTGTGTGTGTGTGTGTGTGTGTGTGTGTGTGTGTGTGTGTGTGTGTGTGTGTGTGTGTGTCTTATGGTCACGGCCTGCACTGGATGTGTGTGTGTGTGTCTTATGGTCACGGCCTGCACTGGATGTGTGTGTGTGTGTGTGTGTCTTATGGTCAAGGCCTGCACTGGATGTGTGTGCGTGCGTGCGTGTGTGTGTGTGTGTGTGTGTGTGTGTGTGTGTGTGTGTGTGTGTTTTATGGTCACGGCCTGCACTGGATGTGAGTGTGTGTGCGTGTGTGTGTGTCTTATGGTCACGCCCTGCACTGTGTGTGTGTGTGTGTGTGTGTGTGTGTGTGTGTGTGCCTGTCTTATGGTCACGGCCTGCACTGGATGTGTGTGTGTGTGTGTGCGTGTGTGTGTGTGTGTGTGTGTGTGTGTGTGTGTGTGTGTGTGTGTGTGTCTTATGGTCACGGCCTGCACTGGATGTGTGTGTATGTGCGTCTGTGTGCGTGTGTGTCTTATGGTCACGCCCTTCACTGTGTGTGTGTGTGTGTGTGTGTGTCTTATGGTCACGGCCTGCACTGTGTGTGTGTGTGTGTGTGTCTTGTGGTCACGGCCTGCACTGTGTGTGTGTGTGTGTGTGTGTGTGTGTGTGTGTGTGTGTGTGTGTGTGTAGTGGATGTATACAGTACCATGCACATGTTTAGTGCGCCTGTGTGGGCCATAAATCTTATTCAATGCACAGAGAGAGAGAGATGGTGCACCCACTGCACACAGCAGGAGGTGGAAACTGAGCTGCTGCCATCAGACACACACACACACACACACATATATATATATATATATATATATATATATATATATATATATATATATATATATATATCAACACAGATACAGGAAATTTTTTTTTAATACATTGCAGTACAGGCCTGTTTTGTGCGTTGTGCACTCATCAGCTGCTAATGTGTGTGGTACAACAAAGAATCATAGTTACGTTGCCCAGCGTCACGACCCTAATTTCGGTTGGGCAGCAACCAATCAGATGAGGAAACATTCAAACTATAACAACCAATGGGGTAGGTACTTATGATGCACAGCAACCAATGGAGGGGTAGAAAACATTGCAACCAATGGGACTGGGGCTTGTTTTGAAAAGCATTTAGGGACCAGGGCGCTGTTGAAATGGCGTGCATTAAAAAAAACCAAGGTAATTTATGTGAATTATATAGTGGGGTGGTGTTGGGGCACATTTCCTTCCTGTCCTTCCAAATGTGCCCCAACACCACCCCACTGTATAATTCACCTACCCCATTGGTTGTTATATTCTAAATGTTTCCTCATCTGATTGGTTGCTGTCCAACTGAAATTAGGGCGTGACGCCGGACAAACTAAGCTGTATGATTCTTTGTTGTACCACATTAGCAGCTGATGAGTGTGAGACGCACAAATCAGGCCTGTACTGCAATGTATTAAAACTTTTTTCCTGGATCTGTGTTGATATTCTACCCCTCATTAGTTGAGTACTTATACCACCATTGAAGGTTTCAGAAAAAAACGCTCTATATATATATATATGTGTGTGTGTGTGTGTGTGTGTGTGTGTGTGTGTGTGTGTGTGTGTGTACTACCCATAGATTATAAACATCCCATCTCTGCTGGGTGAAGTACAGCAGTGTGGAGACACAGCAGCATGATTTCTGAGCTGTTGTGACAAGAAAAGGGTGGCCGATGGGATATAACCACCGTGAAGCCTGTCAGTCATCTGTCAGTCATCTGTCAGTCATCTGGTAGTCATCGCTGTATTCCTGCACTCACCTCTCACTGTACCAATCTCTGTACATAGACACACTGGACACAGACACACTGGACATAGACACAGTGGACATAGACATACTGGACTTAGACATACTGGACATAGACATACTGGACACAGACACACTGGACATAGACACACTGGACATAGACATACTGACATAGACATAAACACACTGGACATAGACATACTGACATAGACATAAACATACTGGACATAGACATACTGTACATAGACATACTGGACATAGACATACTGGACACAGACACACTGGACATAGACACACTGGACATAGACATACTGGACACAGACATACTGGACATAGACATACTGGACACAGACACACTGGACATAGACACACTGGACATAGACATACTGGACACAGACATACTGGACATAGACATACTGGACATAGACATACTGGACACAGACATACTGGACATAGACATACTGGACATAGACACACTGGACAGACATACTGGACATAGACATACTGACATAGACATACTGGACATAGACATACTGACATAGACATAGACATACTGGACCTGGAAAGGTCATCAGGTGGCCCCATGTCTTGCTTTGAATCTGGTACTCATATCCAAGGCAGGGGGGTTCCTGGTGAGCTTCGGTCTGTGATAGCCCGGGAAGGTGATTTAGTGGTCTCGGTGTCTTGTGGTGGGCTGCTAATCCTGTTAAAGACATGGAGCCTCTCGTCGGGCTGATGTCAATTTGGTGCGCCAGTGTGGGGTGAGAGAGGGCCGCTTTACAAACCCAGTTAGTATATGAAGAGGCTATTGATTATCTCTGGTGGAGTTCTCAAGGATGGAGCAAGAGAGAGTGAGAGGGAGAGACAGAGCGAGAGAGAGAGAGAGAGAGAGAGAGAGAGAGAGAGAGAGAGAGAGAGAGAGAGAGAGAGAGAGAGAGAGAGAGAGAGAGAGAGAGAGAGAGAGAGAGAAGAGCTAGGCTAAGATCCAGGACCTACAACCAAGGAAGGCCAATGGTCCTGATGGTATTTTAAACGAAATGATGAAATTTAGCAACCATAAGTTCAACATTGCCATATTAAAATTATTCATCCTCGTTCTGAGCACAGAACATTTCCCTGACATCTGGAGCAAGGGAATTGTCACACCAATCTTTCAAAATGGAAATAAATTTGACCCAAGCAATTGCCGAGGCATACGTGTCAGCAGCAACCTGGGGAAGTTATTCTGCAGCATCCTAACCAGCCGACTGCAAGACTTCCTCAGTGAACATAATGTCCTGAGCAGAAGTCAAATAGGTTTTACATCACAACATCGAACTACAGACCATATCTGTACCCTCCACACCCTCATTAATAACCATGTCCACCAAAACAAGGACATTATCTCTTGTTTTGTAGATTTCAAAAAATCACTTGACTTAATTTGGAATAACGGTCTGTTCCTGAAATTAATTGAAAAAGGTGTAGGGGGGGGAAACATATGACATAATTAAAACAACGTATACAAATAATAAATGTGCTGCGAAAATTACCAATATGGATACAGATTTTTCCCCCCAAAGTAGGGGTGTGAGACAGGGCTGCAGTCTCAGCCCCACCCTGTTTAACATTTACATTGATGAACTGGCAAACTTGCTAGAACAATCAGATATCCCTGGTCTCACCCTCTCTGACACAGAAGTTAAATGCCTACTTTTTGCAAATGATCTAATATTATTAGCTCCCTGTAAGAAGGCATTACAACAGCAACTGGATCATCTGCAAAACTTCTGTCAGACCTGGGCTCTGACAGTTCATCTGAAAAAGGCGAGAATTATGGTCTTACAGAAATGACCCAGGTGTCAGCGAAACCCGAACAGGGTCTTACTAGGCTCCACTGACATAGAACACACACAGCTACACATATTTGGGACTAATAATTACCTCTAGGACATTTCAATCTCACTATTAATGATCTGAGACACGGGAAGAAGGGCTTTTTATACTATAAAAAAGTCTTCAAACATAGACATACCTGTTAGAATAGGCTCAAAATATTCAAATCTATAATCGAACCAAAGTACACAGGAACATGCCCAACAATGGATGCCGAGCAGAACTGGGTCAATTTCCCCTGTTAATTAAGATGCAAAAAAGAGCGATCAAATTCTACCAACACCTAATAGCAAGTGACCCCAACTCCTACCATCACACAGCTCTCCATCACCAAGAGGAAAAAAAGAGAGGAGTCCCCTCAGCCAGCTGGTCCGGAGGCTCAGCTCAGTCAACAGCACAAGGCATCAGGACAGCCTTCACACAATCTGGCCCAATCACATCATAGCTAAAGAAAATTACATTAACCACTGGGCATCGATCACAAGAACTCAAAGCAAACTTCAATGTTATGTGGCTCTAAACAGACAGTACACGATGGCAGACTACTGACCACCGTGACTGACCAGAAACTGAGGAAGACATGAACTATGTACAGACTCAGTGATCACAGCCTGGTCATAGAGACTGGCTGACACAGGCAGACCTACTGCCTAGAGAAGACAGACCTGCTGCCTAGACAAGACAGACCTACTGCCTAGAGAAGACAGACCTGCTGCCTAGAGAAGACAGACCTGCTGCCTAGAGAAGACAGACCTGCTGCCTAGAGAAGACAGACCTGCTGCCTAGAGAAGACAGACCTGCTGCCTAGAAAGACAGACCTGCTGCCTAGAGAAGACAGACCTGCTGCCTAGACAAGACAGACCTGCTGCCTAGAGAAGACAGACCTGCTGCCTAGAGAAGACAGACCTGCTGCCTAGAGAAGACAGGCTGTGTCAGCTCTGTCTAGAGAGACAGGTGGAGACAGAGCAACACTTACTGCTACAATGTAGCACATCTGAAGACTTAAGAACAAAGTTCTTTACAACATTACATGTAAATTCCAACATGTGGACACATTGTGTGTCCGGACTAACATGCAACATGTACTTGGAGAAAACAGTGTCAGCACACAGATGCAGCAAGATGTGTCAGGTCATGTGACAGCCTGAGAGACAAGCAGCACAACACATGACAGCTGTAGCCTCCTCACAACCCATGCTCCACCTTCTGATCTACTTGTTTCTTTACTGTTATTGTTGTTTTATTGTTTCTTTACTGTTATTGCTGTTTTATTGTTATTGTTGTTTTATTGTTTCTTTATTGATCGTTACAATGTTTTGTTGATGTTCATTATTAGTGTTATTGTGTACCGTCTACACTGTATTTTGATGCTTTGGCAACATTGTTTTAAGCTTTCATGACAACAAAGCCCTTTGAATTGAATTGAATTGAGAGAGAGAGAGAGAGAGAGAGAGAGAGAGAGAGAGAGAGAGAGAGAGAGAGAGAGAGAGAGAGAGAGTCATTGCTATACTAAGGTAAAGTAATTCTACACATTTCCAAAGCAAAACAAGGTGGAACAAAATCAATAACAGATATTTACTATTCATATTTAGTACTATATTTATGATTTACTATTCATATTTTCTACTATATTTATTATTCATTCTCTGTTGATTTGCAGCAGTTGACATATGTTGCGGGGGATACCGCTCAGTGTTTTCTCGTCACATTAATAAGGGTTTGTTTGAAAACTGGGGAATATTTTCCACAGTTCCCTGAAGAGATCCAGGGTCATATCTAGCTCATTTTTCTTATTCTATATTGATTTTTTTAAAATATGAAAATATGTGGCCCTTATCTCTGTATCTGCTGCAGTGGAGCCAGAAGTGAGATTCTGTCTCTTTCCCATAAGCTCACCATAATATTTATTCTCCTCAGGATAAATGTGGGGCTGTTTCCGGCTCTCTGTGTGTGTGTGTGTGTGTGTGTGTGTGTGTGTGTGTGTGTGTGTGTGTGTGTGTGTGTGTGTGTGTGTGTGTGTGTGTGTGTGTGTGTGTGCAGAACCAGCTACTTTACTTGGTACAACTTTGGTTTTCGAGCATCTCCTGAATGCAGAGGGTTGAAGGCTGACCTGCCAGAAATCGGTGTGTTTTACCGCTTCCTCGTGGTCAAACTTGTGTTAAATTAAATGTAAAATGTGTGAGACCCTCGTGTTTGTGTGTGATCTAAACACTGGACGGTCTGGTCTGGTCTGGGGGCTGCGCCGGGCTTTGGCACTCGGGAAACAGGAAGTGTAGTTTACTTCCTTTGATTCACTGACTCAGGTTCGCGGTGAGCGGGTCTCTGATCAGATGGAGTCATATATCAGTTTTGTCCGAGGGCAGAAAGGTATTTTCTTACCAATCAGCTCTGTGCATAGCAGTAGTCCACTGACTTCCTGTTTCTACTGCAGCGCTCATACCAGTTTCCTGTGTGTTGGCGTGTGCTGTTGACAACGGCATATTTTTCACGATGCCTGCAAGATTTACCATGGATAAATGTCAACCACATGCACACAACTGTCCACACACTTTCACCTGCACCTACCAGCAAACGTTCACCTGCAGCTACCAGCAAACTTTCACCCGCAGCTACCAGCAAACTTTCACCTGCACCTACCAGCAAACTTTCCCCTGCACCTACCAGCAAACGTTCACCTGCACCTACCAGCAAACTTTCCCCTGCACCTACCAGCAAACTCTCACCTGCACCTACCAGCAAACGTTCACCTGCACCTACCAGCAAACTTTCCCCTGCACCTACCAGCAAACTTTCACCTGCAGCTACCAGCAAACGTTCACCTGCACCTACCAGCAAACTTTCCCCTGCACCTACCAGCAAACGTTCACCTGCACCTACCAGCAAACTTTCCCCTGCACCTACCAGCAAACTCTCACCTGCACCTACCAGCAAACGTTCACCTGCACCTACCAGCAAACTTTCCCCTGCACCTACCAGCAAACTTTCACCTGCACCTATCAGCAAACTTTCACCTGCACCTACCAGCAAACGTTCCCGTGTACCTACCAGCAAACTTTCCCCTGCACCTACCAGCAAACGTTCCCGTGTACCTACCAGCAAACTTTCACCTGCACCTACCAGCAAACTTTCACCTGCACCTACCAGCAAACGTTCCTGTGTACCTACCAGCAAACTTTCCCGTGTACCTACCAGCAAACTTTCACCTGCACCTACCAGCAAACTTTCCCCTGCACCTACCAGCAAACTTTCACCTGCACCTACCAGCAAACTTTCCCGTGTACCTACCAGCAAACTTTCACCTGTACCTACCAGCAAACTTTCACCTGCACCTACCAGCAAACTTTCCCCTGCACCTACCAGCAAACTTTCACCTGCACCTACCAGCAAACTTTCACCTGCACCTACCAGCAAACGGGTGAAAAGTTGCAAGTTGTACATATCAGGTTTCATCCACAAGCCGGTGAAAGTGTGTGGACAGTTGTGTGCATGTGGTTGACATGTATCCATGGTAAATCTCGCAGGCACCGCAAAAAATATGCCGTTGTCAATAACACACGCCAACACACAGGAAACTGGTGTGACCGCTGCATCATAGCATGATGTTCATTTCTGATCCTGACCACAAGAACCACATCAAATCACATTGGCAGCACAGTGGCACAGTGATTAGCGCTGCCGCCTTACAGCAAGGAGGTTTTGGGTTCGAACCCCGGGGTTGTCCAACCTTGGGGGTGGTCCCAGGTCGTCCTCTGTGTGGAGTTTGCATGTTCTCCCCACGCTCTGGTTTCCCCCACCATCAACAAGACATGCATGTTAGGGTTGATACTCCTGTCTGGGCCCCTGACTGAGGCATGGCGAGACCAACTGGAGTTGGTCCCCGGGTGCTGCACAGCTGCTGCCCACTGCTCCTAGCTACACAGCTAGGATGGGTTACATGCAGAGCGTTAATTTCCCTACGGACATAAATAGAGTATCTCCAAAAAATCAAGAAGTCCTTGTGTTGGGGTTATATCCTCTGGGTTAGCAGATTTCCTCTTGGTTGTTGGTGACAGACATCAAAGTTAAAACATTTGAGCCTAAGGTCATGTCAGAGAGGGAGAGAGGGAGACAGAGACAGAGAGAGAGGGAGAGGGAGAAAGAGAGGGGGAGAGAGAGAGAGGGAGAGAGGGAGACAGAGACAGAGAGAGAGGGAGAGGGAGAGAGAGAGGGAGAAAGAGGGGGAGAGAGAGACAGTGAGCGAGGGGGAGAGAGAGGAGAGGGAGAGGGAGACAGAGACAGAGAGAGGGGGGGAGAGGGGAAGAGGGAGAGAGACAGAGAGAGGGAGGAGAGGGGGAGAGAGAGGGAGAGAGACAGTGAGCGAGGGGGAGAGGTAGACAGAGACAGACAGAGAGAGGTAGAGAGAAGGAGAGAGGGGGAGAGGGAGAAAGAGGGGGAGAGAGAGACAGTGAGCGAGGGGGAGAGAGACAGAGAGAGAGAGGAGAGGGAGAGGGAGACAGAGACAGAGAGAGAGAGGAGAGGGAGAAGGAGACAGAGAGAGAAGGAGAGAGGGGGGGGGAGAGGGGAAGAGGGAGCGAGACAGAGAGAGGGGGGAGAGGTAGAGAGAAGGAGAAAGAGAGGGGGAGAGGGAGAAAGAGAGGGGGAGAGAGACAGTGAGCGAGGGGGAGAGAGACAGAGAGAGAGAGGAGAGGGAGACAGAGACAGAGAGAGAGGGAGAGAGAGGGGGGGGAGAGGGGAAGAGGGAGCGAGACAGAGAGAGGGGGGAGAGGTAGAGAGAAGGAGGGAGAGAGGGAGAGAGACAGTGAGCGAGGGGGAGAGAGACAGAGAGAGAGAGGAGAGGGAGAGGGAGACAGAGACAGAGAGAGAGGGAGAGAGAGAGGGGGGAGAGGTAGAGAGAAGGAGAGAGAGAGGGAGAGAGAGAGGGGGGAGAGGTAGAGAGAAGGAGAGAGAGAGGGAGAGAGAACTTCAGATCATGGAACCATTGATCACAGATATGGAACTCACATGAGGAACATTGGGACACAGAAACCGAACGACAGCAGAACCAGAACGTTACGGGGCCTAAAGAGACAACACAGACCCTCTGTCTATCTGTCTGTCTGTCCACCGTCAGAGACGGTCAGCAGAGACCCATCCTGACCAAGTACAGGCTCACTGACCACAGTCCAGCCACTGACACACAACAGCTTGGCTACCAAAAGAGCAAAGATATGTGGTCAGTGTACGGCAGGTGAGGTGGAGACAGGGATGCACTTCCTGCTAAATTGTGAGACATTCCAGAACACAAGAGAAAAATACCAGGAGACATTTCAAAACCAGATTCCAAACGTTCTACTGCTGGATGAGAGAGAACAATGGCAACTTATTTTAGGAGAGGGTCAAAGGTCACACCTTGCAGCACAATATGTGTCAGAATACCCTAGCCTAAGGGTCAGCGGGTGTCTGGAACACTGTCAGTTACTGTTCAAGTGCTGCTCTATGTTTCTACCGGTTCTACCTACTCCATCCATCCATCCATCCATTAGGGCCGCGGGATGCTGGAGCCTATCCCAGCAGCCACTGGGCGGCAGGCGGGGAGACACCCTGGACAGGCCGCCAGGCCATCACACGGGGCCCACACACACACACACACACACACACACACACACACACACACACACACACACACACACACACACACACACCCCTAGGGGCAGTTTAGTACGGCCGGTTCACCTGACCTCCATGTCTTAGGACTGTGGGAGGAAACCGGCGCCCCCGCAGGAAACCCACGCAGACACGGGGAGAATATGCAAACTCCACACAGAGGACGACCCGGGACGACCCCCAAGGTTGGACTACCCCGGGGCTCGAACCCAGGACCTTCTTGCTGTGAGGTGGCAGCGCCGACCACTGCGCCACCGTGCCGCCCTCTACCTGCTCCTTTTCCCGCTGATTTGATTTGATTTGATTTGTTTTGTTTTGTTTTGTTTGGTTCTCTGTTGACCTGCTTTGACAACAGTGTAATTAATGCTGTCATGCCACCTGGACTGAACTGAAACCAATCCCCCCCTCTCCCTCTCCCTCCCCTCCCTCCCATCCAGATGCCCTGTATTTCACCAGCATGCACTTTATTTCCCCTCCGTTTTGTGTGTTTTCTATTTGTAGCTGCTGTGCGTCTAACTTTAGCCACGCGTCTAATCTGGTTGGGCTAAGCTGATAACGGCACCGCCGCCTGCACCCAAGTGCCTCAGAGAGAAATCCTGCTGAATTCTGGGAAACGGCAAAGCCAGGGTGACAGCAGCCAGTCCCTCGCCCGCCGCACACAGAACAGTTATATAGGTTGATGCCCCACTTTTTGTTTGGCTGTGAATAAATGGTGTGTGTGTCTGTGTGTCTATGTGTGTGTGTGTGTGTGTGTTGTTGGCTGTGACGTGTCAGTCGGACGGCTAAATCTCATTACAAACGGCCCTCGGGGGGGGGGGGGGAGACGGTCCGCCTGTGCGTCAGCCGTGCGCCTGTCAGAGACCACGCACACGTCACCCACCTCATGCAAGAGTACTGCATGTACTGCACGCACACACATGTACTGCACACACACACATGTACTGCACGCACACATGTACTGCACACACACACATGTACTGTGCACACACACATGTACTGCACACACACACATGTACTGCACACACACATGTACTGTACACACACACATGTACTGTGCACACACACATGTACTGCACACACACACATGTACTGCACACACACACATGTACTGCACACACACACATGTACTGTACACACACATGTACTGCACGCACACACGTACTGTACACACACACATGTACTGCACACACACACATGTACTGCACACACACACATGTACTGCATGCACACATGTACTGTACACACACATGTACTGTACACACACACATGTACTGCACGCACACATGTACTGCACACACACACATGTACTGCACACACACACATGTACTGCATGCACACATGTACTGTACGCACACATGTACTGTACACACACATGTACTGTACACACACACATGTACTGTACACACATGTACTGCACACACACACATGTACTGCACACACACACACATGTACTGTACACACACACATGTACTATACACACACATGTACTGTACACACACGCATGTACTGCACGCACACATGTACTGTACACACACATGTAATATACACACATATATACTGTACACACATGTAATGTGCACACACATGTACTGTACACACACACATGTACTGCACGCACACATGTACTGTACACACATATATACTGTGCACACACATGTACTGTACACACACATGTACTGCACGCACACATGTACTGTACACACACATGTACTGTACACACACATGTAATATACACACATATATACTGTACACACACATGTACTGTACACACACATGTACTGTACACACACATGTAATATACACACATATATACTGTACACACACATGTACTGTACACACACATGTACTGTACACACACACATGTACTGCACGCACACATGTACTGTACACACATATATACTGTGCACACACATGTACTGTACACACACATGTACTGCACGCACACATGTACTGTACACACACATGTACTGTACACACACATGTACTATACACACACACATGTACTGCATGCACACATGTACTGTACACACACACATGTACTATACACACATATATACTGTACACACACATATACTGTGCACACATGTAATGTGCACACACATGTGCTATACACACATGTACTGTACACACACCCATTTACGCACAACCACCCACTCACCTGCAGTACACCAAGGCACCTGCACTGGCTCATGCCACCTGTGGCAAACTGAATAATGAAAAAAGTGCTCGACAACAACACATCCAAAACTACAAGAACACACCTACCCAAACTAACACACATACCCACACTAACACAAATACCCACACTAATACACACACCCACACTAACACACATACCCACACTAACACACACACCCACACTAACACACACACACAAACTAACACACATACCCACACTAACACACACATCCACACTATTACACACACCCACACTAACACACACATCCACACTAATACACACACCCACACTAACACACACACCCACACTAACACATACAAAAAACAAATAAATCACCGTCCAAGGGAACGGACGCCAGCCAGGATGACTGGGCTAGCAGTTAGCTTAGCCTGCCCCGCTTCCGCATCCTGTCAGACCGCCCTCGGCGTTTCCTCCCCGGGCGCAGCTCCAGGCAGGGCCGTGGTCCCCGGGCCCACCGGACGTAGCAGACCAGGCTCTCCCGGCCAGACACCCCCGACACACCTCCCCACACTCCTCACGATCAAGAAACACCACAGCTAACGCCAGGAGAGGCCGCCGCCAGACCGGCCTCGATCTTATCGGAACTGCCGGTCTGCATGGGCTAGCAGTTAGCTTAGCCTGCCCCGCTCTCCCAGCCGATCCAGCGCCGGCTCTGCCAGCTATCGAACGAAGACAAAACTTAGACGCAGACGTGGACAAAACCCCTGCATGGACGGTACTGGGTGAGGCCGCCACAAATGCGAATTCGCGCAGCCGTCTCCCCACAGCCATGCTCCCACACCGGAAGCGGACATGGGGAACAGGTGAGCAGGGCAGGGCAGGAACAGAAAAGCCAATCAGGGAAAGGGGAACAGGTGAGTAAAGCAGGGGCAATCAGGTAAATGGGGCAATCAGGGGCCGAAATGACAAGCCAAATCATGTAACGGGGGACAGTTCAGCATAGCTGACCCAGACCACACAACCAAGACAGTGGGGACACACAGACTTGCAGGCAGGCGCACACCGAGTCATACACCTCAGGCAGGCAGGCAGACAGACAGACAGGCAGACAGACAGGCAGACAGACAAACAGGCAAGCAGACAGACAGGCAGGCAGACAGACAGACAGGCAGACAGTCAGACAGAGAGACAGACAAACAGGCAAGCAGACAGACAGGCAGGCAGGCAGACAGACAGACAGACAGACAGACAGGCAGGCAGGCAGGCAGGCAGACAGGCAGGCAGGCAGACAGACAGACAGACAGACAGACAGACAGACAGACAGGCAGGCAGGCAGGCAGGCAGGCAGGCAGACAGACAGACAGACAGACAGACAGACAGACAGACAGGCAGGCAGGCAGGCAGGCGGGCAGACAGACAGACAGACAGACAGACAGACAGACAGACAGGCAGACAGCAGTGCATGCTGCACATTCTCACACCGCCCCGTGGGCCCGCGTGCATTCAGCCTATACAATTACATGCATGCGTACACCCCACAAAGACGCCTGCGTTCATCCAGGAGGTTTCCACTGGAAACGTTGGTCGTTACAGTTCAAAAACGACTCCCATTCTTAATTAAAAAATAATTACAATTCCATGTTATAGATAACGAACACATCTAATGTATACAGTCGGTCCTGAACCTACTGACTTCTGTCCAGGGAAACGAAAACGTGTGTTTGACAGAAAACAGGCAGACAGAGACAATCCAGCCACCGAGGATGCACAAGCCAGTGCGTTCTTAGTGCCGGTTCCAAGCCCGGATAATGGGGAGGGTTGCATCGGGCGGGGCAACCAGTTATGTCTCCTATCAAGCCCAGTCAGCACTTTATGGTTCCCTCTCTCTTCAGCATGCTACATGCTCCTCATCTCTCGGTCTCCTCACCCCGTTGCTCTGGGAAGAAGAGTTGCTGATCTGTGGGCAAATGCAAGTTGAGCTTTTGTTTTTACCCCCCCTGCCGTCGCCCTTTTCCTCCCCAATTGTATCCGGCCAATTACCCCCACTCCTCCGAGCCGTCCCGGTCTCTGCTTCACCCCCTTCTGCTGATCCGGGGAGGGCTGCAGACTACCACATGCCTCCTCCCATACATGTGGAGTCACCAGCAGCTTCTTTTCACCTGACAGTGAGGAGTTTCACCAGGGGGGACGTAGCGCGTGGGAGGATCACGCTATTCCCCACAGTCCCCCCCAGGCGCCCCGACTGACCAGAGGAGGCGCTAGTGCAGCAACCAGGACACATACCCACATCCGGCTTCCCACCCGAAGACACGGCCAATTGTGTCTGTAGGGACGCCCGACCAAGCCAGAGGTAACACGGGGATTCGAACCGCCGATCTCTGTGTTGGTAGGCAATGGAATAGACCGCTACGCCACCCGGATGCCCCAAAGAGGCCATTTCAGCTGTTTAAGTGGAATATTAATAAATATTTCAACTCTCACAACAACCTTTCCTCATATACACTGAAGGAAGTGGTGAAAATGCTGCAGTAAAGCCGGCCACTAATACTACATAACACTAACACTAACCAATATCAAGACTAACACAAAATAACTAACACTAACACTAACCATCATCAAGACTAACATGAAATAACTAACACTAACACTAACCAATATCAAGACTAACACAAAATAACTAACACTAACACTAACCAATATCAAGACTAACACAAAATAACTAACACTAACACTAACCAATATCAAGACTAACACAAAATAACTAACACTAACACTAACCAATATCAAGACTAACATGAAATAACTAACACTAACACTAACCAATATCAAGACTAACACAAAATAACTAACACTAACACTAACCAATATCATGACTAACACAAAATAACTAACACTAACACTAACCAATATCAAGACTAACACAAAATAACTAACACTAACACTAACCAATATCAAGACTAACACGAAATAACTAACACTAACACTAACCAATATCAAGACTAACACGAAATAACTAACACTAACCAATATCAAGACTAACACGAAATAACTAACACTAACACTAACCAATATCAAGACTAACACGAAATAACTAACACTAACCAATATCATGACTAACACGAAATAACTAACACTAACACTAACCATTATCAAGACTAACACAAAATAACTAACACGAACACTAACCATCATCAAGACTAATACAAAATAACTAACACTAACCAATATAGAGACTAACACGAAATAACTAACACTAACACTAACCAATATCATGACTAACACAAAATAACTAACACTAACACTAACCAATATCAAGACTAACACAAAATAACTAACACTAACACTAACCAATATCAAGACTAACACGAAATAACTAACACTAACACTAACCAATATCAAGACTAACACAAAATAACTAACACTAACACTAACCAATATCAAGACTAACACGAAATAACTAACACTAACACTAACCAATATCAAGACTAACACGAAATAACTAACACTAACACTAACCAATATCAAGACTAACACAAAATAACTAACACTAACACTAACCAATATCAAGACTAACACGAAATAACTAACACTAACACTAACCATCATCAAGACTAACACGAAATAACTAACACTAACACTAACCAATATCAAGACTAACACGCAACAACTAACACTAACACTAACCAATATCAAGACTAACATGAAATAACTAACACTAACACTAACCATTATCATGACTAACACAAAATAACTAACACTAACACTAACCATTATCATGACTAACACAAAATAACTAACACTAACACTAACCATTATCATGACTAACACAAAATAACTAACACTAACACTAACCAATATCAAGACTAACACAAAATAACTAACACTAACACTAACCAACATCAAGACTAACACAAAATAACTAACACTAACACTAACCAATATCAAGACTAACACGAAATAACTAACACTAACACTAACCAATATCAAGACTAACACAA
The DNA here is from genome assembly GCA_022114975.2 of Lampris megalopsis. Classification (NCBI taxonomy): domain Eukaryota; kingdom Metazoa; phylum Chordata; class Actinopteri; order Lampriformes; family Lampridae; genus Lampris; species Lampris megalopsis. Next base: position 686 of record JAJHIY020000979.1, on the reverse strand, counting down.
AATAACTAACACTAACACTAACCAATATCAAGACTAACACAAAATAACTAACACTAACCAATATCAAGACTAACACAAAATAACTAACACTAACACTAACCAATATCAAGACTAACACAAAATAACTAACACTAACACTAACCAATATCAAGACTAACACAAAATAACTAACACTAACACTAACCAATATCAAGACTAACACGAAATAACTAACACTAACACTAACCAATATCAAGACTAACACAAAATAACTAACACTAACACTAACCAATATCAAGACTAACACGAAATAACTAACACTAACACTAACCATCATCAAGACTAACACGAAATAACTAACACTAACACTAACCAATATCAAGACTAACACGCAACAACTAACACTAACACTAACCAATATCAAGACTAACATGAAATAACTAACACTAACACTAACCATTATCATGACTAACACAAAATAACTAACACTAACACTAACCATCAAGACTAACACGAAATAACTAACACTAACCAACATCAAGACAACACAAAATAACTAACACTAACACTAACCATTATCATGACTAACACAAAATAACTAACACTAACACTAACCATTATCATGACTAACACAAAATAACTAACACTAACACTAACCATTATCATGACTAACACAAAATAACTAACACTAACACTAACCATTATCA